>PVKB01000415.1:285323-768600 GCA_004027205.1 Ctenodactylus gundi | reverse complement strand
GACACCATGTGAGATGGATCCCTGGGATGGGAGTTCGTGGGTAGCTGCCCCTTCTTCAGTGCCTTCTGGACTTTGCCTCTATGCACCAGGCCCTGGTCTTTGGAAGGTGAGTTCAGCCCTCCATAGGACAGTGGCAAAAAGGGTTCTACACATGCAAATGTCCCTGCACCTCTCTACACCCCACTTTACCCTCTCAACCAGGGAATAGCGAAGGGACCAGCCCATGGGATCACAGAAAGACGGAATGGGGTTCCCACACTTAAGCCTCATGCCCTGGAGGATGTGATGGAGGGGCCTGTGCTGTGAGGGTCTCACGGATGATTCTCCTCCCTGTGGGGAAGCCTTGGCCACACTCTCACCAACTCCTGCACTGGGAGGATGATGCTCTTGTCACTGAGAGTCACATGATGGGCTCTTGGGTGTGCCCACAGCAGATCCCTGGGATCTGGTCGAGGGCACAAGCCCACTAAGACACAATCATAGAGGCAGGTGGGTGCCGTCCTGCCACAAGGACACAGGAAACCATACAGTCAGATGATTTCAGCCACTGAAAACAATCCAAGAAACAGAGTAAACAGTAAACACTGCCGTCCTGGGCTTCCATGCTACTCCAGGCCACACGGGTCACTTGGACAGAAGACCAGAGAGAGCCCTTAGTGTGGTCAACAGGCGTCACTCCTGGCTTCCTAAATATTGAGGCACAGCAGCAGGGAGAGGAGCCAGAGGAGCTACTGGAAATGAGCTCGTTACTCTGTGACTGAGGAAGGCTGCGCAGGAAAGACTGCCACTGTTCCCTCACTGTACACAGAGTTAGGAAATGCCAGCCCTCTGAGTGCAAGCTGCAGCAGCTGACACCCTTCCAATACTAATGCAGATGACATGCCAGTGGGTAGGACAAGAGAGACAGGGTGTCAGGCTTCCCTGAAGAGGGAGAGGTGGTCACACCACACGAGGGTTCCACCCAGGAGCCTTCTGTGAGCCTCTCGGGGCTGACAGAATGCGCACACTGGGAGAGGGCAGAGGGCATGGGCGGCCTCTGCCCCGGCAGGGACAAGAGGCCCACACATCACTCGGCTAGTGCCAGGGGGAAGCTCCACAGGAGGAGAGGGAGTCCAACGTGGATGCTCACCCCCCTCCCCCCACACCTGTGTCTTCTCTCCTTGGCACATGGCTGGAGTCCCACGAAAAAAATCAAACACCAATCCCACCCTTTGGCAGAGATGGAGCATCTGGAGCCTACTGAGGCAGAGCCTGTAGGGTGAGGAGGACTGAGGGTGGATCTGGGGCCCGTTGGGAAAGGATCGACTGGGCACACAGGAAACGCTTCCACGCCTGGGGGTGGTCCAGGCACTGGGGGCCCCTCAGCACAGTTGCTGGGTGGATGCAGTGTGGGCAGACTTCCTGAGGTGGGTGTGTGGGCAGAGCTGTGTCTCCCAGGCCATGGGAAGAATGGGCTTCAGAAGGGACCAGGACAGTGCTTGATGTGTTCTTCTCTTGCATATGCAGAGCAGTTCTAGCTGAAGAAGACCTCGTGGGACCTGCAGGTCTTGATCTGACAGCAGCTCTGGCAGAGCACCAGGAGCCAAGCCAGAGACAGGGACTCCTTCCCTGCCAGCTCCAGGTCCAAAGCTCCTGGAGGGGCCTCAGAGGGTGACAGTTTCTGCCCCTGGAGCAAGCTCATATCTCACAACTCGTCTTTCACCCTCTTACTGTTGTTTTCTTTGTAATATTTTTCCTTATTTTATTTTCCTCTTTATGTAGCTAATAAAACTTTTTTCCCACTATTTTTATTAATATACAGATGTAATACATAGTATTTACAATGAATTTGGGTGTTTCGTACATCTATGTGTCACATTGACTTCACAATACCCTCCCACCACCTCCCTGACCCTTCCCTCGGCTCTGGCTATCACTTCATGTGGTTCCAAAGAATGTCTATGTTCTGGGTTTTCCAAGTCTGAGAAACCATACAGTGTTTAACATATTGATCTTCCACACCTAAGTCATTTCACTTAAGTCACCACTCTACCTCAGCTTCCTATTCCTCTAATGGGTTCACAGTAGTTAGATCTTGATATCTCTTCTCTGAATCCAACCAATCCCTTTATTGGAATATTCACCAAAAGTTTTTTTCCATATTTTCCTATATCTTTGTCGTTATTGTTACACCTGGCCTTACCCACCAGTTCCCATTAGAAAATAACTATAAGCATGTAGTTCAAAAGACTAGTTAATTTGGGAAAGAGAAGAAATAAATAGATACATAAAATTCAATTGCCTTAGCTGAATACTGGAAGGTGCATATTTGTGCATTCACAAGGTTATCTTTACATCAATCAGTTTCCTTAGGATAAACTTTCATTAGTGACCTAACAAGTGAATTGCTACAACAAAACAAAGTTAAAACTATATCACATTGCTACATTAAATGAAGTCAAATCTATACTACATAAATATACTTAAAGTGACAGACGTGAAGGCAAATTTAGTTATTTCAGAATTCCTTAATTTTCATATCTTATTTACTCATATTTCACTAATTACCAACATACTTTTTCTCAGCTCATTCTCCTCTAGCTGTTGTCGCTTCTTCTCTGGGGTCATTGGTGTCGCTGGTCTCCCTTTCACTTTCCAGGTTTCCTTTAAGTATTTTCTGCAATATTGGTTCAGTGACTGCAAATTCCTTTAAGCTGTCTCTGTCATGGAAAGTTTTAAGTTCTCCCTTTAAATTAAAAGATAATTTTGCTGGATATAGCAGTCTTGGTTGGCATTTATGTTCTTTTAGTGCTTGGATGACACTGTTCCAAGATCTAGCTTTTGGAGTTTGGATTGAAAAATCTGCCGTTATCCTGATGGGTTCATCTTTGTAGGTCACCTTCTGTTTTTCTCTTACTGCTTTTAGTATTTTCTCTTTGTGTTGGGTTTCTAGAATTTTAATTATGATGTGTCATGATGAGGATCTCTTCTGATCAAAGTTGTTTGGTGTTCTATATGCCTGCAATAGTTCCATGTTCATTTCTTTTCTTAAATTTGGGAAATTTTCTTCCATTATTTCATTAAACATGTCCTTTAAGCCTTTTGTTTTGTCCTCAGTCTTCTCCTTGATTCCCATAATTCTGAGGTTATTTCTCCTTGAATCACCTATCAGCCGTTGTAATGATTCGCTTTCTTTATTTGCTTTGTGTTCTTCATGGCCTGTATGTTGCGGCTTAGTCACTTTATTTTCTAGGTCTGACATTTTATTCTGAAGTTGTTTAAAGTGGTTGCTTATTATTACCTGCGTGTTTTTCATTTCCTGAATATCTGCATTTAATTTTGCTATATCTCTGTTGTGCACTTCTCTAATTTCTTCTTTTGTCTTCATTATCTTCTGGTATATTTCTTCTCTGCTCTCCTCTAGCTGCTTTTCAAGGCTTGCTTTTTGCTTATCTATGTATTGGTGTAGCTCTTCTGCTATCTGTTTTATTTCTTGCTTTAATTCATTGAATTTCTGGGCCCAGAAATTGCCATCATTTTTGCCATATTCATCTTTATTTACCCTGATATCATCTCCTGGGGTTTCAGGTCTTTTTGTAGGAGATTTGTAACTGTGTTTCCCCGTTTCTTCTTTGGTCTCCTCTAATTTCTTTTCAAGGCTTGCTTTTTGCTTAGCTAAGTGTTGTTGTAGCTGTCGCTCTGTCTGTTTTATTTCCTGGTTTGCTTCCTGCTTTAATAATTCCTGCTTTATTTCGCTGGCTATCTGGGCCCAGAAGTCACCATCACTCGTGCCCATCTGTTTTTTGAGTTCTGCAATTTCGGCACCCCTTGTACCAACCCCTGGGGAGTCAGATCTTTTTGTATAAGATTTGCTACCACGTTTTCCCATGGTTCTGCTACCTCTGACTCTCTGGTGCGCAGGGAAGAAAATGGCTCCTGCTGATGTCACTGCCTGCGACGGCTGTTGAGCCCCGTTTGTGATCTGGGATCCTGGGGCCTTTTCTAGGGGGAGCCCTCGCTGTGTTTGTAGCACACACACCCGTGGGTTGGTGCTTCCGAGGCTGGGGCCGCCTGCTGCCAATAATTCTCACTTATCTGGGACCGCGCTTACCTCGGGCTGAGGTTCTGGTCTCTGGACCTTGTTTGTGATCTGTGGATGCTGGCAGCTTGGGGCCGCACCAAGTCGGCTGTTTTCCTCCTCATCCAATGTGACTTCAGGATTTCAGACCCGCCCGCAGCCTCTTCTCCTGTTGTTGTGAGCTCCGTTCTCTCCCAGCTCCGCTCTGTCCGATGTTCAGGTCCTTGCACACTTTCCTCTGTCCGCAGCTGCCTGCTGTTTGGAGCCAGCTGCGGCCATTTCCTTAACCTAGGGGATTTTTTCCCCCCTCTGGTTTCGATGGTCCTTCAGTTTCTGGCCTCAGGCTGGTTGCCTTTCAGTTTTGGGGGATGCTCCTCTCTTTCCTAGCTACACCAAGCACGCTAACTTTCTTCTTGACTTTTTAAGTGAGTTGATGAGGAGACATTGTGCAGTGCTGTTACTCAGTCGCCGTCTTGACCGGAAGCCCCGTGTAGCTAGTAAAACTTGAGTGCAATTCAAATTTGTTCATCTTACCACTCTCAGTTCAGTGGCATTACTTGCACTCCCACGTTGCACAGCCTCCCCCACTGTCCAGGTCCAGGCCGTTTCCTCAGTCCTCTGCCCACAGCAGTCTCCCCTCCTCTGCTGCTGGTTCCTGTCACCTTCCTGTCCCTGTGATTTACCAATCCTCGTTTCTTTATATCAGTACAGTCAGACTTGTGTTTGGCCACATAATATTGCAAAATAACTTGCATTTTGTTAGAATGAGAGATACCAGACAGACTCTGATTTAAAAGCTAATTTCTAATGAAGAGTAGGAGGGAAAATATTTTAGTGTGTGACCTTATGTTTTTCTCTTCCTTTTTCTTGCATTCAACTTTATAGCGTGACTCATTTCATATTAAAAGTATCTGCCCTCAGCTTTGAGCTACTTGACAGTGTTTTGTGTGGTTTGAGAAACATGGCCACCTGACTTTCTGGTCCAGTGGTTTTCAAGCTAGTTACAGCAAAGCAGCTGCTAATTACTTTCTCGATGTCTGCTTTTCTTTTATTATCTCCTGGGATTGCCAGATTTGGAGAATTAAAACACAAAACCTTAAATGAAGTGTGAATTTTGATAAACAATGGTATGGTTTGGGTCCTGATTGTCCCCCAAAAGCCTCAGGTATTTGGAACTGTGTGTTGTTGGGAAGTAGGCTCTGGCTGTAAGTCACAGGTTTTAAGGTTTGATCTGGAAAGAAAGGGGCAATTTGTGAAGATGGGTGATTTCCTAGTGCAGAGATTTCAGGTATTTGTTATCGACTTGTGGGCTAGGAAGTGAGGAAGGGGCAACTGGCAGCTTAAAGTACTTGAAGGAAGAAGAAATGTTTCAGTGTCTTCCTGGGGGAGCTCATCAACTCGCTCTTGCTGCATTTGGCTTCTGTCGGCAATGGGGTGAGCAGCTCTTCCGCTTCTGCTATGTGCCTTTGCCATTGCAGACTCTGTGAGAGACCTTCTGAAACTGAGCTAAATAAATTTTTCCTCCCTAAAATTGTGGATGTTGGGTGTTTTGTCACAGCAACAAGATAAGTAACCAAGACAGGCAAAAGTATATTCTAAAGTGTTTTGCAGATAATGTACCCTTTGGGCCCAGGGGCTACTTCTGCTGTCTCACGGATGTCCTAGGCTACCACTTGGGTGTGGCCCCCAGATTGCTGAAATCAGACTCCTCCCCACTCTGCAGAACCTGTGTCTGAATTCTGAGTATGTGTTCTGGTGTGGGCACAGGATTGGTGGCTCTTGTGTCACAAGTGTCCCTGATGTGCGAAGAGAGTGACTCCAGTGTGAGGAGGGAGGAACTGTCCCCTACTCCACGGTGTTTTGTCCTCGGAGGCATCTGGCTCTCTCTCAGACTCAGGAATAGGAATATGCATGAAGGGTTAGAGGCAGTCCAGGCTCCATGTCGCTCCCCACTGCTGTGTGAGCTCAGGCAGATGACCCTCTGGTGCCCTCTTCACCTGTGCAGTGACAGTGTACCTCATCACAGGAGGACCAGGTCCCTAATGGAGCCTGTGTGCAAAGAGCTTCACAACCCCCCCAGGACTTGACCAGTGCCTTTCCATACACTCTCTTCCCTGACTTCTAGACTCAAGACTCGGCACCTTCTCTGCTCTCCTCTCCCCGCTCCTGTGGGGCTCTCTGCCAGCTACCTTGCCACCACTCCTCTGGGCAGGATCATGGCTGACCCCAGCACCATGCTTCAGCTTTTACTAGGGGCTGAGGGAGGTGACCATGCTGAGTACAGTCTGTGCTACATGGACCTCAGGAAGATGTTTCCATGTGTGTCCCAGGAGCCCAGATGATGTGCAGCACCCCAAGTCCCACAGGAACAGAGCCCAGCAGACAGTCAAGTTTTCCAACCATGGAGGCCTCCGTATCCTGGCAGAATTGGGGAAACAGTATGGAGATAAGTAAGGCAGGGCCACAGGTGAGGGACTGGGATGGCTCCTCTCCAACTTGGGCCAAAGTGGATTCTGGGCCTTGACCTGTCTGAGTCAATTAGGCTCATGTGACATTAAGAAAGAGCAATCCAATGAGCTACATTTTCAATCCCCAGTGGTGCTAAATAAATACTCTGTATTCTAGTTCATTTTGTGGCACTGGGGATCAAGCTCAGGGCCTTCATGCTAAACTACATCCTTGGCCCTTTTTTTTTTCATTTTTGATTTAGATACAGGATCTTACTAAGTTGCCAAGTTGCTCAGGCAGGGCTCAAACTTGGCGTTCTTTTCCTCAGCCTCTCAGAATGCTGAGACTACAGGCCTGAGTCACCAATCTGGACAATATTTTGTATTTTATCAGTGGAAAACACCCCAAAATTGCTTTGTTCTCTTTCCACTTTTCTGGTAATATCTGCCCCCCTACTTTTTGTCAAAAGGTCTGTAGTCCAAGTGTGGGCTTCAGGGATTGGGGGCTCCTTAGGATGGACTGGGACAGGATGTAGCTATGTAGCCCACACCAGTCTTGAATTTACAGCAATCCTCTTGCCTTAGCTTCCTGAATGCTGGGATTAGAGGTACGTACCACTCATCCAGCTTTTTTTTTTTTTTTTAACATGGTGCTGGAGAAACAAACCCAGGACTTTGTGCATGGTAGACAAGTACTTTAACCACTGAGCAATGCCCCTAGCCCTTCTCCCTGCTTTGTATCTTAGAGGTGTCTGCAGGTACAGACACCCTGAGCTGCCTTTTGTCTTCACAGGCCAGGCTGGCTCCATCACTTCCTCCTGCCACCTGCCATTACTTGCCCTTCACCATGAGACTGCTTCCTCACCTTAGCAGCATATCGCACTAAAGCCTCCCCCACTGGGGTTTTTCAGTCGTTTCTTCTCCAGAAAGCTAGCCCCTCACCCTCAGAATTCAGTGTTTCCCGTATCTGATATGCTGAACCTCACACCTAAAGAAGCCATTTTTGCCTTCTCAGTGTTCAATTCCTCCTCCCTCTTGGTGACATTATCATCATTGTTTCCACAGGGCTCCCAGTGTCCCAAAGTCCCACAAACTTCACTCTTCCCTCACCCATACTGAGGTGCCTCAGCACAGGGGTCAGCAACACTTAGGCCCTGGGGTCTGCAGAGCAGCCGTTGGAAGGCCTGAGGAGGAAGAGTGAGGGACAATATTCTGGGTCACAGAGTTTGGATGGAGTGACCACAGAGAAGCCAACGCCATCAGTGGAAGAGCAAGATCCAGAGAAGGTGGAGCTGCAGCTTGGGTTGGGTTCTCACAGGATGTAAGATGGGGAGTGGAGCACTGGAGGAAGGGCCCTGGGCTAGAGGGGAGCCTTTAGGTGACTGGTGCCCAGCCCTGGGATGCTCTGAGGCGGCAAGAGTGAGTGGGTGGCCATCTGCAGAGAAAAGAGGAGCTGCAGGCAAGCTGATTTGCAGGAGGAGGCAAAAACTTCAGTGGGCATTTGCCCTGTAATTTCTGGACTCCAACAGAGACAGCACAGCAAAGGAAACAGAAAGTTCACTTGGATAGAAAATTGTGATTTTTCTTTGATATTAGTGTATTAGTCAGCTTTTCCATTGCTGGATACGATATCTGGCACCACAACTTAAGGGAGAGTTTAGTTTAATTTACAGTCTCAGTCCATTGTCAGTTGATTCCAAGGCAGAAACATCGTGGCCCAAGAGAGTTGTGGGGCAAAGATGCTTATGGCAACCCAGAGCAAAGCAAGAGGACAGTGCCAGAGAGGAAGGGGCCAAGGAGCACATACTGTACCCAAGGTCACACCTTTGTGACCCCCCAGACACACCCAGGGTGTGACAGTTGGAGAGTTTATGTCAATTTGAAGCAAATAGGAACCACACCTAGATTAGGCAGTTAGGAACCAGCCTGGATTAGAGTGGGATCTGTGGTTCAGCAAATGAGCAAAGAACATGCATTCAGATGTGGAAGACCGAACTGGGAACTGTATTAAAAAAAGGAAGATTGTCACAGCTTTTTCCTCTGGTGAGAGACTGGACTGATGGGATTTGGCTTCCCGTGTATGACGGTGTGAGGAGCTGCCTCCACCTCTGCCTCTGCTGTGTACTTCCATTGCTGCCGGCTATTCCTTGTTCTGTGGCCAAAGTTCCTACAAGCCTCTGGAGGGTGCTGTGTGAGGCTGTAACGGCAGAATCATCTCAGTCCTTCTTGCTCTCTCTCCTAGTGTGGTTGCTGAGTTCACATTTTCTGGTTTGGCTTTACCTCTTGCTTTGCTGTTATTTTTCAGGTGGATGGTCATAGCTTTCCTGCAATACTGCTTTTATAAGGTGTCAATCCTGTTTCCTTTTCCTCTTTTTTTGAGTTAGGGTCTTGCTCTATGTAGCTCAGACTGGCACTCTGCAATCCTCCTGCCTCAGTCTCCCGAATGCAGGAATTACAGGCATGCACCACTATGTCCAGTAGCTTATGGTGCTAAGGAATCAAACTCAGGGCCACAATCTTTCTAGGCAAGCAGTCTAATCACTGAGCTATGTTCCCAGCCTCTCTTCATGCACCTTGTCTCCTCTCTCACAGCAGACTCACAGGCCTTTGATAAAGAATTGGGAGGATACATGAGCCTGCAGGCTGCAGATTCAAGGGTCTGGCACCCAGAACCACATGGTCCCAATTCATCTAGAAGCAGGCATAGATGCTGTCCATTGAAAGGATTATGTCAACTTGGCTGGATTATGTCCACACCTCCATCAGGATTAGGATCTGTCAGCCTCCCTAGATTGGGGTCAAGAACTGGTCGGATTATTAGACTGTGAGTCATTTGTGGGCTGGCCAAGGAGAGAAGAGCACCCACCCAATTGTGGGAGGGCCAACTGGAACTCCAAGGGTATAAAAGGAAGAGGAAGATTGTTACAGCTTCTTCCCCTGGCAAAGCTCTCGCCTTCACAATTGTCTACAGAAGTCGCAGATTGTCAGCACAGATTCACTCTAGTCTCAACTTGTGCCTGTCTGCCTGTCGCTGCTCTTCACTGATCTTCAGGCTTCGGGCTTCACCTGTGATCTACAGCAGACTCTCACCTCACTGGCTCTTCTGCAGTCGCAGACAGGAGATCTACTTCAAGGCTGTGCAGCCATCTTGGACCACTTCTATCCTTGGATTTGTAAAGCCTTAATAGACCTTTTTGTGATAAAATCTGTAAATTCTGTCTTTTGAAAGAACCCAAACTAATACAGATGCATACATCAAGTGGGATAAGATGAAGTTCTTTAAAAGTAGTAACTGCTCCCTGCCAAGAAATCCTCTGAGGAAATTCTAATAAACTTTGCTTTATTCCAAAGAGAACTTAACATTGTTGACAAGGAGTGATCATGCATACATTAAAAGTCTGAGGCATCCCACCAAAACCTGGGTTCATCACTAATCTAGGGTTTTTTAGCATCTGAGTCCACACCCTCCCATCTGCATGTCCAACTCAACTTTGGTCTATTGTCCCTGGAGACTGAGGCAGCTGGGCTTAACAAAAACTTTCTTCAACCTCTGATGACTGACTCTAAAAGAAAAAAGTGTTCCTCATGGGGAGACCTGGGTGAATGGGACTTTGGGAAATAAATAATGAAAATTGGGTGCTACTGTTTTTAAACAGTATTTTCCCCTATGAGATAGTAAGTGAATATACCCAGAGCTGGGGGGTAGATCATCATGAGTTCAAGGTCAGCTTGGGCTACATACTGAGTTCAGGATCAGCCTGGAGTATAGAATGAAACCCTGTGAGATAGACAGAGAGAGATAGATATAGGTAGATAGATAGATAGTTGGATAGATAGAGAGAAGATAAAGTATATAAGCTAGTGGAATAACAGGGAGCCTCAGCAGAGACAGCAGTGGAGGAAGGGTGCCATCCTTCCTGATGAGTAGGATGGGTGGCTACCACAATGAACCCCATACAGAAGGCAGGCAGGGGGACCTAATATATCAGATGGGTCAATTTGGACGATACACCTAATGTTCTCACATCCACTGCATCAAATTCGACTTTCTCCTCCAAAGCTCCCATGTGGTAGCCTAGTTATTTCTCCAGAGGGATAGGGATATAGGGCAGTGAAAAATAACTATGTCAACAATATACCTTTCAAGTCCTGCAGAAGGAATAGTTAAAGCACATCCTTATAGTGGGAGTAGCCAATTAGCTAATTCATTGATAACTCCTCTGTTTTCACTTGTATAGCCTATATTTTTCCAGAATGTCTTGAACATAGATCTCAACACACAAACATATGGGTTGATCCATTCCCATTCTATGAAATGAAACAATACTCAGGGAAACAAAAGCCATTATTGCTTTAATCAAGGCAAAAGTCTCCTAAAACAATCAGCCTTGATAAATAAAGTAGAATTAGGATCAGTACTTAAGAATTCATAGTTTCTTCTCTGCTATTGAGACATCACTGGCATACACATCATCTACCGTAAGACCTTTACTACACTGGATGAAGAAGAATGTGTAAGTTACAATGCGGCTTGACTCTGGCCTAATTCTGACTTCAGACTTACCCTCAGTGAACCTAACTCGTCCTGGGTTTAA
This sequence comes from Ctenodactylus gundi, assembly GCA_004027205.1. NCBI lineage: Eukaryota > Metazoa > Chordata > Mammalia > Rodentia > Ctenodactylidae > Ctenodactylus > Ctenodactylus gundi. The sequence continues at coordinate 757,501 of PVKB01000415.1, read as the reverse complement.
AAAAATAACAGGAGAAAATAAAGCAGCACAAACCTGCCCACACAGAGGATCAACTGAGACTAGGAATCGAATCACACTGTAACTCTAACACAAAGTACACAAAATATAGCACTACTAATGCACCAGGAGGAAGGGTCATCACTGTGCAAGACCGCAGGACAGTCACCCAGAATTCTAAATGGGGTGGGATAAGGATATGAATAACCTCAGATTCACTAAGGAAGCACCTGACTGGACAAGCCATGTAATATGGACCCAGCTGTAACCTAGAAACACTGTCAGTTTTATTTTACCTTAATATACATTTATACAGGCAATAATAAAAAGGCTACTACACAATGAGTCAGTGAGTTTTACCTAGTTTCAAGAATAATGCATGCAGTTACAAACGAGAGGTAGAAACACTGTATTAAAGACCTAAAAAATACAAACATCATATAAATAAATGTTCAAATTAACTGCTCGAATTTCATACAGATAAATAAGGTAAAATTACATTACTTTGTCAAAGGAAAGGAAAACTGTATTTGTTTCTGTTTGGTTTTATCAGAACACTAAAATTAGAGTAATGCCAAAGAGATTCTTTGCAATTGTCAATGAGTTCAGATTATTTTACATAAAAGGATTAAAATAAAAGGACTAAAACTGCTAAATGGTTTATTCAAGTATTCAAGCATATAAGTAAAGGAATCAAAAATCAAATGATATACAACACAGGAACCACTCCTAGGTGGAGTTTATGTTAACTGCCTGCGTCCAGAAGAAACATTAAAAATACACATGAGGCTGGAGAAAGCTGCTTATTGTCCCAAGAGAAAACCTCATTTTTTACTAACTTCATGTAGAAACTCCACCTCACTAAAAATCTCCTTACCATTTAGTTTTGGCCCTATGGAAATCTGCAACAATATCTCTGAATTCATGATAGATTTTCTAATACTGCCCAGATAAGCCTAGCCTTTAGTATACCAAAGGTCACAGGCATCAATGCATATTCTGCATGCACAATAAAAAATGCAAATAAAGGCAAATGATCAGCAACTCAAAATACGACTGAGAAGATGTGTCAGTGTACATAAACAGGTTAAAAATGCAAAAGTACATATGAACAAGTTTTTGACCTTTTGAAAGTTCAATAGAGATTACAAGTGAATTCTGGCAAGGGTACGTGTATATAATAAATTAAAACTTTTTGAACAAGTTCATTGTGCCTCTGTTAGTTTTAAATTGCAAAATATAATACACAGATGTTTTAATAAATTAGTGCAATATCAAAGATTTTGGAAGGTTTTTTTTTTTTTTTTTTGCTACACAGTCGATTTTGGAAGTTTAATGTGTCCATATTAGATCAAATGGAAGATACCAAACGTCCCTCCAGCAGCCATCTTTGCTTCTCAATTTATTTCTTCCTGAGCCATTTGAAGCTGTATGCTCAGATGATGACAAACTCATCCCAAGCACCAACTTGCTGGGGTGTGATGCATACTCTGCTTGTACACAGCTCAGTAAGCATGTGGAATTTCACACAGTGCTCTGTGAGCCATGTGGACTGCCACTCACTTTCATTTACGTTTTGTCATCTGTAAGAATAACTCTACTGATGAATCTAATTCTAAGGTCGTCTATTTACCAAGTTCAAAGTGGGAGTCAAGTAGAATATTCTTGCTTCTGCTCCTAAAAAGAAAAAAGGGAAAGGGAAGTGACTTCTCCAATAAGGCAGACTTCCTACAAGCAATGTAGTTTTAGGATTGTTTTCCTTTTTGAAATTGCTGCTTGCTCTTTGGTAGTCACCAGTTAGAAACAAGTTTTCCAAGAATGGGTGACAGAACTGAGCTGCAATGCCAATGTTATTGCGTGATGCTCCCACACCAGCCTCCAGCGAGCCTGCTGCTCATACAGTTGCAGTGCTACAGCAGAGTGCCGACAATCTTCTTTCAATACTAGATTTATCTAGAAATAAAATAATAAAAATTAAATTCATAGTAAAAACCATTTGCATTTTCAGAACAAAGGACAGAAGAACAAAGGGGGAAAAGCACTAACTCTACCAGCATCATCATCTTTGTTCTTTATCTCTGCCCCAGAGTTAATAGGAAATGAATATGGTTTCTTCTTTCTGCCTGGTAATAGCTCAGATACAATTTCTAGCTTAGTGCTGTACACTGATAAAGTTCAGATGAGCATATTACAGAGAGAACATGTAGATTTTTACCAGACAGCTTGCTTACAAGTACAGATAATTTTAGAATAGCCACTCCCTTGACGCTAAAATGTGGTAAGATCACCTAGACAACAAGATATCACACTTTTGTCTCAAAAACCAGAGACCTTGGCTTACACTGGATAAGTACTAATACCATCTTGGTGTTCTGTCAGTCTCCACTCTGCTATCTATACCCAACTCTAGTACAAAGGATCTTTACAGGATTATTCAGGCATTAAGTCTAGAAAGCTTAAAATAGTTGTATTCAATAATAAAAACAATGCTTTCCTATATACATGAGGATATATTTGCCAACAAAATAATATAGGGCAGAAATCTGAAGATAGTGACGTTAGACATCCATAGTACACTATCTCCAATCCTCACAGTCTGCAAGACAGTTACTATTATCCCCCATTTTACAGAAGAACCAACTGACACCACAGAAAGGTTAAGTGATAACGCTCAAGTTCAGAAAGCCAAGATTCAACACAAGCAATATGAATTCAAACTCTAAACTCTTTCTATTACACCTGTAGGGGCAAGTAAAATTGCAATCAATAAACATATTGTCTTCCTTTATCCTCAAAAGATACTTTCCAAGATGCCCAGTAGATGCCTGAGACCATAAATAATACCAAACTCTTACCTACATTCACTGCAAGCTGTGCTTGGTGGCACAGGCTTATCATCCCTGCACTCTAGAAGCTGAGGCAAGACGGTATCAAGTTTGAGCCCAGCTTGAGCAAATTAGCAACTTTAGGAGTTCCTTTCTCAAAATAAAAAATAAAAATGGGCTGAAAATATAGCTCAGTGTAAAGGCTCAATCCTCAGTTCCACAATCAAATAAAAGCACTGCAATATTAAAACAGTAGAGCTGATAACTGATGTGGGCACTGAGTAACTAACAGACAGGTAGCACATACAGCTTGGACACACTGGGCAAACACATGAGTCATGCCTGGGATGAGGTGGAATAGCACAGCTCAAGATTTCATCATATTACAGTGCAAAATTTAAAACTTATGGACTGTTTTTGGAGTTTTAAATTTAATATTTTGGGGCACTGGCTAACCTTATAAAAGTAAAACTGAAAAAGTAAACCCACAGGTAAAGGGAGACTACTGTACATGCCAGCTTACATTTATGTACATTTTCAATATCTGCAGGGTCCTGCAGAATCTTAGTTAGGCCTTCCAAAAGAAGGGCTGCCTTATGGTAGCGATAAACAATATCTTCTGTCTGCTGAAACATCTCGTCCAGTGCTGCAGACTGAACCTAGAACATTGCAAAATAAATAAATAAATAAATAAATAAATAAATAAATAAATAAAATTCTTACTTAAAAAAGTCTAATTGGGTCAATGCAGCCTTAAAGAACATTAAAAGTAATAAATCTGAATGAAACGATAGAGTAGAACTAAATAAAACTTACAAGATTCATCAGAATGGGCCATAGAAAGGAGCAAGTTGATAAAAGCTCTTCTTTTTAAACACAGCCTTCAAGTACTTAGGGTCATGATTAAAAAAATTACACCAGAATCTTTTTAAACTAGCTTTCATATGATTTCACTAAAAAGTTAATTTTAAACATATACTTTGATACTAGGGTAACTGGCATTTCATTAAATTTTGTTACGATAATATAATTAAATGATGTTAAAAGTGATTTGTGAATTTTTTCCGAATCAAAAAAATTCTGAGTATATTCACTCATTCATTCAGAGATATTTACTGAGCACAAAGCCAGGCAGTAAGCATATAACAATGGAGTGCTCATAGTAAAGGGAGATACAGCTCTAGAAAACATGCAATTCTAATTTCAAGGGAACAGGTTACACAGAAGAAAGCACTCAGATGGTAAGGAATACACAGGAGGTGCATCTAACCCCAACTATGGAAGGGACTGGGGAGAGCCTCTAGCAGGTGACATTCAGCTTAAGTAACAAGGAAGCAGCAGGAGTGAGCCAGGTGTGAACCAGGTGATGGGACAGGAGGGAAGGAACTTTTGGAAAACAGAGGACAGTAATGGTATTCACATGAGTTTCTCAACGGCACTCTGGTTTTCTTTTTAATCATTAAATGCTAGAGCACTCAGTAACCCAGGACCCTAACTGACTTTTCAGATGTTCTGTTTCTTTCAAGAAAAAAATGTATATCCACTTATGATAAAGTTAATAAAATAAATGCAGAATATCAGAGCTATGAAAGACAGAAAAAAAAATAAATGCAACTGCTGATACTTATAAGCTTGCTAAGCAGCCAGGCAAAAAGAAGAACCTACTGAACTTACATGCTATTATTACTGAAAAGAAGCAATGCAACTGCTTCTGAGGGGATATTTTTCCTGGCATAATAGTCTAATGAAACTCTAATTCAGAACAGAGTGATACAATGTATGCCTATAGTTCAGAGTAATAATATGTATATGAATCTCATCATTTTAAGCTTCAGTTATTTCCATATAATTATCCAATGGCTTTCAAAATAGGGCCAACAGTGCAATAACAGTACAATCCAAACCAGATGAATAGCAGATAAATCTATTATATTATGGTAGTAAAAAATAGTCAATAAATATATGTTCTCCCCACTGAACCATTTACTTAATATTTTTTCTATACTTCAGAGCACCATTTTTCTTTGGTAGACACAAAAAACTATTTCTGATTACATACCCAGACAACTAGAAAAACAGTTTTTTACTTGGGGTCTCTACAACAAGGTCAAGAAATGGAACCTGAGTACCTAAGTACTTGTGGACTGGGTAATAAAGCAACAATTTTTCTAAGTTTTATTATCAAGCCAAAAAATGTTTTTTTCAGTGCTAGCCATTAAGTCCAAGGATACATGTTAGGGAAGTGCTTTACCACTGAACTACACCCTCTAGTTCCCCCTAACTTAAGTAATAAAAAAAATGCAGAAGCAAATCTAGACAATACTTTTAGACACAAAGTACAAAAATTATGAAATCATGCTGATACTAGCAAAGGTTACCAGGAGATGTCATAAAGTTTTATTAAATGTGACATCAGATTTATAAATTATAAAAAGTCTTTTAAATAAATCATGCTGAGTGTTACTTCAAAGTTGATATGGTTCATTACTCCTTTAGGAGGTAATCACAATTCCTGGAACTTGAGGGGGTACAAGGGCATAAACTCTTTCTTAAAGGTACAAATAATGTCAAGGAGGTATGCAATTCAGAAGATGGTCTTGGGCTGGAGGAATGGCACAGCAGTTAAAGAGCTTGCCTAGCAAGCGCAACACCTTGGGTTCAATTCCCCAGCACCACATACCACAGCATGGTGGTACATGCCTGAGGCAGGAGGATTGCCAAGTCCAAGGCTAGTCTGGACTTCTGAATGAGTCTAGGACGAGCCTGGAATACAGAGTGAGACCCTGTCTCACAAAAAAAATGTGGCTCAGTGGTTACAGCACTTGCCTAGCAAGTGCAAGGCTCTGGCTTCAATTCCCCAGCACCATATAAACTGGGTAGGGTGGTGCATGCCTGTCATCCCAGGACTTGAAAGACTGAGCCAGGAATGCCACATGTTCAGGTTCAGCCTAGACTACACAGTAGACTACACATAGTACATACACAGCAAGACTCTATCTTTAAAAAAAGATATTCTTAGAGCTAAGTACTATATTGCTACAGAAGAGTAAACCTTAAGAAGAATTACCATTTCCACAGCACAATTATAGATGAGTTTCTCTGCAGTTACACTGTTTATTTCATCAATAAATCTCTGTTTGTCAGAGAAGAAGCGATTCAGCTTTTCTGTAAGGTTCTTGCACATGATGATGCAGAATTTATACCGTTCATTCAGATTTCTGACAACTGGAAATAAATTTGAGATGGAAAATAATTTTAGTATTTCTCCAGAAATAACAACTTACATTTTTCTTGCTGATATAAGTGGGGTCACTGAAGGAAAGGACTGCAAATTAGGTTCTATTAACTTTTACTACGAAAAGACAGAATAAAACACTTCTGACTTCTGTCTGTCTGAAGCAAATGGTGAAAAACAAAAACCCAGCATCTTTCCCCGTGTTAAGAAACTTCTCTCTTAGTGGGATGACAAGGGTGGCTCCAGGGCTGCAGAGCCTCACTCCACCTGTCTGCTTTAGTACCTTGCTTCACAGCTGTTGATGGGCTCAGCTTCCCAGACTTGACTTGGGCTTTGGCAAGATGCAGGGAGGCTGCAAGCAGCTGTGCTGTTTTCATATATAAGACCAGCTGCTCCACCCGCCTGCAATCAAAAGATAGGAACAAAGTATCATCTGGTAAGTTTACCCACCACACTCTGCTCCACACACCAGTCACCATTCAGACAACCTTTCTAAAGGGATCTTCACTTTTTAGGCTTTTAAATCACATACAACTCCTACAGGTAGAACACTTGGCATGGATAAAATCATGTGAACTTTGATTATGACCCACACAGACAACAATTCTCACAATCTCCTTATCATCAAGTACATTCTATGGTATAAACAGAAAAAAACAAAAACAAAGTGAAGGTTGCATAATGAATTTGGCAGAGAACATACAATGGCATATAATGAAGAAACTTAGAGATTCCACTGACACTTCTAATAATGAGGTGTGGACTAATGCCTACCTCTCAGATAAAAGTTACAAAACACAGCAAGAATCTAGGCATAAACTACAAAGGAGCACCTACCCCCAGTCTCTGCTCAGCTGGCTGATTTGGTCCACAACCACACTCTCCTGAATCTGGTACAAGGACACAGCAGACATACATAGCTCAGGGTTTCCTCCCCGCACAGCCGTCAGGTCCAGCACACACTCGGTGAACATCGACATCATGTTTAGGTGGCGCAAAGTGTCTGTGTGTTCTCGCTACAGCAAAAACAATTTATCAGAGTGCTTCAGATTAAGAATTTCTGTGTATTTTTTGATGAAATAGATCAACAATCTAAATACTAAGGCAGAAACACTAAATCTGCTGGAAGACAAAACAGGTTTGTAAAACACTTGAAGGCATAGGCATTGACAAGGATTTACTGAACAGAATACCAACTACACCAGAAATAACACCTGGAGTAAACAAATGGGATCATATCAAATTGAAAAAGCTTCTGCATCAGATAGGAAACAACCAAAAGAATGAGTAGAAAAATCCACAGAATGGGGGAAATTTTTTTTTCTGTGACTCCTTGGACAGATGACTACTATCTAGAATACATAAAAACCCCAAAACTTTGACTCCTCCAACATAGAAGACCCAACTAAAATATTTGCAATTGAAACAGACACTTCTCACAGGAAGTACAAATGGACAGTAAGCTCATGAGAAAATGTCAGCATATGTAGCCATCTGAGAAATGCAGATCAAAACAACACTGAGATTCCACCTTATTCTAATAAGATGGTTATCACCAAGAACTCAAAAATCAAATACTAGCTAGGTTACAGGGAAAAAGGAACTCTTCTACATCGTTAGTGGGAACATAAACTAGTACAACCACTGCTGTGGTGGGGATTTGGAATGTCTCCCTAAAGCCTCATTTACTTTGATGTTATGGATTACCTATGGAACCACATGCTGTTAAGACACTGAAGCCTGGTTTGGAGGGGTGGATTATGGGTCCATACTGCATTATAGATATGTGGTAGAAGACAGGCATGTGGTAGATTATAGATCCCAAGATTATAGATTACAGGTGTGTGGTGTGGGGCTTAAACCTGCAAAGGGCAGAACATTGAAGTGTGACCTAGAAAGGGTAGATCACTGGGTCAGGATCTGGAAGGATATATGCTACCATCTTGATTCTGGAACTTGACTTGGCTTCCTGTTCCCAATGCTGTGGAAGAGCAGCCTCCACCTCCATCTCCGCAATGTGTTTCCACTGTTGCAAGCCACCCATGAGTGGACTGTGACCTTCTGAAACTGATATAAGATATATCTTTCCTCCATGAAAAGGACGTCAGGTAATGAGTCACAGCAACAAAAAAATAACTAACACAACCACTATGGGCATCAGTATGAAGATTCCTCAAAAACAGCTAAATCTTGGAAGCAGCTTTCATGTCCACCAAGATGAATAGATTTTTACAAATGCAATATATACACATAAAAAACTGGACTCATTTCTAGGAAAATGTCTTGAGACTATAACGCTAAGCAAAATAAATTGGAAAATGAAGATACCATCACATGATTTCTCTTATATGAGAAAAATATAAATAATTTAATAAAAATGAAAAATGAATACGAAATAGATAAGTAGATTTTGTGGAGACAGGAGATCTAGAGATGAGGGATAGGGGAGATGAGAGGATGAGAAGGAGAAATAAAAATAAAATTGTATATATATATATATATATATATATATATGTATATGTGTGTGTATATATATATATATATATATATATATATACACATCCCAAACTGAATATAATTATCATGTATCATAAACAGAGAGTAATAAAAAAGAATAGTATAAGACATTCAGAAGCTAGCTATTGGCATAGTCTGTAATCTCAGCACACTGGGAAGCAAATGCAGAAAGACGGCAAGTCTGAGCCCAGCCTGGGCAACTCAGCAGGATGGCAAGACCCTGATTCAAAATCAAAAATCAAAATCGGCTGAATCTTACTGCCAAAGTTCTGTACTTGATCCTATATACCAAATTATAAAATATATACAGAAAATAAATGTACCTCTGTAGAGGTACATTTATGTCAGAATTATCAAAGGAGACACTTTTATTTATTTTTACTTAAATAATTTTTTGTGGTACTGGGGATTGAGCCCAAGGGCCTTCAAACTCAGTTACATTCTCAGCCTATTTTTATTCTGATTTTTTGAGGCAGATTTTGTTAAATCACTAAGTTGTTCATGTTGGGCTCAGACTTGTGAACCTCCTGCCTCAGGCTCCCAGAGAACTGGGCCCACCTTAAATTGGACAGCTGGTAAGAAAATAAACACCAGTAAACCAAATGTGGCTGTGTGCATGTGTCTGCACATATATATTAGAGGAGCCACATATGAAAGCTCTAAAGATAGGAAGTCACTGTGCTTTACAGCTGGAAAAAATGAAACTGAATGATTAAATCAACATACCTAAGACCTGAAAAAAACTGGTATTAAGACTTCAAAGATATTTCTCTTCACATCAAATTATATCTTTTCTGAGACTGGGGAGATGAGGTCTGGCAAGGAGGCTGGGCCTTGAACTTCTTGGCTCCACTGATCACCCTGATTTAGCCTCACAAACAACTAGGACTACAGGGACATGCCATAATGCCCAGCTCTTATCACACTTTCTAAAAGCTCAGTGAATTCTACTGACTTGTATCAAAAAATGCAATTTTCAGTATTTTTCCAGTTAATATCAAACCTCTAAAGTTCAGTGACCTTTGTAGTTAGTAAAAAGAGAAACAGTGAAAGACATACTAGCATCCCAAGGGCTGTCACTTAAAAATGAGTGTTCTAAAATTAATTTTTTTGAGATTTGTCTTTAGTCATAAATATATTTTAAAATCAGAAGACTAAAAATTCCTCATTCTCCTTTTATGGTTAAAAGATGACAGTTGTGTCAGACATGGTGGTGCACACCCATAATCCTAATACTTATAGCTGAGAGAAAGCTGAGGATCCCAAGTTTAAGGCCAGCCTGCTCTTAGTAGTAAGACCCTGTCTTAAAAGAACCAAAATACCAAAATCTTGACTCCAAAAAAATCTGAGAATCATCTCTGTAGAGAGGAGAAATAACCACTCAACTCTGCTCTGTGACAAAATATGCTTCAATATACTGGAATATAATTTATGTCTACATTGATGAGACTGGAACAATTCAGAAGTTTTTCAACTTTAGACTGGATTAGATGTATCTTCAAAATCATTGCTACAATTACCATAAATCACTACTACAATCATGAATGTAATATTTTAAACTTTTATGTGAAACATGATACTTATTCATATAAAATGTTAAAGATCTTACATAATTTCTCCTTCAGTTGAGTTTGTTGCCAGAATTCATTTAATTTCCAGCAACTAAGAATTACTATATTTTATAAAAGGATACAACACTACTAAAAACACAATATTACTAACCATTTTTGTTTCCAAACACTATCAGTAAGATACAGCAATGCAAAAACCGTAATAAAAGCAAGATATTTCATGCAAATGTTAGGGTTTAGAGTAGGACTATAATCTGTGAGTAATCTGGGTAAATGCACTGCAAATAAGCACTGTGGCTGAGTATTCTGGGGTAAATGGAACTAATCTTAGAACTCACATACGAGAGACTGAAGACACATCACCCGGATGAGCACTATCGTTGAGTGAGGACTGGGAAGCTGAACAGACACAGCTCTGAAATCACAAATTGAACTTTGGTGATTCTGGACTTGTGCTCAGCACGTTTCCGTTTATGTACAATGTGAGTTTTCCTGTGAACATGGATCTGTTGAGGGAAAATACTGATCCACAAATGTGAGTACCTGGTCCTCTTGGCAGGAGAATTTTGTGGTATTGATTAAACTGACATTATGATTTGCTGTTTTTAAACTTAGATTTAAGTGCATTATTTTTTCTTGTGAATAAAACTTTGAAAATATTTTAGGGTAGATATTATGCTTTAATCACTTTATAAATAGTAAAATAGGCTTTGAATACAAAAGTTTGAGAACATGTAATATACATGTAATTTCTTCTGAATAAAATGTTGCTTCAGATGAGTGTCGTCAATCCAATACTGAAAATATATCGACAATGTTTTTTAAGTAGAAAAGAAAAAGAACCTAACTTGAGAGTTATTCAAATGTATGTAGCTCTTCCCTCGTCACTAGAACATTCATTCCCATTACATCGACATTCCATTAACACTTCAGTGTAACCTTTTCTCTACCTCCATTAGTGTCTCCTCTGGAAGTTCAGGGGCTTCAAAGTTGATCAGCCCCTCTAGGCTGGGGGGTGAAGCCCCGTAAGGCACATATCTCAGGCTGGGAGCTGCCTCTGCTCCTGGTGGCGAAGAGCCCAAGCCAGGCCCAGGTGGGGAGCCCACATACGCACGGCCACTAGCAGAGCACAGGGAGCCTCCGGAGCTGCTGGACCCCACTGCAAGGAAACACAAGACAGAACAGCACCACAGTTAGGTCACAGAGGGCTTTCACATCCACTCCTCTTTTATGTATTGAAAGAAACCTACTAAAAGAAAAGGAAGCTGAGGGTATTTGGGTTTGTTTCTGCATCCTCGATTCTGTTCCACTGGTCTGTCTGTCTATTTTTATGCCAGTACCAAATTGTTTTTACCACTATGGCTTTATAGTATAGCCTGATATCTGGGATCGTAATGCCTCCTGCTTTGGTCTTGTTGTTCAGGACTGCTTTGGGTATTTGTGGTCTCTTTTGGTCCCATATGAATTTAAGAATTGTTGTTTCAAGTTCTTTGAAGAAATTTGTAGGTATTTTGATAGGAATTGCATTGAATCTATGTATCAGTTTTGGTAGTATAGCCATTTTGATTATATTTATTTTGCCTATCGAAGAGCAGGGGATGTCTTTCCATTTTCTAATGTCTCCTATAACTTCTTTCTTCAATGTAGTGTAGTTTTCTTTATATAGGTCCCTCACATCCTTGGTTAGGTATACTTCTAGGTATTTAATTTTTTGCTGAGCTATTGAGAATGGAATTGTTTTTCTGAGTTCTTGCTCAATAAGTTCATTGTTAGTGTATAGAAATGCTATTGATTTTCTAGTGTTAATTTTCCATCCTGAGACTTGGCTAAATTTTTTTTATTATTTCTAGGTGTTTCATAGTGGAGTTTGGTTCGACCACTCTGGAAAGCAGTATGAAGAGCTCTCAAAAGACTAGAAATAAATATCCCCTTTGATCCGGTGACACCCCTCCTAGGAATATATCCAAAAGAGGCCAAAACAACACACAAGAGAGATATACGTATACCCATGTTCATAACAGCACAACTAACAACAGCTAAAATATGGAAGTCACCAAAATACCCATCAACAGACCGGTGGATACACAAACTGTGGTACTCATACACAATGGAATACTACGCATCTGTAAGGTCCAACAGCGTGGAGGTTTTCACAGGCAAATGGAAGAAACTTGAGAATATCATGCTTAGTGAAGTGAGTCAGAAGCAGAAGGTGAAAACATCGGATGGTCTCTCTGATATGAGAGACCTAGCCCACAACTATCTCATGGAACTTTAGACGAAAGACAAAGCGAAAGAGGGGGCCAGGGTGGGGGTGAAGGCAGGGAAGGAAGGGGTGGGGGAGGGACAAAAGGAGAGCGGGAAAGCCCTTGTCACTTTGACAAGAAACATGTGCACAAAATGCTCAACTCCATTGTAAACCTTAAATTCTGCACTTGTACATATCAATAAAATAGGAAAAAAAAGAATTTTGGAACTTAAAAAAAAAGAAAAAATACATGAATGGGTATAAAAGCAAAAAAAAAAAAAAAAAAAAGAAGAAGAAGAAAAGGAAATGTTCAAGTAAAGTCCCTGATCCCTCACCCTATATGAGAGTATGAACAGCTTTTGCTTTTCTATATTCATTTTTATTCCTTGTCTATATGCATATTTTATAGCCATCGTAGCCAGTCTTCTTAGTTTGTTCTAAATAAATTCATATCATATACATTCCTTTTTGTTGCTCCATATTTATAAAACGTAAATATACCATGGTTTACTAACTTCATATAGGTAATGTATATTGGGAGTCATTTATACTACTTCTGATTTTTTTCATAATACAAATATTACTGTAACAAAATACATGAAGTTTTTCTTTCTTTTGAATGATTTTATGTATCATATACATACACTAATTATAAACAAAAAAGTAATCATAGATCAGATACTGTAAACATCTTTACAGATCTTCCTAAAAGAACTGTAACATCATTTTTTTAATATTGGAAACTGACCCCAGGGCCTGCACAGTGAACTATAACCCTCAGCCCCTTTGACCTATTTATTTGACACAGGGTCTCACTAAGTCACTAAGATGCCCAGGCAGGGCTTGAACTGGTGACCCTCCTGCCTCATCCTCGCAGGGTTCTTAGAATGACATTAATTTCTAAAGCAGCTGTTAAGAATACATACTTCACCAAGCCTCGATACTGAGTTATATACTTCTCCTTTCTTCCTCTTCTTTTTTTTTTTGGGGGGGGGTGGTTTGAAACAGGGTCTCACTCTGTAGTCCACACTGGTCTCTAAACTCACTAGGTAGCCCACACTGGCTTTGAACTCACTGCAATCTTCCTGCCTTGGCCTCCCTAGTGCTGGGATTACAGGCATGTACCAACAAACCCAGTTTATGTGATGCTAGGGAATGGAATTCAGGGTCTTACACTCAATAGCTAAGTAAGCACTCCAATCATTGTGCTACTCCTCCAACCCTGGATCACATACTTTTGAAAATGCTGCCACAAATGGGTACTAATCCTAGCTATCTGGGAGGCTGAAGCAGGAGGATAACAAGTATGAGGCTAGCCTGAATAACTTAACAAAATCAAGTCTCAAAATAAAAACATTTACAGTGCTAAAGAGACAATCCATTGATAAAACACCCTTGGGTTCAATTCCTAATACCACATACACACAAAAATTGGTGCAGTTAATACATATAAAATGCTATTTTCTTAAAATAGTATTTTCTTGTTATTTAAAAATTTTTAATAATTTATTAGGCTTGGTGGCACAAGCCTGTAATCCCAGCACTCTCAGAAGCTAATGTAAGAGGATTACATATCTGAACCTAGCCTGGGCAATTTAGCAACCTGGCGAGACTTTGTCTTGAAATCAAAAACTAAAAAATTGGGCTGAGGATGCAAAAAATATAAATAAATATAAAATATAAAATAAATGTAAATAAAAATTAATTAAAAAATAAGATTGTAGCTTAACACCTATTACCTATTCTTTTGCTTTATAATCCACTGCCACCCTGATCAGCAATCTATTTAGAATAAGACAACTTAAAGGACACAAGGTGCGATACAGACAATACTGATATACACTGATTCAATTTTAAACATTTTCTTAGTTAAATTTTGGTATTAGTAACCTACTATAAAGTATGGATGATAAAATATATTAGTCTATCTAAATAGGATTAAGTAAAAATACTAGGATCCAAAGTAAAAAAAAAATACATACATAAATAAATAAAATTAAGTTTCTAAAAGACAAAAATAACATATTTTAATTTGTTGGGCATAGAAAAACAAGATTTCAACATGTAAGATGCAAAGCACAACAGATACATAGCTGCAGCTGCATGAAAAGTCATGTTTGTATGATAGTTCCTAAGATACATTACACATGAACATATATAACTTACATAATGCAAGTTTAAAAGTTAATGCAAGCGTTTTTCCCACTGTAAATGTTGCTTCATATAATTCTCACAACCATCTAAGAAAAGAAACGAGTCATCTGTTTTACCGGTGAAGAAATAAGAAGTTTGTCAAGGTTCCAACGTTATATCCCAAATACTAGCCCCTGATGATAGTAGGACAAATGTCCCTCACCTGAGGTGGTTCTTGCTCGAAGAACCATATGGGTACAAGTGGGTGGCATGGCACTGTGTGGAGGAGACCCCACGGTGAAGAGGACAGCCCTGGAACTTGCCGCTGTCCCTGCTGGTGTTGCTAGCATGACACCACAGGCTCCTGCAGGAGCTACGATAAAAGAATTTACATAACGTCACAAGACCTAGACAGTGATTCTATCTGAAGATGAGATTACATGTAGATTCTGATTTAGTTTAACAGTTTTTAACAGAAAGCATTTATTACTCAAAATCAGAAAACTCATTATAACATTTCCATTAAAATATTTTAGTGTAATCTTATAGCTGTGAATCTTCTTTACACAAAACCTAGTATTCAGACTTCATTATGAATACTTCTAATCAAACTCAGGGTGTGATGCCTGTTGAGGAGAATTTGAAATGGTGTAACCAAGAACTGGGAATAAAATACACAGCTGGGTGAATGACAATCACAGTCTCCATAACAATGCAGCTGTAGAAAGACAAGGAAAACTGAAAAAAAGTACATTTATTCACTTGGTCAGGCCCTTAAATGTATCAGGAAGGAAAGGAGCCGGAACAGATATCATGGGATAATGGGTAGAGCTTGAGCTAAATGAAGGGGAGGTGAACAGGTCCCCACCTACCAAACTGCAGAATCAAAACAATTTGTCAAAGCTTTTTCACATTCAAGTATCTGAAAAATACACATGTATGGGACCACAGAATGGAAGGTGGAGTTAATAACAAAGACCATAAATATAAAAGAGACTACAACCAAAGAAAACTTAAATAAATCCTCTAGCTTTAATTGTATCTATTTGTTTGTTTCCAGTACTGGGGATTGAACTCAACTTTACTGATTTACATTCCTAGCCCTTATATATTTTTTATTTTAAGACAAAGTCTCCCTAAGTCATTGAATTGCCCTGCCAGGACTGAACTTTCAAATACTGCTGCTTCAGCCTCCCATGTGCTAGGATTACAAGTTTGGGCCACCACACCTAGCTACATGCTTTTGGTTGACTCTGAAGGCACCAATTTTGGAAGTTACATTCTCCCTCCAGCTTCACTACAAATAGCACCTGACTGATGCCACCCAACAGTTAACACTGTTCTCCAGAAAAAAACCTGTTTTCTGTTCTCTTCCCTGTTTTGTATCTTAAATTGCAAGGTGAACTATTCCTGAGGAATGAAACTAAGAAGACCTGAGTCCTAAAGCTTGCTACTCAGTACCTTTTTTCTAGGTTTTATAAAACCCAAGACACCTGATTATCTCCAGATAACCTCAAAATGTGCAAAGAGATTGTACAATTTGCTAATCCTGTTCTTTAACTCAAGGAAGAAGTATACATGATGTTCAACTTGCAGAAAAACTGTGTGCTCGTTAGACTGACCTATAGGATGAATGAACATTATGATGTTCTCAAAAAGAAAAGAGAAAGAAAAATATCCTGAGTGACAGAGACAGTTACCAAGCCTGGCTGCATGCTCCCTGCCTTATTTTTTCTTCCCTGTAAAAGCCCTTTCCATTCCTAAGTTCCCAAACATGGAGCTTTGAGGACAAGAGGCCCCTTCATTTTCCAAGGTACCAGTCCTTGAATAAAACTTCTTCTTTTATTACTATGTTTGTGGTATGTAATAATTATATTCACTTTGGGGAATATGTATATATACACACATACATATTCATATCCAGCTAGTAAAGAAGTACAAGAGAAAATATTTCAGTAAAAGATCATCTGACCAAAAAAAAAAAAAAAGCCTGGAGGAATAGCAAAGAGGTTAGCGCACTTGCCACCTGCCTGGCAAATACAAGGCCCTGTGTTCAATTCCCAAGCACCACATATGCTGGGTGTGGTGGCACACACCTGTAATGTCAGTACTAGGGAAGCATAGGCAGGAGAATTTCCAGGAGTTCTAAGCCAGCCTGGGCTACAAAGTGAGTTCAGGACCAGCCTGGACTACAGTGCAAGAACCTGTGTCAAACAAAACAAAACAAAAAGCTGCTTTACTTTCCCACCAACTCTTATCTGAGTCCTGGTTTTTGAATGGAGGAGAGCTGGACCCAAGACCAATAATAACAACAATGAACCAAATACAGGAGAAAACTGTCTCCGTTTTCATCGTATCTACAACAAGCCCAACAAACTTAAAATATTTATCAATAGAAGAAAAATCATAAAAACATTTCAGCAAGCAAGGAAACAGTAAGTTGAAATTAATTAAATAGTACTTAATGTTATGTAAGGTTGTCAGATTTTATTTTAGCAGGTATAAAAGTATTTAAGGATATTTATGGATATATATTAAGATTCAGTGGCCCTAATTATATTTTCTAAAGGTCTTAATATTTTCCTATTATGAATAGTTTTTATTTTCCAAGCCTGAAACTTCATGATTAGAAAGAGAATTGTACAACTTCTACTAGTAAAGTTCATGTATAAGAGAAAAGGGAAGAAAAAATACACCTTATCAAAGATGCATTTCATTCCTAAATATTCTTTAAGAAAAAAGCTGGCTACACCTCATGGTGCGGGCTTGGAATCCCAGTGTGCTGGGAGGAGGACACAGAAGGGTAAGTTTGAGACCAGCCCAGGCAATTTAGGCCTTAGAGAGATCATCTCAAAATATATAAAAAATCGACTAGGGATGTCGCTTAGCACAAAAGCCTATCAGAGTTTCAATGCCTAATATCAGGAAAAAAAATCTTGTTTCATATCTATTAAGTTGGATTTGAGTAAACTCTGTAAAATTTTAAATTACAGCTACTTATAAAAGAGAATGAGACAAAAAAGAGCCCTCAGACAAGCTGTTTGCTATTTGTTTTTTGCTTTAGAGAAGGTCTTGCTCTATAATCCAGGCTGGTCTTAAATGGCCTTGAGCTCACAGTAATTCTCCTACTTCTGCCTCCCAAGTGCTGCGATGACAGGGGTACACCACCACAACTGGTTTATGTGGTTCTGGGGAATAGAACTCCGGGCCTTGTGCTTGCTAGAAAAGTACTCTAACTACTGTGCTATTCCTCCATCCTTGGTTTTTTGTTTGTTTGTTTGTTTGTTTGTTTTCATTTAACTGTCCCAACTTCTAGTAACATCTGGCAAAAAAACATAGAAGTATGACTTTCATATTATCAGTGCAGTTGATGGCTGTATCACTGAACACACTCAATATTGTCTACTCTTGGAACCTAAGCAGGGTTGGGCTGGGTTAGTACTTGGATGGGAGATTATCAGTGCAAAGAGCTCTGAAGATCCACTCAACGGTAAAACAACTATATTGGTGAATTTTTTTTTTTTTGAGACAGGGTCTTCCTCTGTAGCCCAGACTGGTCCTGTACTTATTATATAGCCCAGGCAAGCCTTGGATTTGGCAATCCTCCTGCCTCAACCTCCTGAGTGTTGGGATTACAGGCATAAGCCCCACCATAATCAGCTTTATGTGGTGCTGGGGAATCAATCAGGGCCTTATGCTTGCTAGGCAAGTGCTTTAACTGATGTGTGCCAATTACTCCAAACAAAATGGTTTTTTATTTTTTAATTAATTAATTAATTGAGACAGGGTCTCGCTCTGTAGCCCAGGCTGCTCTTGAACTCACTATGGAACCCAGGCTGGCCTTGGGCTCACGGCAATCCTCCTCTCTCTGGGCCTGTAGGGCAGCCCTGGAATCCTGATTCCCTGAGAGGCTAAGGCAGAAAATCGCCACTTTGAGTCTAGCCTGGCAACTCAGGGAGAACCTGTCTCAAAATGAAAACAACAAATTCTCTCTCTCTCTCTCTCTCTCTCTCTCTCTCTCTCTCTCTCTCTCTCTCTGGGATGGGGATGTGGTTTAAGGGCAGATTATCTCCTTAGTAAGTTCACCCCTGGAACAGCAAACACCTCATCATTACTTTATATATAAAGTACCCCAAAATTGTCTTCAGCGCATAGAAGAAAAAGCATTTATTCAACAAAGTTGAATAAGTTTCAACCCAGCCAGGAGACTGGGGCTCTTGAGGCTTTCACTTCGCTCGTTTGTGCACTGGAAGTTCCATGCCAAGAGAGGCAAACCTAGGAGACCAGAAGATTCCATCTTCGCCCAGTGCCCAGCTTAAAAACCAGGGGTGTTCCTTCAATAGAAAGGAGCCTATTATTCTCATCTCTAGCTCCAAAGAAGTAGTACAAAGATTTGCCCTAGCTGGGAGAAGCAAGGAACAGAGAATCTGAAGCCCTCCCCCAAGTCCCTGGTTTATGTGAAACAGTCACATGCCTAAGGGTATTGTCAAAAAAAAAAAAAAAAAAAAAGATTTGATGGTAGGGCAAACAGGAGGCTGGTAGTACCATTAGAACAAGGAAAGGGACAGCTAAGCACTTTCTTATGGTACAAATAAGGCTCAAAGATTGTCCTCAAGGACTGTTCTTACCAAGGCTGGAACAATTTCTGCCCCAGGGCATTGTCAAAAGCCATGGGGTAATCAACTGGCAATTACAGGAGACTAATAGCTAGGTGTGATACCAACAAAGGCTGAAGGGAGGTTGATCACAGAAAGAGTCCTCTATAACTATTGTCATGCAAGGCTGGAGGGCTAGCTCGGTGTGGAACTACCTATGGGAACCTAGATTCAATCCCCAGCACTGAAAAACAAAACAAAATTAAACTGGTGCACACAGCCAAGGGTATACCTTTTGAGAAATGACATCAATGGATTCATACTGCAAGGCAAGTAGATGTCACTGAAATAGTTCACCAAGACTAAACATAATAGGAAAGCAAAAGTTGGGGTGGAGGTGGGAGGAGAGCTACATCCAGAATTTCTATAGTGTATTACATAAAATGTCTGGTTTTCAATAAAAAAATTACCACAAATACATACAACAAATTGTAACCATACGCAGGAATAAAAAAGCAGAAACTATCTATGAGAAGGCTCAAATACCAAACCAAACTAAGCAAAGACTTCAAATAGCTATTTTTAAACATGTTCAAAAAAACACAGGAAATCATGCTTTAGAGACTAAAGTGATAGGGGATGGGGAAATGGCTCAGTGATCAGAGCACCTGCTTAATGCTCTAATCAAGGGGGAGCACTCAAGAGTGTACCTCTTGGTCCAATTTCTAAAACAGTTCCACTTAGTCAACCATGATCTGAAAATATTAAATGAAAAATAAACAATTCACAAGTTTTTAATTGCTGCCATTCTGAATAGTGTGATGAAATCCTATCTCTACCTGAAACATGAAATATCCTGTTGTCCTTGACTATACCTTCCTGCTCATAGCCATCTAGGTTATGAGATCAGCTGTGTTTGAGTAACCCTTATTCTACTTAATGGCTGCAATGCGTAAGAGTAGTGATGCTGGCCAAAATGGCAACGTAAGTACTTCCTTTAACTGTCATCTCACTTCATCACAAGTGTGAGTACAGTATAATAAATATTTTTAGGGAGTAAAAGATAGTTCACAGTCACATCATTCAAATCCATAAAGAGAAATAAAGGTACTATAACAAACCATACAAACTTGAGCTCTTTCCTTACTTCAGTTTCTTTAAAACACATAAAATTATATAAGGTAATAATTATAACAACATATCATTGAATTTCTACTACATATAAAATATACAGACAAAGTGAGTTCAGGACCAGTGTGGACTACCGAGTGAGACTCTGTCTCAAAAAAAAAAAAAAAAAAACTTCCAGTCAAGATGGCAGCCAAGTAACAGATCTGCACAATGTGTCCTCATAGACCCACTTAAAAAATTGAGAATATAGTAAAAAAACCACCTGTTCAATGTAGGTAGGACAGGGAAGAGTGCCCTAACAACAGAAAGGAAGACAAGGGAAGGTCAGAAACCCTGAAAACACATCAGAAGTGGAAGTAAGCAGCAGATGATGAAGCTGCCCCAGGCTGACTGTGAAAGGCTGGGAGCCACTGACATCTGCAGACAGAGGAAGGCCAGAGCCTGGTACCTCTGACGAAGACGAGAGAGAAAGGAGCACCCCAACAACTGAAAGGAGGCCACAAGAAGGTCAGAAATCCTGAAGACATATTGGAAGTGGAGGAAAACAGCAGCCCAGTAACCCACCCCAAGCCAATTAAGTGTGGCCCTGAGCTGCCTCCATCCACAGACAAAAGGAAGCCCTGAACCCAGAACCTCAGACAGAAGTAAATGCAGATCTGGGAGAAGTGGGAATTGACAGCAGCTGGAAGCCCAGCCCCCACCCCCCCACCACCACCAAATGAGGCTGTGGGTAGCACATACTACAAACACAATGTGAGCTCCCCCTAAAAAAGGCCTCCTGGAGCCTAGATCAGCAGCAGTTCTCAGCAGCCATTTAAAAAAAAAATGAGCCCAAGACTGAACTGTTGTTAAGAGCAAAATAAAGCTTAGAGGAGCACATCAGACTTTTGGAGTCACTTTAAAACAGTGCCTAGGAAGAAACTGGCACAATAGGCAGTTGCACAGAGGAGAGAAAGGCCACTGAGCCATTCAACCCCCAGAATGGCTTGGCTGTAGTGGGAGCACCTCTGAGGGTGAAGAGCCCTGACTTGGGGAGGGAATTCAGGACAGGCAGGAGAGCTTTGCTGAGGAGCCTGGGGTGAACAAGATACTTCAGAGATCATTAGACTGTTAGGTCCTCCCTCATTGCCTATTCACTGCACAGACCTCTCAGGAATTTTGCCCCACCCCCACCCCACCTCATAGCCATTCAAAGAAACCGCTCAGCTAGGTCTTCAAAGTAAAGTTCCTCAACAACAGAAACACGTGAAGAAGACAAGGCAATAGGACCACACACAGAGATGCCTGAGACCCCAGAAACTAATGTTACGGGCCCTGAAATAGTGGAACACCTATGAAAGGAAGTCAAAAGCAAATAAATGATTCAAACAGCCAGTTCAAACAAGATATTCTCAAAGAAATACAAGCAGTGATCAGCTGGCTTAGGGAGGAATTTACTAAACAAATAATGGTCTTAATGGATACAAAGTTTATTGGGCATACAGAAGCCACAAATAAAAAGTTGGCTGAGGTACATAAGGAAATGGGATCTATGAAGGAACATTTTGATAGACAAGTGGAAATTTTGAAAAAAAAATCTAGTTGAAATTCAGGATACAAAAAAATACATTTGAAAGCAGGGGGAAATCAACTTGAATACTGTGAGAACAGAATTTCTGACCTTGAACACAATGCTGAGGAAAAAAAATGCTACGATTAGGCACAACTCCAAAATTGAAAATAAGCAAAGTAGCTGGATATGACAGCTAACAGATGATTTAAAGAGAACCAAACTCAGAATTACAGATTTCAGAAGAAGAGCAGAAGACAGCACCAAAGGTATAAAGAATTTATTCACTGAAATCATACAAGAAAATTTCCCCAATCTAGAAAAAGAAATTAATTTTTAGGTATAAGAAGCTAATAACCACAACCAGCAACAAGACTCGCCATGACATTATCATAATCAAAACCTCAAAAATACAACATAAAGAGAGAACATTAAAAGCAGTAAGAGAAAAAAAGACATTATTTTACCAAGGCAAACCCATTTGAATTACCAGATTTCTCAATGAAAACTTCGAAGGCCAGAAGAGCCTGGAGCAAAATCTTTCAAGCTTTAATGGACAGCAAGTATCAACCCAGGTTGTTGTATCCAGCAAAATTATTCTTGAAAACTGAAGAAGGAAAAACTTAACTTGATCAAAAATCCCTAAAGAAATATGCAACCAATAGCCCAGAACTGCAGAAAATATGTAAAGGAATTTTTGAGAGACAGAGACAAGCAGCACCAAAATAAAAAAAATAGATTGGCATTTGAATCATTTGATTGGTATTCTACTAAAACAGTACTAGCTTTCTCATAAAATCTGAAAAACTCATAATTATTTAATAGTGTATTAGTTTAAAAAAACAATAATTATATTCAACATGGAGAACCACTATACAATCTTTAAAAAACATGCATGCATGAATTTAGGGATGGACAGGTAGATAAAATGATAAACCAAATCTGAAAAAATGTTATAATTTATGGAATTTTAAAAATTCTGAAATAGCTAAGTATGCCATTATTTCCACTACTTTATGTGTATATACTTTTGTGATACTGACTTAAATTCACCTAATGTAGTAATGTGGTCTTTGATGTAAGATTATCCTAAGAAAACTAACTGACTACATAACCAGAATGTTATTTGAATGTACGAACATTTATCTTTTAGTACTCACCTAAGAAATCTGAAACTTCTTTTTCTTTCACACATTTTCTAGCCTTGTGAATTTCACTGTTCTAGTTCTTATGTGCACTGGTGGATGATACCATGTTAAAGAATCCCAACAAAGATAAGAGTAAGATACAAAAAGAAGAAGAAGAACTTTCAGCAAATCATCCCAACAAATAGCTCTGCTGGACCCAGAGAAGGAAGGGGCATCAAGATATGGCCACTGCAGCCCATACTAGGGGTGGGAAGCTGAGCTAAAGAGTGGCGACTTGAGTGGGGAAATGAGTCAGATGCAGAAGATTAAATACGTGAAATATGACATGGCTTCTCCGATTTAGGAAACCCAGAATACAGGCATTCTATAGAACCAAACAGGTGTGAAAGCAAAAGTTAAGGGGGATGGAGAAGGTGTGGGAGGGCCAAAAATGGGAAGGGACTATAATGTTGATGTGACATATACGTATGCAAAATACTCAAATTTATGGTAAACATAACACACTCACACACACACACACACTCACACACACACATTATATTAATAAAAATGGGGGGAAGGGGCTGGAGGAATGGCTCAGCTATTAAAGCGCTTGCCTAGCAAGTGCTAAGTACCCAAGTTATATTCCTCGGCCCCACATAATCTGGGCATGGTGGCACATGCCTGTAATTTTAGCACTTGGGAGCCTGAGACAGGAGGATTGCCATGAGTCCAAGGCCAGCCTGGGCTCCATAGTGAGTTTAGGACCAGCCTGGGCTACAGAGTGAGACCCTGTCTCAAAAAAAGTGGGAGGAGAAAGAAAAAGAACATACATAACAATAATAGCAGTAATAAAGAAAAGCAGCAATATAGTACTCAAAAAAGTGAAGTCAATGTAGGAATAATATTTCTATATTTCATTAGAATCAAATTAGCGTAAATCTTAAGTTGACTGATAATATGTAAAGCCCTAAAGCAACTTAAATAACTTAAAAAAGTGAAAAACATCATTAAATGGGTAAAAATGTGACACAATAAAGTCTTCACTTAATGAAAGAGAAAACAGTAAATAAAAGAGGAACAGAAGAATGGCATGACATACAGAAAAAAGTAAAATGCATAGGTAAATTCAAGTATGTCAATAATACTAAGTATAAACAAATCAAATAATTTAATCAAAAGGTTGAGACTGATACAAGATAAACTACACACATACCATCTATAGATGGGCATGTTTTAGTGTCACAGATAAAACCAGGATGAAAGTGAAAGGATGGGAAATGACCCATGCAAACAATCTGTAACTTCTCTTGAGGAACCATGCAGACAAGAATAGAATGCACTGAAATATTAATTCCTAGATGTGTTGCTGGCCCAGGTGCCCAGAAGCAAAACAAAAAATTACATAAGAGCCAGCTGCCATGGTACACACTAATAATCTCAGTTACTTGGAAGGCTAAGGCAGTAAGACTGAATGTTTAAGGCCAGCCTGGACAATTTAGAAAAATCTGTCTTAAAAAAATTTTTAAAGGCAGCAATTGGGTGAAGTAGCTCAACACCTTATGTTTAATCTCTAGTAACGAAAAACAAAAAGACAAAGAGACAGAGATTAAGTAGATTTCCAAATTTGAGTATATATAAGAATCACACAGGGATTCCATGAATCCATCCCCAGAAAACCTGTTTAACCACATCTGAGCAAGGCCTGGAATCTTCATATGTCTTCTGTTTTAATTTTTTTTGGTATTTTAAGGAATCTAGATGACCTGTGGACATAACAATTTCTGGAACATCCATGAAAGGTTCAGGGATCTCAGAAGTAAGGGTTTTTGTAGACCCACATGCCGTAAAAGAAATTCACAGAAGTCTATGTGTGTTTAGGCTAACTTGGACCAGTAGACTCTGCTGATTAAAAACATTTTTTTGTCAGAACTCCTTCCAACTCACAGGATGCTGCTTTTAAAGGCACTAAACAGCCTCTGTCTTAATTGCCACTGAGAAGGAAACGAGATGACAGGGAGGATCTCAAGAAATGTCAACTAGGGCTAGAAGCATAGCTTTATAGTTTCAGAGCTCTTGTCTAGAAAATGCAAGGCCTTGGGTTTGATTTCCCAGTATCACATTAGCTGGGCATGGTGGTGTATTTAGGAGGTTGAGGCAGGATGACTGCCTTGAGTCTGAGGTGAGTTCGGGACCAGACTGGACTACGAGCAAGGTCATGTCTCAAAGGAAGAAAGAGGAAGGAAGGAAGGAAGGAAGGAAGGAAGGAAGGAAGGAAGGAAGGAAGGGGTAAAATAATACATTTGTGTTTAGCTATCAAGCTTGTAGTAATCTGTTATAACATTAATATGAAACTAATGCATAGTCTTACAAATTATCTGCTTCAAAATAACCAGTTTTCTTACCTATATCCATTGGTCGTTCTGTGTTTAAACTATCTGTGCTGCTCTGGTGTCCACCTGAAGGTGCCTTCACTTGTTGATCTGATAATTTCCCAGTACTGACAGATCTAAAAAGAATAAGACATGTAAGAAGGGATAAAGTATACAAGTATACTTTTCAAAGACAGAAGAGTTAATAAAAAGTCACAGACACAGGAAACAAAAGATGCTCAACAATTCAGATAGAAATAAGCTTCCTTAACCAAAATAAAGACAAAAACAGAACGTTCAAAAAACTCAGGAAAACGCAGTATTTATACAGTTACAAAAAGCATTTGAAGTCTTTATACATTCCAGATGTATCTAGGACATATTCAATAATAATACAATATAAAAAAGCTTCTGAATACTGTGGTCTGGTTGCATTTAAAACAGAAATCCATGTATTCCACTACCACGGTTTTCACATTTAAGTCAGGGAGGAAACAGTCATTCACCTGCCAAATGCTGCCTGGCTCTGCTGCTCTGACCGATGCCTCTCACTGCCTTGTGCTGAGAGGCAGTGTGAACACTCTCGTGGATCACTCCCATCTTTGGATTGTCCTTCAGCAGGTCCATGACGTGAAACCAAGGCCAACAAGTTGGAAGATGCTTGCGTTTTAGGGATTTTGAAAGGAGCTGTGGTCTAAAGAAGTATATGTAAGCTAGTTAAACAGGAGTATGAACTGTTAGAACTGGCAAGCTGTCTGGCACACTGGTCAGGAACACAGACTTTAGAGTTAACTCAGATCTAAATTCTAATACTGGCTCTTACGGATGTGGATAGAGTTTGGCTATTAAAGTGCTTGTCTAAATTTGATTCCCCAGCACCACATAAACCAGGTGTGGTGGTGCATGAATTTAATCCCTATACTAGGGAGGCTGAGGCACGAGGATTGCCATGAGTTCAAGAACCGCGAGGGCTACAGAGTGAGTTTAGAACCAGCCTGAAGTACAAAGCCAGAGTCTCAAAAAATAAAGAAAAATACTGTCTCTTCTATTTATAGCTTGTGTAATCCTGGACAGTTCCTTTAAGGACCCTAAGATTAATTATGTACATAAAGTATTCAACAAGTAAAGTATTTACACTTTGCCTGGCACAGAGTTAAGTGCTCGTCAATATTATGACTATTCTTGTCATGACTATTCTCATCATGAATCCTTTCCATAAAGTACTACGGTTCATGATCCACAGGAGAGTTTTACACACCTTAGTTGGAGAGCCAATGATTGTTGGTAAAGGAGTTTTAAAAAACCAATCAGAGCTCCGTGGAGAGGATCCCACATGCTTAGTGGGGGATGTTCCGAGGCTGCCAGGCCGACTGGGCTGAGATGAGTGGCTATACCCAGCCCCAGCATGGGATGCACAAACAGGGTCAGAGTGCTGCTTTCTAAGCTTCTGCTTGTTCTGATAGATGTCGGTGAGTGTTGGGGCACTCTGCAGTCTAGCCCCTAGTAACAGAGACTGTGGTGACTGAGCCTGTGGCACTGGAGAACCTACCAAAACAAAAACATATGTAATATTACCCAAAAGTCAGGAACTGCCCAAAGTCAGGAACTGCAGGGTAAAAACTTAAATAAGACAACTGTTAAAATGAGAATTCTGATGAGTGTCTCTCTTGAGCTATCTTAAGACCTACTTGCTTGAAAAGAGATACTTATGGCATCCTTCACAAAACAAGTACACTGCTGCATTCTCAATTAATAGATATTATTAGCTATTTTATCATCAGCAAACAACTCAGATTAATCCAAGGTTCTGATGAGATCTATAAACTTGAAGATTAACAAAAACAAAAATAACAAAAGGACTACATTCAGCAGGATGTTAATCTCTACATGAATACACAACTTGGTATATCAATGTAATTATTCTCCTTTCTTAACATAAACTTTCAAACTAACCCACTATACCTCCTTAATCCAAAATAAATAAATAAATAAATAAATAAATGTAAGGTCACAAAGATAGTAGGATCTGTCCTGGATTTTACTATGGCTAAACATAACAAGTATAAGAATATTTTACATATTTTGTCAGTGCCATCAGTGATGCATTTAAATTCTAAGGTATTCATATTCTCCACAGAAAAAAACACTTGCCTAATATTTTTCTTGACCCTGAAGGGAACACAATACACCAAGAGCCTGGGCACTTTTATTAAATTTCCCTCATATAACCACGTTGTTGTCCACCAAGTACTTTGCCCATGTTACAGTACTGTTATCTCAGCTAGTGCTTAGCTCACTTATTCTCAATTATACATTTTTTTTTGGTGTTTCTTATAATCCAAACTAGCACAATAACACCAAGGGCACACAAACATTTTTAGTCACCTATCATAGTCCTAAAAAGAGACACAATTAGAAGCTTCCTAATTTGACTTCTCTCCGCTTGTTTTAATTCCAAACCTGACAATTACTTTTTTTCAGAACTGTGTTCTGCATTTTGTTGAACTAAATTTAATAATGTGAGAGTGATCTGGCTGTAACATCTGTAACCCCACTGATTGCCATGGTTGATTCAGCTGATCTGGCTGGCTAGACAGGTGTCCAATTGTTAGAAATGGCTTGCAGGAAATTTACCCGTCCAAACAAAGGATGGACATGGGAGGCATGGATGACAGGGTATGAGGCTTTAATTTTCTTTTTGCAAAAAGGGTGACCTTCACACGTGCAAGTGGAGAGAGGCACACCGAAAACGTGGTTGGTACCAACTTAAATCCCTAGGTCGCAAGTCCCTCCCCCTGTCTCTTCCCATTGGCAGGATGCACAATCTTCCCGAGAAGATCTAAGGCACTGGCTCAGGGCCAAGTTCATCACAAAGTTATTACCTTTATCCTTCCTTTCCCCTTCTGCCTTTGTCTGGTCACCTGGTCAGGTAAGGCATGAAAATGTAAAGATCTGGCACCTTGAACAATGTGTCATTGCTACCACTAGGTGATGCTCACACTTTCAATTCCACACTGCTCCAGGCGCCTCCCTCACAAAGCTGCAGTCAAGGGTATACAAGTAGCTGCACTCTACTGCTGAATCTCCAAACAAGCTCGCAAGAATAACTTTAATAAATAAGCAAATGTTATGATTTATAGCTGAAATGTCCACCCAAAACCACCTCATTTGGAAGGTGACTGGACTGTGGAAGTTAATTATAACACTGGATGATCCATTGATATTTTCATGTGCTGTTAAGAAATGGAGCCTGGTAGGAAGGGGTAGATCACTAGGGCATGACCTGGAAGTATATTCCTCCTTCATTAGCTCTGTCCCTCTCACTCAATCTGCTTCCTATCTTGTCATGCTGTGAACAGCTTCTCTCCAGCTAGGCCTTCCATCATTGCTAGTGGCACATGAATGAACTAAGACCTTCTGAAACTGTCAACTAAAATAAGCCTTTTATCCCTTAATCCCTTAAATTGTGAGTGTCAGGTAGTGTGCCCCAACAATGAGAAAGTAATAGTAAGTACAATGAGTGGCAGAATGTTACAACTAGGAAGTTATTCTCTCTGGCATTCTATTTTCAGAAGATACAAAGCATAAAAAAACTAAACTTAGAATTCTAAGACTGCTTTTCTAGGGCTAGATGAACAGTACAGCACTTAAGACTCCCCAGTACCACATAAACTGGGCATGGTGGTACACACCTATAATCCCAGCACTTGGGAAGCTGAGGCAGGACTGGACTACATAGTGAGCTCAGGACCAATCTGGACTATAGAGCAAGACCTTGTCTCAAAAAAACAAAACAAAACAAAACAACTTTCTAAGTAACATGGAATTCCTTCAACTAGCCAATTCTTCACATGTCCATATCACAGAATTTGACTTATAAAAGTGAATATACATATATTGTTTCAGGCATGTACACTACAAAGCAAGACATTTACATTCTTTTTTTACTTAATATTCACAGGTGGCACCTTACTATCAATATGCTAATCAATGAACCAAATTAAACTTTCCCTCCTTTAAGTTCTAGGTATTAGCTAGAACAGGAAATCTGGCTGATACAGTCAATAAATTGCTTGGACAGGGCTTGAACTTGCAAGCCTGCCTCACCTCCCAGACTGCTGGGGTCACAGGTATGTATCACCATGCCCCATTGGGCTCATTTCTCTGCTGTGCTATAAAAATTAGTTTATGTTTGTCAGTTCCATTGGACAGTGAATGCCCAAGGTAGGAACAAATTGTATTCATCCTGTGTTCTCACAGACTGACTCTGTTTCAGTTGTGTAAGAAGTATCTGGGGGAAAAAGGAGTGCTGAATTAGACCTGGAGCATCAGACTCTCAAGGCCCGATCACAAGTCCTCACTATGCTCCTGGGGGACACTCAAAGAGTCACTGTCCCTCTTAGTTTAACCATTTTTCCATAAACAAAGAAGTATCCTAAACATCCTTCAGGGGTCCTATAAGAACTTATTCAACATTTAACAGAAAGCTGTACCTTAATCTTCCAGAA
Source organism: Ctenodactylus gundi (assembly GCA_004027205.1). Lineage (NCBI taxonomy): Eukaryota > Metazoa > Chordata > Mammalia > Rodentia > Ctenodactylidae > Ctenodactylus > Ctenodactylus gundi. The sequence goes on along the minus strand of PVKB01000415.1, from coordinate 727,693 downwards.
ATTGGTATTTAATAGTACAAAATATTAATGAATACACAGCCTTCTTTTCAGTCCTTTCATCATAGCTGCAAGGTGCAAAGAGCCCAAATAAAGGAGTATGAGGGCCATGACTTAAGTCACACACATACAAATGACAGGGTGCAGCTACAACCAGAAACCTCTATTTGACACAGGTGTATCTTGAGCAGCAAGACAATTATCTGAGGCACTTAACTATGCCAAGCCTCTCACTGTAATCTACTAATTTCTAGGTAGTTAAATATTTTTGGCAATAATCACTTTTACCTTTGCTTAAATTATGTGGGTTTTAAATGCTTATTTTTTATATATTTTATGTGGAAATCATTTAAAGTAAAATTGTACATATAAAATATATATTAATCAAACTAACCAAATTTCAATTTCTAAATTAATTTGCAATATATATGACAACAACCAAAATTATTTAAGTAACTGACCTGAAAGTTATTTAAATAACTAAGGTTATAACAAATAATCTAAGTAATTTAATCCTAAGACTTATTTTTTGTAAAGGAATCTTGTACCTAAAACAGACATTAGCTCGATCATATGCAGAAATGTTAGACCAAGATTCCAAAATACAGGACAACTGAAAGATTATTTTACAAAAATTCAGTTCTTCAGAAAAGACTGGTAAAATACAACTCAAATTTAGTCATAATGAATTCAAATTCTAAATATATCAAATGCATTTCCTACCTGAGGAGTTTCTACTCCTGGATTCATGGCCCTGAAGTTGCCCACAGCAGCACTGACTAAACTGCTCAGGAATGGTACCAACTATGAAGCAAGAAATGGAGAAAATGACAAATTATTCAAGGGTAATGAAGGATGGGCACAGGCAATATATGCACAAATTTTTCAGCATATAGTAGCTTGCAAAATTTTAATTAGCAAAGATTTAGTTCAACTAACATTTATTGAGGAACCAAGGAGCTAGGAGGCACTGAACACACTAAGATAAAAAGCACCATATAAGCTGGGCCCAGTAGCACAGGCCTATAATCCCAGCTCTCTGGGAGGCTGAAGCAGAAGTATCACAAATTTAAGCCCAGCAAAGGCAAGTCAGTGAGTCCACAAGTCAACATTAAAAAAAAAAAAAAAAAAAAGAGAGGCTGGAAATGTAGTTCACTGTTAAGACAATGGGCTCAATCCACAGTAGGACATTTTAAAAAAAGGCACCATATAATCAACTTTAAAACAAAATCAGGAAAGACCATGTAAACAAATCACCTGTTAACAGGCATGTATACGACAGAAGTACAGGAGTTTGTGCAGTGTGTGGGACTTGTGGAGTTGAAGACACAACTGACAATAAAGCCCAACTGCCCTCTCTGTGGAATTCACATTTCTGAAAAAACCAGGACCAGGGGCTTCCCTGAGCCAATGACTAACGCAAGCCTATAATGTAAACCACGGAATTTCTCTGACACCTCAGTGCTTGAGGCAATTCCTGTGGTCTGACTGAACAATCTTACCTTCTTTCCACCCTCCTTTCCTAAGCATCAGGCTTACCATCTCGATCTAAGGACTCTCCAATCCCTCTTCCTGCCCCACCCTTTTATCCTTCACAGATGTTTCCCCCATTCATCTCGTGTATGTAGTACCCCCTTTGCATCCATCTTCCTGAGACCCAAACTGACACAGGAAGAGTTTGGGGAAGGTTCCTGAGAGTTCCCACTGAAAGACACTGTCTAAGCAATAAGGCAACAGGTGGATATTAGATCCCAAGAATCTTTACCTCAACTGTGAGGATAAAGTTTGAATCTTATCTTTAAAGACCTTGGAGAATCTCAGGAATTACTCCAAGGGTGAAGGAGAATCAAGATTTTACTTGAAGATTTTCCAACTAAAGCCCTCGTAACAGGTGATGAGGCAATTTAAACTTAAACAGAAATGTAATCCTCAGACAGCTGAGGGACCCAAGGGCCCAGGCCTGTAACCCCAGCAATCTGGGAGGCTGAGGTAAAAAGATCACAAGTTTGAGTCCAGACTAGGCAACTTACAGAAAACATTTCAAAATCAAAATTAAAAAGTGGGCTAGGGGTGTAGTTTAAAGACCCTTCAACTCTCAGTGGGTTCACTTTTCAGTGCCCCCACCTGCCCCAAAATTTTATGTATATATATGAACATATATATGCATATATCACAGGGCTCTTGGGGACTGACCACTGACAACCCTGCTGCTCTGCCTCCTTCTCAGACTTTGTCCCTTTTACCTCAGCTCCACTCCAATAAGCAGCTCCTCCTTACCACCTGCTTTTCCCATCACTTCAGTGCTGCCATCTCAGAGTCTCTGCGTACTCAAGGGTTTTGACTTCCCTTCCTCTTAAATTCGAGCATTTTAAAAAAGTTTCACTGAAAATGTGGTTTGTTTTTCCATCCGCTTAAAGATTCTCCTCGTCACCGTACATGGTTTCTAGGTGAACAGATCTGTAACCAAGCAGCTGCTGTATCCTTAACGGACCTGGAAGGCTTCTGGGGATGTGACCTAAATATCTGTATTTTAATCTTCCTATGTCGGGGAACTGAGGTCCCTGCCACCATTGGCCACTGGTGATCAGGAACCAGCAAAGTCTGGGGGAACCGAGTCTTATGTGGTGTGAGTACAACGGAACCACATCCCGGAGGCTGAATCAGTGTAACAGCTCCTTTATTAGAGGTGAGGGCTAGGCTTATAAGCAGTTTAAGGGGAAGGGTCAGCTAAGTTAACAGGGCAAGGGCCAATTACTGATTGGAGGGATTCGGGGATCTGAAAGTAGCCTAATTTGCATGGCAGGTCTGATCACGTGATTTCTGATAAGGGCCTGGAAGCAGGGGAAATTAGGAATTTGGGTATGATGCCACCTGAGCTGTAGGCCATCCTGTGCCTGGGGTAAGAGGGAGGGGCTCCATTCCTGCCAGTATAGAAACGAGATTATCAGGGTAAGAGCCACCTTCTACCTACAATCATCCCAGGCCTAGTCAGGGTCCCACATATACACCTGAGTGAGCAGCCAGGTGAGGCACTTTCTGCATTTTTACCTATACTTCCTAACTCTACAGTCAGAACCAAGCCCAACAAGGGTACTTTTGACACAAAAGTTCCATTTACAATATTAGATTTTCAGTAGCAGTCCCAAGAGACTTATACAGCGATTCCCAAGAGGAAACTGGGAATGGGGCAGAGTAAGAGGGAGAGACTTGGCTTCCAACCAGATCAGAATCCGACTTATCATGAGCCACTGTTTCTACAAACAGTACATCACATCAGATTTGTTTGCAAAAGAACAATTGCTTTAAACTCTCTTTACCCAAAGGGGAAGGTGAATAAGGCCTGGAAGACCCAGTAGAGAGTCTTCTTCCAACTGTCTGTACTGTGTCTGCTGGTACTGGGGAGCAGGACCCCAGCCTGAGGAAGCCCATGGGGCTGGTGTTAGACCTTCGCACCACTGCAGATCTAAAGAGAAAAGAAAAATTACTCTCTCTCTGGTAGGTTCAGGGATTTCTTCTTTGTTTCTTGTTTTTCTCTTTTTCTTCCTAAAGATATGGCACAAAAAAGTTTCTAAAAATATGTAACAATATCACATGGAACAATTAGAGTATAAAATAAGAAGTGGAATTTACCACCCTCCTCTATATGAGTAATTCTCAACCCTTCTACAATCCTTTCCAAAAGGTCCAGCTACGTAATAGCTTCTAGTGTAGCCTTCCAGGATTCCCTAATGCACAGACAGGCAAACTGACTAAGGTCCCCTTTATATTCTTTTCCCCCCACTATTTTTATTAATATACATATGTAATACATAGTGTTTACATTGAATTTGGGTATTTTGTGCACAAATGTATCATATCAACTTTACAAACCCTACCCATTTTTGACCCTCCTACCCTCTCCCTATACCTTTCCTCAACTCCAGCTATCACTTCATGTGGTTCTATAGAATGTCTCTATTCTTGATTTTCCAAGTCAGAGAGACTATACAGTACTTAACATACTAATCTTCCACATCTAAATCATTTCACTTAAGTCACCACTCTAACTCAGCTTCCAATTCCTCGAACGGGTCGCAGTAGTCAAATCTTGATGCCTCTTCTCTGAATCCAACCAATACCTTTATTGGGCTATTTACCAAAAAGTTTTTTTTCTATATTTTGCTATATCTTTGTTGCTATTCTTAAACCTGGCCTTACCTACCAGGTCACATTAAAAAATAACTACAAGCATGCAGATCAAAAGACTAGTAAATTTAGGAAAGAAGAAAAAAAAAGTTAAATTTCAAATGCCTTAGCTGAATCCTGGAAGGTACATGTTTGTACATTCACAGGGTTATCTTTACATCAATTTTCTTAGGATAAATTTTCACCAGTGACCTAGTAAGTGAATTACTACAATAAAACAAAGTTAAAACAATATTACATGACTACATTAAATGAACATGAATCTACACCACATAAATATAAAGTAATAGATATGAAGGTAAATTTAGTTATTTCAGATTTTTTTTAAACTTTCATAGCTTATTTACTCACATTTCACTGATTACTAACATTATGCTAGATTTGGTTTATAATATTATCTGTCTATCCATCCATATATTCATGCATTTAAAAGATTTTATGTCAATTCCCCTGTTGCATTATTAATTAGTAATTATTCTATTTTGCACAATACTATAATATTACTAATAATAATGTTGTAGGGAGATTTTACAGATTTTATAGAAGAACTAGTACTGTTTTAAAAGTACATCAACCAGATGATTTAATTACCAATCTATTTTTAAAATTACATTTTCTCTTTAGATGTTACCTTTCCTCCAAGCTGTTTTGGTGCTGCTTATGTTTCTGCCTCTCCAAGAGGATAAACTCACATTCAACATCAAGAAAGTGCATTGCTTCATTCAACAAGCTTAAGACTTCATGAATTTGCTACACTAAATGGACTTAAGTCTGTATCACATAAGTATGCTACAGTTAAAGCAACAGATAAATAGCTATGCTTAGTTACTTCAGAATTTTTGACTTTCATACACTGTAACATTTTGCCCTATTTGGTTTTTCCTTTTACCTATCAATTCATCCCTAATTTCATGCATTGCCTTACTTTTTTCTCAGCTCATTCTCCTCTAGCAGTTGTCGCTTTTTCTCTGGGGTCATTGGTGTCGCTGGCCTCCCTTTCACTTTCTAAGTTTCCTTTAAGTATTCTCTGCAATACGGGCTTAGTGGCTGCAAATTCCTTTAAGCTTTCTACATCATGGAAAGTTTTAATTTCTCCCTTTAAATTAAAAGATAATTTTGCTGGATATAGCAGTCTTGGTTGTCATTTGTGTTCTTTAAGTGCGTGGATGACACTGCTCTATGATCTGCTGGCTTTTAGAGTCTGGGTTGAGAAGTCTGCAGTTATCCTGATGGTAGGTCACCTGTTTTTCTCTTATCGCTTTTAGTATTTTATTTTTGTGTTGGGTTTCTAGTATTTTAATTATGATGTGTTGTGATGAGGATCTCTTCTGATCAAAGTTGTTTGGTGTTCTATAAGCCTGCAATAGTTCCATGTTTACTTCTTAGATTTGGGAAATTTTCTTCCATAATTTCATTAAACATGTCCTTTAAGCCTTTTGGTTTGTCCTCAGTCTTCTCCTGGACTCCCATAATTCTGATGTTGTTTCTCTTTGAATCATCAGCCATTGTAATGATTCGCTTTCCTTCTTATTTACTTTGTGTTCTTCATGGCCTGTATGTTGCAGCTCAGTCTATTTTCTAGGTCTGACATTCTATTCTGAAGATGTTCAAAGTGGTTGCTTATTATTTCCTGTGTGTTTTTCACTTCCTGATTATCTGCATTCAATTTTTTTATATCTCTGTTGTCTTCTTCTCTAGTTTCTTGTATTGCCTTCATTATCTTCTGGTTTATTTCTTCTATGGTCTCCTCTTTTTGTCTTTCAAGGCTTGCTTTTAGCTTAGCTGTGTGTTGGTGTAGCTCTTGGGCTGTTTTATTTCCTGCTTTCATTCAATGAATATCTGGGCCCAGAAGTTACCATCACTTTTGCCATTTTCATCTTTGGATTCTACAACTTAAGTATCCCTGGTATCATCTTCTAGAGTGTCAGATCTTTTTGAAGGAGATTTGTTACCACATTTTCTCATGGTTCTGCTATCTCTGGCTGTCTCTGATATGCAGGAAAGAAGGGTTGGGTGAAGGCCTCTGGAATCCTGTGGCCCGAGGGACAGATAGGGTGATGGAATTCCCAGTCCTAGATGCCTCTGGAAGCCTCTGGGGCTCAGGATTGACAGGGTGATGGAACTCCCTGGAAGCCTCTGTAAGCCTCTGGCTCACGGGATGGACAGGCAACGGACTTCCTGGTCCTAGATGCCTCTGGCGTGCAGGGCAGCAGTGAACCGGAAGACTTTGGTGTGTGCTGGAGGAATGGGGCAATGATCCCCCTTTTGAGGTGTCTTGTTCCCCCAGGTCCAATCAGCAAAGCTCTCCATCTGTCCTGGCTTCCCTCCCCCAGAGCAGGGCTCTCCACCCTCATAGCAGAGGTGCCTCTGAGCCATTCACGGGATCAGCAGCCTTTTTCCCCTCTTTTTTCCTCTGCCGCTTGTGCCCGTTTCTTCCTAGGCACTGTTTAAGGGTGACCCCAAAAGCACTGATGTGCTCTTCTGAGCTTTCTTTTACTCTAAAGAGTTCAGTCTTGGGTATTTTTTGTTTCCTCTTTTTTTAAGTGGCTCCTGCTTACATCATTGCCTGTGATGGTTGCGAAGTGCTGCTTATGATCTGCACTCCCAGGATATTTTTCTAGGGGGAACGCACTTTGTGTTTGTAGTATACGCTACCCACGGGTTTATTTTTCGGAGGCTGGGGCTGCCAGATGCCGACAATTCCCACTTCTCTGGATCATCAGGTACCTCAGCCTGAGGTTCTGGCTCCGGACTTTCTTCCGTCTGTGGTTTGTGAATGCTGGCAGCTCAGGACTGCACCGAGTTGGCTGCTCTTTTCCTCCTCTTCTGATATGACATCAAGATTTCTGACCCTCCCGTAGCCTCCTATCCATTGTTGGGGTGCTCCGTCCTCTCCCATCTCTGTCAGATGATCCGGGCCCATGCAAGTTTTCCTCCGTCTGCAGCTGCCTGCGGCAGCTTCCTGGGCTGCTGGGATGTTTTTTTTTTTTTCTCTCTGCTTTTGATATTTCTTACTTTTTTGGAGGGTACACAGCAGTCCATTGTCATGAATTATAATAAATTAGTCCCTTAATGTGAGCAGTAGGTTATTTCTCAGCCTCTGCTATTACAACAGCCAGAAACTCTGTGTGAGCATGTGTGTGTATGGAGGTATGTGTATGTGTGTGTGTATATATATATATATATATATATATCTGTATCTATGTATATTTCATACACAAGACTACATGCAAAGAATCTACAACTACGTACATGTATATGCAGAACAAGTTACAGAAGCTGCACTACTTCCTCCCTCCACTCCACCTAAGTCCTCTAAGACCTTTGGGGCCTCCAACAGCAGTCATTCCATCAGTATATCAACCTGTTAAACCAGGAACCCTTCCCACAAACTCACTATTTTCCAGAAATTTACTGAAATTTGTCACCACTAAATGCCAATTCTTATTTTACTTGTCTACTTACATCTTTATTATTTTTTTACTACTTATCATCTTTAATGAAGAAGTAATATGTAAATAATCTGCTGCAACTGGTGGCACTTCATTTTTAACAAGTTCTTTGAAGAATTAAACAATTCTTAGAAGAAATAATATTTGTGGACAATATATATATTATAAATACATAAATATATACATATACAGAGAAAGACTTCAATAATATGCAGTAAGAAAAAAATTAAAGAAAATAAAAAACATTAGGACACACTCTTACCTTGGAGAACCATGTGGATTTGTGCCAGAGCTAGCAGTAGATGTAAGATTCTGCTCAATGCGTTGATAGTTTCTTATTTGAGTAGGAACTGGAATTGGAGCTGTTTCACTGTGAGGTGACACAGGAGGTTGATATGGCCTGCCACCATAATTTATTGGAAAATATGTATCAGTATGACTGTTTTTCTGTCATTTGACCTGTTAGTGATCGAGAAAATTCTAGAACGAGCCAAATGGTCACTTCTGTATGTAAAGAAGTAAACATTTTGTTAAAAACATATAAAATCAAAAATCACATCTGTAATCTAAACAGCTCTCCTGGTATTCACAATGAAGACTACAAGCTGTACTAATAACCTGAGAAAAAGTTCTTCTATATCAGTAAGATCAGCAAAATTGTTCATCCACACATATTCTGCTACTCAATACTATGTGAAAATGAAAAATATTTCTAGGAAGATATTCTGGGTTAAAAGAACAGGAAGTTCAAGAGCAAAGATGATTGGAATTTCCAGTCATGAATGCAGCTGGCTTTTCCTAGAAACTGATATTTTATAAAGACTGAAAACAACTGCTTAACTTTCAAAGTACACAGTAATTCTGAAGTCCACACTTGAAGGTCAGGATTTGGTTTCTTTAAAAAAAGTTTTTCCTTCTCTTTCATATATTCCCAAATGGTATGCTTTTAGATGACTTTCAATTTATTTTACAACATAGCCTGAAACATACCAGGGACAAGACTGGGCTGTAAGATGACTTATTTCATTCTACCCTTGTATTAATTCTTTAAAAAGTCACATGAATCTCTCAAATTGTCTCAATTATAATACAGACATAGAGTTCACACAGTCACTCAAACAATATAGTATCTTCTAAAGTGTTATTTTTACAGCTTTTAAAAAAACTATTAGGGTATTCTATATTTAAATTTTAAAAAAATTGAGACAGGATCTCACTCTGTAGCCCAGGCTGGTCCTGAACTCACTATGTAGCACAGGGTAGCCTTGGACTCACAGTAATCCTGCCTCAGCCTCCCTAGTACCAGAATTAAAGGCATGAGCCATCATGTCCAGCTTTATGTGGTAGGGGAAATCAAACTCAGGCCTTTGAGCTTACTAGGCAAGTGCTTTAACTGCTGTGCCATTCCTCTACCCCAAATAAAAATCTTATCTGCAACAAGGATAATAGCTTCCAAAATCTCTTTTACCACTATTCTTTTTTTGCTAACAAAAACCAGAATGCATTGATAGTACTGATGTGGACAGTTTAATTACATCATATTCTAGAATCCCTTCTATCCAAGGGTAACCCTAAATCTTCCTTAGCCAATAAGATGTAAGTGGAAGTCTCGCATTCATTCTTCCTTCCTCTCCAGAATGTAGGCATGCTTGCTGGAGCTTCAACAGCTCCCTTGGAAACACAATGAAAAGGACAGGACAACTGAAGGTACTAATAATTTTCCTTAAGCCACAGAAATAAAAACAACAACTATTTATCTTGATTTTTCTTGATATAAGAAAACCTTCATGTTTAATCACAAGACCTAACTGTTTATAGCCAAGTGAAATTTCTAATTTACAATTTAGTGTATTATATATTTTCTCTAACAGGCAGCTATTTTTTCATTCATATATTTCCACTAATATCTTTAAACACAATATTCAGTATTTAATATTTTAAAATATCTGTCTCATTCTGAGACCTACACGCTGAAAACGGAAAATAAAAATAAAAACAAAAATGAAAAACAACCCTTCTACTACTCAAAATAAAACAGCTTTGTAAGACTATGCTACCCAACTCTGACATCTCTGGGAAGGACACTCAAGGCCTAAGAGCCTATGATCCTTAAAACAGAGCTACCAAGAATAGAATGTAAATGAAGAGCTGCCATTTTTTGCACTGCTGCTACTTAACGCCATAATAAAAACTGGAAGTATGTGTTTCCCCAAAAGCACATCAGGGATTTTGGTCTTTAACTTGCACACAGTCATGTTCTAGTATGCTCCCCATACTGGTTAACTGCAAAAGGAAAGTTAGAAGCTGCATAAAGGTACCGTAAGAAATAAACTCAGCAACACCTAATTCAAAGCACCTCTCTCAGGGAATCTCAGTCGGTGACTCTCATGATTCTGGTTCTACACCCATTGTCATATAAGGCGACAGTGACAGCAGTTACAGAAACTGTTACTGGCTCTACAAAACAGGCTAATCTTCCCTAATTTTCACAAACATAAGAATTTCCTATGACTCAAAAACAACAATCCCCCCAAATAATTTAATTAAGAATTGGAATGGCTTGAACAGGCATTTCTCAAAAGAAGACAAACAAATGGCCAGCACACATACAAAAAAAAGCTCAGTAGCACTATTCATCAGGGAAATGCAAATCAAAGCCAGCACGGTAACATCTTTCCCAGGAAAAATGGCTACTTTCAAAGAAACAAAAAATAAATAAATAAAATGTTGGTGAGGATGCTCAGAAAGAGGAACTCTTTGCTGGAAAAGTATATTAATACAGCTATTATGAAAAAATATTATAGAGCATCCTCAAAAAATTGAAAAGACAACAACCACATGACAGCAGTTTAATCACCGGTTATACACCCAGAAGAAATGAAATCAGGGTGTTGAAGAAACATGTACATTCACATATTTACTGCAGCCTCATTCAAGACAGCCAAGATATGGAATCAAATGGATTAAAGAAAATGTGGCATGTATACAGACAGAATATTATTCAGTCACACAGCACAGAATAACTTGCTGACAATTAATTATTTCAAACACACCTAACAGGACTTTGGTGATTCCAATATAGAAAAAATAATAGCTGCAAGGTAATAAATATGTCAATTACTCCAATTTAATCTCAACACTATATCCATACATACACAACACCATAATGTATCCCCTAAAATAAATATAATTACATGTCAACTTAGAAATTAATATTATTAATTTAAAAGATGGAAGAAAATCTTTACAAGCCTCCAGCTACCTAAGACCACTACTGTCATTTTTCTGTCTAGCTTCATAGAAACACCAATATTTAACCATCATTAGACTCTGACCCCAAGAGAGGTCTGTGTATTCTCAGTCTTCAGCATAAAAAGAATAAAAAGGGCTGGGGACATAGCTCTGTACGAAGGCTCTAGGTTCAACACCGAATGCCACAATGAACAAACTAACACACAAACAAAACAGAACTGGGCTTGGGGGCATATATGACTCAGTGGTAAAGTACACTCTGTGATATAACTCCAAGTCCATCCTCTTGCTCCCATAAGCAGAGAGTATAAAGAACTTAAGGGATATCATCAAGTTGACCTCTGTATATTATGGAGACACCAGAAGAGAGAGAAACAGGCAGACAGTACCTTTTAAGAATGACAGAGGGCTAGAGGAATAGCTCTGCGGTTAAATGCTTTCCTCTCAAGCTCAAGGCCCTGGGTTTAATTCCCCAGCACCATGTAAACCAGGCATGGTGGTGCGTGCCTGCAATCCCAAAACTTGCGAGGCTGAGGCAGGAAGATTGCCCGAGTCCAAGGCCAGCCTGGGCTACAAAGTGAGTTCAGGACCAACATGGGCTACAGAGCGAGGCTCTTTCTCAAAAATAAATAAATAAAATAAAATCCTAGCACTAGGGAGGCTGAGGCAGGAAGACTGCCATGAATTCGAGGCCAGCCCAGGCTACATAGTGAGCTCAGGACCAGCCTGAACTACACAATGAAACCTTGTCTTGAAAGAAAAGAAGAAAGAAAGAAAGAAAGAAAGAAAGAAAGAAAGAAAGAAAGAAAGAAAGGCCGGCAGTCTGGCCGGCCGGCAATGGTCAATGGCTGAAAATTCCAAATGTTGGAAAGAAACTGACACACAAACTCAAGGCGCTCAAGAAATTCCCCTTAAGATAATACATCCAGAGAGACTCAGACAGAATAAGACACATTATAATCAACTGCTATAGTCAAGAATAAGAATCTTGGCAGGCAAGAAGTCCCACAGATCATGTCATAATGTTTCAGCAAAAACCTTGCACATCAAAAGGGGATGGAATAATATAGCCAAAATACTTAAAGACAAAACCATCAGTAAGATTACTGCATCTGGCAAAACTGTCCCTCAAAAATGAAGAATGTCTCAGGCAGAGCAGTTCCAGATACACAACAGGCAGAGGCCGGAGGCAGCAGATCATACACAAACAGATCTCTGAAATGGGAGCTAAGCACCTCTCTTCTCCTTTAAGTTGTGGGTGTTAGATGTCGTGTCCAGTGACAAAAGGTGACTAAGCCTTGGTGGGAGGGAAACATGGGGAGGTATTATTTATTTTTTCCCACTATTTTTATTGATATTCATATGCAATAAATAGTGTTTGAATAAATGAATTTGGGTATTTCGTGCACTTATGTATCAAATCAACTTTACAGTCCCTTCCCATCTTTGACCCTCCTACCCCCTTCCCTATCTCTTTCCCCAACTCTGGCTATCACTTCATGTGGTTCTACACAATGTCTCTATGCTCTGGGTTTCCCAAGTCAGAGAAACTATACAGTACTTAACATATTAATCTTCCGCAGCTAAATCATTTCACTTAAGTCACCACTCTAACTCAGCTTCCTATTCCTCAAATGGGTCACAGTAGTTAAATCTTGATGTCTTCTCTGAATCCAATCAATCCCTTTATTGGGATATTTACCAAAAGTTTTTTTTTTTTTCAGTATTTTGCTGTATCTTTGTTGCTATTCTTAAACCTGGCCTTACCCACCAGTTCACATTAGAAAATAACTACAAGCATGTAGTTCAAAAGACTAATAAATTTAGGGAAGAAGAAAGAAAAGTTAAATTTCAAATGCCTTAGCTGAATCCTGGAAGGTACATATTTGTACATTCACAGGGTTATCTTTACATCAATCAGTTTTCTTAGAATAAATTTTCATCAGTGACCTAAGAAGCAAATTGCCACAATAAAACAAAGTTAAAGCTATATCACTGACTACATTAAATGAACATGAATCTACACCACATATACTTAAAGTAACAGATATGAAGGCAAATTTAGTTATTTCAGAATTTTTAAACTTTCATAACTTATTTACTCATATTTCACTGATTACTAACATTCTGCTAGATTTGGTTTATAATTTTATCTATCAATATATTCATGCATTTGTATTCTTAAGAGATTTATGTCAATTCCCCATGTTGCATTATTAATTATTAATTACTATGCTTTACACACTACTATACTATTACTAATAATAATGCTGTGGGGAGATTTCACAGATTTTATCGAAGAACTGGTATGGTTTTAAAAGTATATCAACCAGATGATTTAATTACCAATCTATTTTTTAAATTACATTTTCTCTTTAGATGTTACCTTTCCTCCAAGCTGTTTTGGTGCTGCTTATGTTTCTGCCTCTCCAAGAGGATAAACTCACATTCAACATCAAAAAAGTGAATTGCTTCATTCAATCAGCTTAAGACTTCATCAATTTGCTACACTAAATGGACTTAAGTCTGTATCACATAAGTATGCTACAGTTAAAGCAATAAATAGCTATGCTTAGTTACTTCAGAATTTTTGACTTTCATACACTGATTACTCATATTTCACTAATAATTAACATTTTGCCCTACTTGGTTTTTCCTTTTACCTATCAATTCAAATCTAATTTCATACATAGCCTTACTTTCTTCTTAGATCATTCTCCTTTAGATGTTGTCGCTTTTTCTCTGGGGTCATTGGTGTCGCTGGCCTCCCTTTCACTTTCTAAGTTTCCTTTAAGTATTCTCTGCAATACTGGCTTAGTGGCTGCAAATTCCTTTAAGCTTTCTACATCATGGAAAGTTTTAATTTCTCCCTTTAAATTAAAAGATAATTCTGCTGGATATAGCAGTCTTGGTTGGCATTTATATTCTTTTAGTGCTTGGATGACACTGCTCCATGATCTCCTGGCTTTTAGAGTCTGGATTGAGAAGTGTGTAGTTATCCTGATGGGCTTATCTTTGTAGGTCACCTTCTGTTTTTCTCTTACTGCTTTTAGTATTTTCTCTTTGTGCTAGGTTTCTTTTTTATGATGTGTCATGATGAGGACCTCTTCTGATCAAAGTTGTTTGGTGTTCTGTATGCCTGCAATAGCTCCATGTTCATTTCTTTTATTAGATTTGGAAAATTTTCTACCAGAATTTCATTAAACATGTCCTTTAAGCCTTTTGTTTTGTCCTCAGTCTTCTGGACTCCCATAATTCTGAGGTTGTTTCTCTTTGAATCATCTATCAGCCGTTGTAATAATTTCGCTTTCTTTCTTATTTACTTTGTGTTCTTCATGGCCTGCATGTTACAGCTCAGTCATTTTATTTTCTAGGTCTGACATTCTATTCTGAAGATGTTCAAAGTGGTTGCTTATTATTTCCTGTGTGTTTTTCACTTCCTGAATATCTGCATTCAATTTTTTTGTATCTCTGTTGTGTTCTTCACTAGTTTGTTGTATTGCCTTCATTATCTTCTGGTTTATTTCGTCTATGGTCTCTTTCTGCCTTTCAAGGCTTGCTTTTAGCTTAGTTGTGTGTTGGTGTAGCTTTTGCACTGTCTGTCATATTGCCTGCTTTAATTCCTGCTTTAATTCAACGAATATCTGGGCCCAGAAGTTACCATCCTTTTTGCCATTTTCATCTTTGGATTCTGCAATTTCAGTATTCCTGGTATCATCTTCTGGGGTGCTAGGTCTTTTTGTAGATTTGTTACCACGTTTCCTCATGGTTCTGCTATCTTTGGCTGTCTCTGGTGCGCAGGAAAGAAGGGTTTGGTGAAGGCCCAGTCCTAGATGCCTCTGGAATCCTGTGGCCAGAGGGACAGACAGGGTGATAGTAATTCTTGGTCCTAGATGCCCCTGGAAGCCTCTGGGGCTCAGGATTGACAGGGTGATGTAATTCCCTGGAAGCCTCTGGAAGCCTCTGGCTCACGGGACGGACGGGCGATGGACTTCCTGGTCCTAGATGCCTCTGGCGTGCAGTGCACTGGTGAACTGGAAGCCTCTGGCATGTGTCGAAGAAACGGGGCCATGTTCCTCCTTTTTAGGTGTCTTGCCCCCACCCCCTCAGTAAACTCAGCAAAGCTCTCAGTCTGTCCTGTCTTCCCTCCCCCAGAGTGGGGCTCTCCACCCTCATAGCAGAGGTGCCCCTGAGCTGTTCAGGGCACCAGCAGCCTTTTCCCCGTCTTTTTTCTTCTCTGCCGCTTGTGCCCGTTTCTTCCTAGGCACTGTTTAAGGGTGACCCCATAAGCCCTGATGTGCTCTTGTGAGCTTTCTTTTACTCTAAAAGGTTCAGTCTTGGGCTTTTTGTTTGTTTCCTTCTTTTTTAAATGGCTCTTGCTGATGTCATTGCCTGTGATGGCTGCGAAATGCTGCTTATGATCTGCACTCCCAGGGGATTTTTCTAGGGGGAGCACTTGTTGTTTTTGTAGTACACACTACTCGTGGGTTCGTTTTTTGGAGGCAGGGGCCTCCAGCTGCCGACAATTCCCACTTCTCTGGATCGTCGGTTACCTCAGGCTCTGGACTTTCCTCCGTCTGTGGTCTGTGGATGCCAGCAGCTCAGGACCGTGCCTAGTCGGCTGCTTTTTTCCTCCTATTCCTATATGACTTCAGGATTTTTGACCCTCCCGCAGCCTCCTGTCCGTTGTTGGGGTGCTCCATCCTTTCCTATCTCCGTCCAATGTTCCTGGCCCATGCGGGCTTTCCTCTGTCTGCAGCTGCCTACGGCTCCAGCCATTTGCAGCCAGCCTGTGGGGGCTTCCTGGGCTACTGGGATTTTTTTTTCTCTGCTTTTGATGATCCTTCAGAATTTCCGACCTTCCTCTGGCCTCCTTTCAATTGTTAGGGTGCTCTTCTCTTTCCCAGGTACACTGAACAAACTTTTTCTAACTAAATTCTTGACTTTTTAAGTGGGTCGATGAGGAGACATTGTGCAGTGCTATTACTAAGCCGCCATCTTGACTGGAAGACCAGGTATTATTTATTAAGTACAGAATTTCAGTTTTACCAAATGATGATAATATCCTAGAGACTGGTTACCCAACAATGTCAATTGACTTAAACACTACTGAATTGGAAACTTAAAAGTAGTAGACTTTATATTTTTAACACAAAGGTTTTTTTTAAATGCTAAACTGAAACAACAAAATAAATATTACTTCAAAAAGTTCTAGAAACTCAAAAAACAAAAGACAAAACACCTTTTTAATGAAATAAATATAAACATACCCTCCACACACCAAGAACTCATTTGCAGCATGTCTGCCAGCAGTTCCCACTGGCATATCATCTAGGGAAGAAGAAAAATCACGATCAGTTGTTACACTCCACGCTTTAAAAAATACAAATATGCTTAATAAGGATTATCAGGAAAGTGTCTGGGTACAACACAAATTTGCCACTGGCTTATTTTTAAATGTCATACATGACATATAATAAGCTAACACAGAAAACTGTACCCAGAGGGGTACAGACTGCAGTCTCTTCACTGTTCACTCGTACAACTGAGCATGACATCTTTTTACAAGGTAAACTGTTATATTTGTTGCAGCGTTTATGTATTTTATCATTTACTATGTGCAAAAACTATGCTATCATTTTTATCTGGTTCCTCTTTACAGGACTCACTTTGAGTGTGCCCAATACCATTCTGTTCATAAATGTTGTATGTGTGTGCATGCATGTGTCTGATCCTTTTGCTTTTGGTGTTCAGACAGGGTCTCAATGTATTGCCCAGGTTGGTCTCAAACTAATGGTGTCAAATGATTCTCCTGCCTTGGCCCTCCCCCCAAGTCACTGCAAGTACGGCATGTGCCTCCAAGCTCAGCACAATTTTGTATAGAAAACATAATCACACTGTAACAGAAAAGCATGTGTAACAAAATCTAGCTCAAGCTAATGCTGGAGTATACATACTATCCTTCCGTATTATCCTCTTGGGTCTTATGGGACTTGTTTAACAAGGTATTATGGAAGCTGAGTCCTCCTGAAGCCAGCTTCATCTACCTATCTATGTTCTGAACCGCACAGCAGTGTAAGCGCTCAAGCACAAGGCCCTGAGTTCAATTCCCTCGCACCACACAGAAGCTGGATGTGGTTGCGCACACCTGTATTCCCAGCACTAGGGAGGCTAAGGCAGGCGGATTGTCCTGAGTCCAAGGCCAGCATAGGTTACACAGTGAGTTCAGGACCAGCCGAGGCTAAAGAGCAAGACCTTGCCTCAAAAAAAAGAACCTAAATTTACACAGACAAAAGGAAAAGTCCACCTCCACAAAAATATGAAAGCTACAATGTTGATGGACAAGTGTTGTCATAGTTGAGTCCTGAACAGAATTATTAAACCTAAAGTAAAACAACTGACATCACAGAATCCCAAAAATCATGGGTACTTAGCAGTACCAGACACCTTTCAAAGTGGCCTTAAAACTAGAACTCTATGGAAGTCTCTTTAGAAGTAGTTAGGATATAGAAACAATATGTACTGAATTCAAGATTTTTGCTAATGTGTAGAGTGCACCTGCTCATGTTCACAGGGAAAATAGGTAACTGAGAGGATGGATAGAACAATTTGTTTCACTACAGTAGCCATTTTACCAGATATACTTACATAGTATAACCTAATGAAACACAATAAAATTTATTTTTAAAAATGCTTTTAGTGGGAGGGGATGAGAGGGTGAGAAGGAAAAAGGAATGTGATATGTAAATTTAAAATAATAAAAAGAATTTAAAAAAAATTTAAAAAGCAGTCAGAATTTCCTATTTCCTTAGTTGGGAATGGTGGTGTATGCCTGTAATCCCAGCACTTGGGAGCCTGAGGCAAGAGGATTTCTGTAAGTTCTAGGCCAGCCTGGGCTACACAGTGAGTTTAGGATCACCCTACACTACAGAGACAGACTCCATCTCAAAAAAACAAAACAACAAAAAAGAATTTCATATTTCTAACTCTATGCGGATGACCAATGCCCATCTCCAACTATAGCCTAAGACTAGTTGCTTATGCATGGGGTAGTCAAATAAAGTGTCTGAGTATCTGTATTGCAGAATACAGGAAGATTTTTTTTTTTTTTTTTTGAGACAGGGGTCTCACTCTGTAGTCCAGGCTTATCTTGAACTCACTATGGAGCCCAAACTGGCCTTGAACTCAAGACAATCCTCCTGCCTCAGTCTCCTGAATGCTGTGATTTCAGGCATGTGCCTCCAAGCACAGTTTATCTGGAGCTAGAGAATCAAATGTAGGGGACTAGATCTTGCTAGTGAAGAAATCAAACCAATGAGCTATGCCCCTAGGCCCAAGGATATCAGGAAGAATTAAAGGCAAAGGTACTATATATAGTGTCTTAGTTTCATTCTCATTGCTTTGACAAAATACTCCACACAACCACAAACTAAGGGAGGAAAGATTTATTTAGCTCAGTTTCAAAAGCCCTCACACAGTCCATTCATGAGGCAGTGGCAACAGTGAAGGCACATAGCAGAGAAAGAGGCTGGAAAACTGTTTACCTCAATG
Organism: Ctenodactylus gundi; assembly: GCA_004027205.1. Taxonomy (NCBI): domain Eukaryota; kingdom Metazoa; phylum Chordata; class Mammalia; order Rodentia; family Ctenodactylidae; genus Ctenodactylus; species Ctenodactylus gundi. The sequence continues at coordinate 709,256 of PVKB01000415.1, read as the reverse complement.
TAAAGAGAAGCCAAGTCAAGCAGGAATATGCAGATGAGCTTTCCCAGAAAGAAGCTGCAACATGTTTCTTCTTCCATCTTTTCTTTAATTATTTCAAACTGCAGGTAGGCCCCTCCCCTGAATGTGTACCCCTCCCTCACTTCCTAGTCCACAAGTCAATAACAAATACCTGAAATCTCTGCACTAGGCAATCCCCAATCTCAACAAATTGACAATTTTTCCAGGTCAAACCATAAACACTGCCCTTCCAGGCAGGCCCTACCTCCCAATAACATACAGTTCCAAATACATGAGGTTTTTGGAGGATATTCCAAAACCAAACCACAGCATATAACTAAAACAGGCTGAAGGAAGGTAATTAAATAATTTCACAGATGGCTTCCAGGCATCTTTATCTATTTGGTTCCCTTACATAGTTACCAAGTTATATTCTAGCAAGAAGACTGCATAAGTCTTTTTTTGGGGTATCTGAATACTCCGTCAAAAGGGAAACAATCCAAGAAAATATCCCGTTCATGTCACTCAGCATAGACATTATCAAAATACCTTCATACACAGCTTTCAAACAATTTCAGAATACATTATTTTCAATTACGAGCACATAACAATATTGAACACTGAAATAAGAACAATCTCAGAGAAAAAGGACTTCTGAAAATTAAAAACATGATAGCATAAATTAAAAACCTAGTTTAAAAATGTTAAATAAAAATTACAGGAGGCTATTGTTTTGGACTAAGCAATCCCAATCACAAAACCAGACTATAAAAGTCAAAACAGTCACTCATACCTACCTGAAACTAGGCTATTTAATCTCATCTTCCAAGAAATTAGCATTAGAGAGAACAGCCAACTTTCCCAACCAGCCCAGCTCCAATTGACACGATAATGCAGTGCCTTTTGCCTTTTCCTTACATTAGAAAAACCTAAATAGGACTGCCATGAGTCCAAAGTCAGCCTGGGCTACATAGTGAGTTCAGGACCAGTCTGGGCTACACAGGGAGACCCAATCTCAAAAAATAAATAAAGTAACCTGGCACTAACTAATCAGTTATTTTTCCACTGGTCTGTCTTCTGACAGAGGCTTTGGAAATGACCAATCAGCTCTTTGCTTTGTTTTTCTGCTTCCCTCAGCCCTTTCTCTCTGGAAAATCAAGCTGCTCTGTTCAGTTCATGGGAACATTTCCTTTATTTTATGGAAAAAAGCGCTGCCCAATTCTACAAGAGGAAAGAAGGCCAATTATGATCTTTAAATTGCTGTAGTTCTGTCCTTTCATATGGGTTTTGTTACATTCTACTTTTAAACTGTACAAGTGTTTTAAATATCTCACACTGTTATGGTTTGGATCTGGAATGTTCTCCAAAAGCCTCATGTATTTGGATGTTGTGCAGTAACTATGGATACTGTGTGCTGTTAGAAGATGGGGCCTGGCTGGAAGGGGCAGACCACTGAGGCTTCACGAGGAGCCGATTACTGGGACACGACCTGCAGGGCTCTATGCTCACTCCACCCTTCCTCACTCAACTCTGCTCCCTGACTGCCATGGGGTGAACAGTTTTTCTTTCAGCTATGCCGCTCCCACATGCTTTAACCATTGCCAGCCACCTATGAACTGGTGAAACTGTCAGTTAAAATAAACCTTTCCTTTCTTAACATATGTATGTTGGGTATTCTATCTCAGCAATTATAACATGTAATGTTATAATTCACCACAACAAATTATTTATCAAAACAAGGCAGTGGCTGGGTTCACACCTGTAATCCCAGTACATGGGAAGATAAGGCAGGATGATTACAAATTTGAGTCTACTTTGAGCAATTCAGTGAAACATCCTCAAAATAAATTTGAAAGAAAAAGAGGAGGAGAAGGAGGATGTGAGCAGCTATTAACAAGTGAAGATATATCAAGAAGAATAGGATTTCTTGGATTTGGCAGGGCAATGACCATAAGAGACACAATCTTAAAAAGTTTACACTAGGACAAAATAAGGTGACCAGAAAAAAAAAAAAACACAAAGAGGTGAATGCTTTTCATGCAGAAAAGTATAAAAATGTATCAGAACCTATTAAAGAAACCTAAATAACAGGAGACACCAACCTCTTGATTTTACTATTTAATAGGGTCTTTATACGACCCTAACTACCTCTGAACAAATGTACTGAATAAATGTCAATTCTCATCAAAATCCAAAAATACTTTTTATAGGATTTGTCAAGGGGTTGGGGGCATAGCTCAGTGATTACAGTGCTTGCGTAGGAAAGCACAAAAGGCCCAAGTTTGATTCCCCAGTACTACGTAATAGCTGGGCGCAGTGACACACTCCTATAATCCCAGCATTCAGAAGGCTGAGGCAAAGGAGGATGGCTGTGAGTTAAAGCCCAGCCAGGGCGCCGTAGTGAGTTCAGGATCAGCTTAGACTAGATTCAGACTCTGTTTCAAAAAAAAAAAAAAAAAAAAACTGAATATGTCACAAAGAAATTAACTCATGTGAGGGTAAAGGGATGAAGAAGACCAACAGCCAAGGAGATTCTAAAGAATACTTCAATGCTTCCTGTCCCTCTACCCTCTGTCTGATCACACAGAAAAAGAGACACAAAGAAACAACATAGACAAAAAGACCAATGAAATAACATGAAGAATCTTAAAAGAAATCCAATCCTATATTTAAAACTAATTTGAAAATTTTGGCATTTTGTATCAGGGGATAACTGAGAGATTCCTATACTTTATTTACAAAAATAAATTCCAAGGAAAGATAGATATAAAAAGATAAAAATATTCACAGGAGAATACTATCATAATGTTGGGACAATATAACAGGAACTACTGTTACAAGTCAGTTATACCAATATCTTGTAGAGTTAAAGTCATAAACATCTAGAATATCCACTTAGAAGAAATTCTACCACATTTATACAAGGACATTTCAACACTTTTGAAATAGTGAAAAGGCAAAAAGAATCCAGCACAAATTTGTACAAAAATGGGCAAGTGGACTTTGGTTGTACTATAAAATTCAAATACTAAAGTGAACTAGACACATAATAAAATATGCATCCAAATATATAACAAGAATAAAAAACTACAGAAGTAAACATTTTATACACCTTTTACTTACAACCATAAAAAGACAAACATACTCTATATCACATGTAGATATAGGTACAGGCTGAAGGACTGCTATAAGACAAATATATGTCTGGGAAGTACAGTAAGAGGAAAGTCAAACTACATGACAAACAACTAACCAGCCCTCTTTGTGTAACTTCTGCACACAGCTAGTACTTGACATTGTTCAGCTACTGCAATGACCAAATCTCCCACTCCTCAGTTCTTATTCCTTCACATCCAAATCAGTTTCTTCTTTAAAAATTTTGCCTAACCTCTCCCTTCCATAGGTATCCTAGTACCTTTTCATATTCCAAAAAGCAGTGATAGTATTTGGTCAACCTGGATTCCTCTTCCTCTCTAAAAATCTTTCCTATATATTTTCAAGTCTCATTCTTGAACTTACTTCTGAATGAATTTCCTAAAGATACCCACAGTATTTTTAAGACTCCTCTGACTCTGGGTCCCCCCCCCCCACTGTTTCTTAAAGTTAATTTCACTCATTTTTTATCTTTCCATTTGAAGACAAACAGAACTTGAGATCATTCTCATTAAGTTTTTCAAGTAGCTTCAGAATTCAAAATTATTGTTTTACAGAAGATGACCAAGTAGATTTTAGAAAAGTAGGGATGCAATTCTAAGGATACAAACAACTAAATAAAGTGCCCACCTGAAAAGGCACTCTGCACAAGAAGGTGTGTTATAAAGATTAAAAATGTTAATTTAGTAAATTAAGAAACATAATGTGTACAAGTAGAAAAGATTCTCACATGAGTGTTCTGACGAGATGTGTGGAACCAAAACAAAGTCGTCCGTGTCACAAGAAGAGTTCTTGCTACTAGTACTGGCAGAATCTTTGGATACTTGTAGATAGTTGGGAGGACCCAATGGTGGGGAGGATAAGTTTTCTTCCTGAATATGCTGCATATCTGGAAGGGACTAAAATTAACAACATAAAATTAAAACTGGCCTATTACTCAAATTCAAGTCAGAACAGCCATTAAACTAAGGAATACATTTCTTTCATACACACAGGCATGAAGTTTCAATTCAATCTACAATTTCAAAAATAATCTTTCTGGAAAAATCTTTCGGAAAAGCATAGTTAAAGACTTAGCATTTCTAAAATGCTTCCCAAAAATGACACTTGATATATCATACCACTTATAATGTATTGTCTGCTTTTCCTAAAGTTTCAGTGCCTGCTTGTTTGTTTGTTGTGCCTAATGAGGATGGAACCCAGATCCTCGAACATGCTAGGGAACCACTCTTCCGCTGAGCTGCAGCACCAGCCCCGTTTTTATGTTTTAATTTTGAGACAAAGTCTTGCTAAGATGTTCAGGCTGATAGTTAGCTGGTGATCCTCCATCTCAGCCTCTCAAATAGCTGGGATTACAAGTGTGCATCACCAAGCCTACCTAGTGTGAGTTGTCACTGGACTATCCCCAGTCCCAAGTTCATGGCCTCACGAAGCAAATATTCATTAACTATTCACTTAATAACTGAACATTTAATGTCCAAGGACATTTAATCACATCTTACATACAAAAAATTCTAAGTCTACCTTGAAAAAAACAAGAAAGCAACAGACCATGCTATATAAAATAAAAAATTAATAAAGATAATGATATGTTGGACTAGAAATTTATGCTCACAGAAAGATGTGGAAAACCTTTTAAGTTATGTGTACATTCTTTCATTAAGGGTCGGAGGTGATTTTTTTTCTGTGGAAGATAGTACAGAAGGGAAGAAAAATGCTTATTTATTTTTTAAAAACCACTTAGGCCTAACAAGCATTTGCCTAGTTCCAGGGCTCTAGTGATAATTCGATGTCATTCATTATACCATGGTTTTCTAAAACAGTGGCCTTCATAACGACTAGTTATTACCTGTATGACTGTTTTCCTAATTCTATTTTTAAAAAGGTTAAAACCCTGGGTCGTACGCTTTAAACTCAAACCTTAAATACCCAATTCATTCCTGTTGCTCCTTTGAATATCAATGTGAAATGAAATCAGTTTCAAAGCAACTCTCTGTGAGAGACATACACATAACAGAAAACAAAATCTCTTGCTGAAATCACTTGCTGAAGACTTCACATATGCAGGTAAGAAAGAGGAGGGAAGATGGAGGCCTAACATTACTATTCATCAGTCTTGGGCCAGGCATTCCTCAGAGATTTCTATGTGTCATTTAACAGCAGCCTTATTCTGAACTTCATTCCACAGCTAAACAAAAGCTCAGATGATTAAGTAATTCGCTCACACAATTAAAATGTGCAGTCAAGGTGAGATATGATTCCAAATATCTGACTCCACAATTTCTTGCCTATGTTCAGAGCAAGAAATTCTTCTGCTATTTATAAAAAAAGCATCTACACCAACAACCACGCTGGGTTCTCTTTTCTCATTTAATGAAAGTAACATTTTTATTTAAAGTGAATCTACATCAACTCTACATTCCACTCTCTCATCTCCCAAGGACACAGACCATTGTCACCCTCTCCCCTTATTATGTTTTCTTCTTCCCCTTCTACACATAAATGTTTCATTTTCTTACATTACCAACCCCAACAACCCTTTGAATCAACCTTTTTCCTTTTTTTTTTTTTTTTTTTTTCAGTGCCCTGAGCTACACTCCAGCCTGCTTCATCAATTCTTAACCAGGTTTCTTGAAATTCTCTGTCTTTACTGACTCAGGTTCCTCACCTCCTCGACATCCCCTAAAATCCACCATAATCCATTTTCAGTCCTCAGCCCTGCAATCAATCGCCCATCAGGCCTCCCTGCTCCTTACTCCTTCCTCTTCCCAGCTCAAACAATATTCAGGACTTGTAAACTCTTTACTTTCTCTTTACCTGTATCCCCTTCTTTATTACTGCTGTCTGAGTTTAGGTTCTCATACCAAAATGGTAATAGTAATGATGATAAAAATAAATCTTGCAATAATTCTCAAGTTGTTCATTTTGAGACAAGTTCTTTTTCTGTAGTCTGTTCTCTTCTCTCTAGTGTATACCTCTCTCCTGCATCTCTCCCTCCAATCTATTCTTCCAACTCTCTCTGGAAGAATCTAGCTAAAGCACATACGGGTACTAGCACTACTCCCCTTAAGGTTATCCAAATGGCTCACCACAGCTTTAAAGAGCTTCAACTCTTTCGCTGAACATCTAACTCCTGCCAAGAAGAGCCTCTGCCTATCTCGTAGCTGCATTTGTCCCTAACTACATCCCTGATGCTATATATCCACAGACAAACCTGAAGTGGGTTACAGGAGATATAAAAAGGAGACAATGAAAGTGTAATACAAAAATCTGTTTTCTTTAAAATATTCAAGCTGTTTCCCTTTTCAGGAAAAAAAAAAAAAAAGTCCTAAGAGCTATGAAGACATGAGCCTGGACTCTGGGCCTGCAATTTTCATCTATAAATTGCACTTCCTTCTGCCACTTCCATCCTCAGGGAATAACACATCTCAGATTCAAACACATGTAAATGGTGTACATTTTAACACAGCCCACCAAATAGGCATCTTCCAACCCTTCCAGTTCCTATCACCTGTAGTAACTATTACCTATGAAATGAGCTATCAGCCTTTCCTTCAGAAAGGACCACTGTTGGCCTTTCATCTGTAAATTAAATTAAATACCCTCTTCCCATAGATACAAACTCCACAGCTTCCCAACTCTCAAATCCCCATAAGTAGATCCAGCTTGGGCCATAATACATGTTTCACTTTTTTCTATCTTCTGTGGGTCTGCACTCAATTTCTTTGAGCATGTATTTTCCTTTCCTAAGTAAATTTTCCTCATCCCTCTTACTGACCAGTCCTGAAAATTCTTTTTCTGTGATGCAAATCAATGAACTTATTTTGTGGGTAGGGTCTCTGTTTGGGGGAAATCTCCTTGTAGTCTGTCTGGTGACAGGACCACTGGGAATAGTTTTGTCCTTTGTGCAATGATGGAGAAAGTCTACATCTGTATTGTCCAACACGGTGGCAGGTACTGGCTACCAATGGCTACTGAGCACATGAACGTGACTGTTTTCAATTTCACTTAGTCCTGATTTAAAAGCAAGTGGCCTTGGGGACCTAGAGTTTGTTCTGTGCATCATGCTTCTTCTATCCTTCCTGTATAGATTCCTCTGCCTCCAACACATTTTTCTATTTTTAAATAATTCACCTTGCAAACTCCTTTGCCAAACTCAGTTCATATAATGTCCTCTTGTGCACGGCCTTCCTAAGTTCCCGGTATGCCTTTGATGCACTCATCCATGATCCCACAGGCATTTGAAAACATACACACGTTTGCACACACAGTCAGGCACCTGGTCATCTCATAACTGAGAGGGTAAAATCAGGATTTTCTTTTAGAGACAGGCTATTTCTTCAGGCTTCCTCACGCTCAGAGTATAAACAGTTACCCTGCAGGCTTGAAGCCAAAAAGGATGAAATACTCCAGCCTTGGGCCAAAGCTTGACTAAAAATGCACACAGATACTTCATGGATTTTGCTCTCTCCCATTGATAAAGTGTTCTGGGTAAGGAGGGGAATGATTGGGGCTAACTGTCCTCACTGATTTATCAAACTATAAATTTATTATTCTATTTTCGTGAGCTCTTGTGCTTGCACTGTCAATCAAGACTAACAATCTAAGTAGCATTTAACATACAGTCAGGGATTTGGGTTGTTGTTGTTGATGACACCTTTCAAAGATTTTTCCAAAATAAGAAAGAGTTGCAAACGTGGGCTGTGGACTGTGTGTTCCTTCCTTCCATCTTTTCCTCTTGAAATATAACCCTTCCAAGCACATTTCAGGAATATGCCTCCCCATATGAACACGCACAAGCTTCACCAAGAAAGCCTCCCCTCTCTGCTTTGTTCAGGAAGGTGCCATTTTGAAAGCGGCAACTTCCAGGCTGCTGGTAATAAACATCCTACTACTCTACTGGAACTGTGTGGGCCACCTCCGCTTTTTACAACTGCATTCCCTAAGGACTGAACCTTTGTGTTTATTTACAGAAGCAGCAGCTGAACATTTACATGAGAATTTTAAGAAGAGCATGTTATACTATGGGCCTGTGTGGATCAACTCTCACTATGCGTCTACACAAATCCTAGGAAGGAAAGGATTGACTGAATGAGATTATCTTTCTTTTGAGAGATTATACTAATGTAAGATCTATCGAATTAACCCATTTTCTAATCTCATCAACTAAAAATTGTACATAAACATTCCTGCTTTGTTATTCCGGCTTTCTTCTTTTCACATCAAGCATTAACTTGTAATAATGGCTTCCTAAAAATAGTTTTCCCACCGAAGTTTTTAAGCACCTAACTGTGCACACTGTGTCACTCTGGCGTGCCCTTTCCTGTTGGCCCTCACCTCTGCTCTCTGCCCAGGCACCCACGCCTACCTACTAATTTCTTCTTGCCCTTAACCAAACCCCAACAGCTGCCACTCAAAGCCAATTTCTATCCAGTTCAACATCTCCCGCTGGCTTCACTCTTTCATTCTGGTCACTCTAATACCTCACAAACCACTTTATTCTGGTTCTCCCACAAGGAGCTTCTTCTTAGCTGTTTTTTCTCTACCATAAGCTTTGCTTTTCCTGTTGCCTCATACTCTGTCGTATATATACTTCACAGAAATATAACCTGACCCATACTTCTTATGTGTAAGAAATACGCCATCACCGCCACAGCCCATAAGCAGAGGTCAGCCAGGCCCAGCTCCCGATGAGGACCCCCAGGCGGAGCTCTCTGACCTGCTCCAAGTTCAAGGAGGTCAGTCTACCTGGCTCCAAGTAGCTTGAGTAGCCCACGCACGTCAATAAACTCATTCTACACTTTTCACCAGCTAGATCTAAATCCAGTGAGGCTATTTTTGTTGGTGTTGGTTTATTTTTTTCACCAATTCCACGCCAACTTTCCTCCCCTCTTAATTTTTCAAACTCAAGAAATATAACATAGGTCTTATTAACACATCTGTTTTTTCTATTTGGCTTGGATTTGCAGGGCTGTACAAAAAAGGATTTGTGCCAGTTTTATGACTTACAGGCTACTTCTTCATCTGGTTTAGCTTCAGTCTATTAGGTCTCCCTAGATAACAGTAATACCTGAGTATTTAGTATGGACAGGCACTGTAATAAGGGCTTATTTTCATTTATCCTTAAAAAACACATGAAGGGACTAGAGGCACAGCTCAGTGGTTAAAGGGCTTGTCTAGCAAGTCCAAGGCCCTGGGTTCATTACCACATAATAGCTGGCTGGGTATGGTGATGCATGCCTGCATTCCTAGGGAGGCTGAGGCAGTAGGACTGCCATGAGTTTAAGGCCAGCCTGGACTATATAGTGAGTTCGGAACCAGCCTGCATTCCAGAGCAAGAACCTGTCTCAAAACCAAACCAAACCAAACCAAACCAAACCCCGTGAAGGAGGTAAATTAGTCACTCCACATCAGAGCAAACATACTCAGAGAGATTAAAGTGTTCTTTTCCCTCAGTGTGGCAAATGGGAGATAAAGCCACACCCATGCCTGGTATTTCTAAAGCCCCAAGTTGCTTTAACTGGATAATCATACTCTTTTTGTGGCTCCCCCACCTTTTCTGCCAACAAAAATCAAGAAATTAACATGCGACAGACTAATTTGGAAAATACCATAGCTGACACAGAGCCCTTAAGTCTTCAGCTGTGGAAAAGCTTTAAGGCCACAAGGCTACAACAGAGATTTGGGGGAAGAGTCAATCTCAAAAAACTCAAGTAAAGAGCTAGGAAAAGCCCTGAGAGAGTGCCAGGAAGAAGTGACTGGATAATCACGAGTTCTCAGGATAAAAACAAAATATTTATATTAAAGAGAACACAATTATCATGGAGAAAATGGCTTAGGAACTTCAGGAGAAGCAACAGATTTAAATGGAAGCAACATTATTACAGAATTAAGTAATCACAATTAAGAGAATAAACTCTGGCTCCAAGGTCACTCGACCACCAGAAACATGCAAACCTGATTTTTTTTTTTTTTTTTTGAGGGGGAAGTACTGTGGATTGAACCTAAAACCTTCACACCAAGCTAAATCCCACTTTTATTTCTGATTTTAAGGTAAGGTCTCACTAAGTCACTAAGTTACCCACGCTGGGCTTGAACCAACAATACTCCTGCTTCAGCCTCCTAGAGTGCTGGGATTATAGGTTTGCGCCACCATGTCAAGGTATATTTCTGATCCTTAAGGAATCAAAGTAAAATAAACATGTATTGCCTATCTACCACTATCAACAAAATCCCATGGGCAAAAAAAGGTGGTAGTATTGTACTATTACCAACTGTTCCAAAGAGAAGGGCCCAGAAAGGTGATAATTTCTGCTGAACCACTCACCTAAATAAGGACAGCACACCAAAGGTAGCCCATTAGGCCTACGTCTAATGATGTTTCTCTTAAATCTTAGCTGAATTAGTGAACACTACATATAAAAAGAGCTGGCTCAGTTTGTGATCACATGGAGTAGCACTAACTCTGAGATTACTTTCAACAAAACCAAAACTTACTGGTGGGGAGGCAAAGCGACACGATGGAGAGCTGCCACAGGAGCTTCCAGGGACAGAGCCAGCATACACAGGTACGGGGACTGGGCAAGCTACGGAAAAAGCATGAAGAGCTGCATCACACTATAGTGCATGACAAGGCCTGTCTATACAACCTCTCAAATATACCACACCTTGTGTTACATTTGCATTCCCTTACTTGCTATAACTTCCATGGATGAAACTAAAAGGACAGCATTACTAAATATTCAACACGGATATAGAATGAAAAACAGAACTGTTTTAAGAGGTATCTAGGAAAAGTTCAATGAAATTTGGAGAAGCACAGTAATAATTTATTTTGTGCCATGCATTATGGTATACACCTGTAACTAGCTATTCAAGACTCAGGCAAGAGGATCACAAACTCAAGGCTAACCAGTGCAACTTAGGGAAACTCTGTCTCAAAAAATTAAAAAGTCAGGGTGTAGTTCAGGGGTAGAGCACTTGTCTAACATGTGTGAGGCCCTGGGTTCAATCTCCAGTACTTCAATAAATAACAACAATAACAATTCTGCAATACAAATACTAAGTTTTCCTTCAACTTGCACTCACTCATTAAGTACAAAATACAAAAACAAAATGGGTACTCACATTTTTTTACTGGAACTTGCTCAAGGAAAGGATGGCTAAAAAATGCTTCTGTAATAAAAAATGAGAATGCACTCTTTAAACAGACATTGACTACTAGACAAGATAGTCAATGATAGCACAGAAAGGGTGTGGGGAGCAAACAGAAAAAAAGTGACACCAAACAGTGACCTTAATGCTCAAGAAGAAATGAAGAGTACCCCGAGTGACAAGTATGAAAATTACAATAAAATTCTACAAAGATTTTTTTCTCCTTCCTATCCTTAACTTCTATAAGAGATGACTATATAAAACAACAGTTGTAACATTTCATTGTTCAGATTGTAACAAAGATGTAATATATATGACAAAGCGAAAGAGTAAAGCTATTATCAAAAAACAAAGTTTCTGCCTTTTACTGAAATCCAACTAATACTTACAGGTGATAAGATGCATACTGTAATCTCTAGAGAAACCATTAAGAAAATAATTTTTAAATCAGCAAAGGATTTTAACGGCATACTAAAAATACATCCTATTTAATAAATACTGCCCATTTGGTGACTACTCCCAACCTCTCCTCTGTACTTCAAGTGCCCTCTGACACTGGCACTTAGGTATCTACTGGTCACCTTAAAGGTAACATCCAATCAGAACTCCCTTTTTGTTCCCCACAGCCTGCAACACTCACAGTTATTTCTCATCTCTGGAACTGATATCTCTATTCTTTGAATGGCTCAAGTCAGAAACCTTTAAGTCACTTCTGAGTCTTATCTTTGTTTCATATACCACATCTGGTGTATCAGTAAGCACTGCTGCCTCTACCTTGAGAAAGATCCAGAATCCAATGACTTCTACCACCCCTCTACTATGACCCCATCTAATAAGCTACATTCTTCTCTTATGTGGGCAACTAATACTCTCCTGATCAACCTGTCACTTCTAATTTTCTTACACACAGTCTAGTCTCAAGAAGCAGCTGGATCGATTCTTCTTAAAGTATTACATATGTTCTCTGCTCAAAACTTTACAATGGTGCCCACTGCACTTGTTGGAAAACCATCTTTAGCTGCATCCTTACAGCCATTCTTCAGCTCCTGTACGTGCTCCTAGCTTGCTGCTTTTGACCTCGCTCTTTGCTCTGCTTGCTGAACTCTTCCCACAGACATCCCCTGGCACACCCTCATCTCAAGTTCATCAAGTCTTCATCCAAATGCCACTTTCTCAACAAGGACTTTGTTGACTACTTTCTTCAAAATCCCCCCACCCCTAATATCTTGCCCTTCTTCATATCTTCTCATAGTATCTACCACCTTCCAACTTAAGGTACCATTTCAACTTATAGTCTACTGGGTCTCTTCCTGTTATAGTTTGGATTTGGGATGTTCCCCCAAAAGCCTCAAGCATTTGAATATTGTGGATTATAGGTGTATGGTAAATTACAGATGCATGGTGGATTACTGGACATGTGACCTGGAAGAGGTGGATCACTGGGGTTTAACCTGGCAGGAGGAGGACACTGAGCCTTGACCCAGAAGGGGCAGATCACTGGGACATGACCTGGAAGTATATACATTAGCTCTGCTTTTCCTCCCTCACTTGGCTTCCTGTATGCCAGGCTATGAACAGTGTCCTCCAGCTAGATAGCTACCATGTGTTTCTGCCATTACCAGCTGCCCATGAATGGACTAAGACCTTCTGAAACTGAGTAAAATAAATCTTTCCTCCTTTATGTTGTAGATGTTGGGAAATGAGAAAGGAACTAAGATTCAAACTGGTACCAGAGAAGTGGGTTGTTGCTCTGACTTTATCTGACCATGTGGTTTGGAAGCAGCTGGAACTAGTCTGAGGGAGGAGTCTGGGAAAGTTTGAAGATCCCAGCTCAAGAAGCCTTTGAATGCTCTAAGCTGAACTTGATAGGAGATTCTGTTCAAAGCTCAGAAGATCAGAATGCTAATAGAAGTGTGGATTGTAAAGGCCAGGTTCAAGAAATTTCAGATGGGAAGGAGGACTTTATTTCTTGAAACCATGCATGCTATGCACTGGCAAAAAAATGTGTCAGTATTTTGCCTATCCTGGGACTTGGCATGAAGGTGTGACTAAGGGTAGTAGACTGTTTAATCTGGTGGAGGAAATCTCAAGGCAGACCAATGCTTACACTGTCACATGGGTACTTTCTGTGGGTTTTAGCCAGCTCTACACTGAGGAGCAGGAGGAAACAGCAGAAGAACATATGGTTATTAAAGAGATTAGGATTAAAAAAGAAGCCAAGTACTTCCTTGGAATCAGGATTTTATATTAAAAAAAAAAAGATTTCCTGAGAACATCTCAAAAATCAGCAGGAGCTTATTATCAATTCGAGAGTGGAAAAGCAAAAGACCTTGTTCTGAGAAGAGTACTCCAAGGGCATCCTGTAGGGTCAAAGACAGAAGTGTCTGCTAGAGTTCAGCCACCTGGAGTTCAGCAATCTAAGAACTCAGAGGCCTCAGCAGCCATACTGGGACCTTGGCAACATCCACATAGTGCTGGCTTTACAGACACGCAGTGTGCAAAAGTTGGGTTACGAAGGCTTCCACTGAGTTTTCGGAGAAAGCCTTGGAGGCCAGGCAATGTGCAATGCATAAAGTTGTGAAGAAGCAGCCTAAGTTGCAGTGGAGAACCCAGAAATCAGAAGGTGCCAGAAACACAAGTCATCCACTGAGGAAGGCTATAGGCTATGATCAGAGCCAGCTCAAAGGAGAATCTATGGAATTTACAGCCAAAGACAATGCTGTAAAGAGCCAGGCCCTCTGCATCCTTTCGACTTCACCTCTCACCAGTTTATCCCACGAGCTAAACACAGAACTACAGGATTCAAAGGAGTTACAGGCCTTGCCATACTGGGTTTAGAATTTATTTTAGTCTGACTGCTTTCTATTCGCTTATTCTTTCCTTTCTTAATGGGAATGTTTGCTCTGTGCCATTGTATGTTAGAAGTGATTTTGATTTTTCACAGGAGCTCCTGGCTAAGAGTTTGCCTTGAGTCTCACAGAATACTTCAGACTTAGCCTTTTAAGCAGTGCTGGGACTGTTAAGATTTTGACAACATAGTGAAAGACTAAATACATTTTGCACAAGGAGGTAGGTGTAAGTCTTTTGGGAGCCAGGGGTCAAATTTTATGGTTTGGATCTGAAATGTCCCTGCAAAGCCTCATGTATCTGGATATTACAGATTATAAGTATATGGTGGATTATGGGTATGTGGTGAATTACAGGTGTATGGTGGATAACCGGGTGTGTAACCTGGAAGGGGAAGAACACTGGAGCATAACCTGGAAGTGGCAAGACACTGAGGCTTGACTGAGGAGGGGTGATCAAGGAACATGATGTGGAAGGGTGCACACTAGCTTCGCCCTTCCTCTCTGACCCAGCTTCCTGCCTGCTGTGCTGTGAGCAGCGGTCCTTTGCTAGACCCTCCTTGCCGTGTGCTTCCACCATTGTCAGCTGACCGTGAATAGACTGAGACCTTCTGAAACTGTGAGCTAAAATAAATTTCTCCTCTCTTAAGTCACAGGTATCAGGTATTCTGTTACAGCCACAAAAACGTAACTACACCAGTCCCTCAGTAGAGTATACACTATGCAATGTCAAGTTTTTATTACTTGACCAGCCTCATACTTGGAATGCATTAAGCACTCAATAAATATTTATAAAAATAATGAAAAATGCAGGGTAGCATAGAATGAAAAGTGAAACTGACTTCAAATTTCATCTTTCTAAAATTTCTATAGTATCTTTTTATAATCTTTTCAGAATGCATAAGTGTAAAATTAGAAAGCATACAAAATTTGAAATGATTATTTACCAAAGTCCATCCTATCTTTTTGGTTCCTCTGAAGCAAACCCAACAGGAGATTAGCCAAATAAGGTGATGTTTCTCTGGGAATACTGAAGAAAGGAAAAAGCAATCTAAGTAGTGAGTTTATACATGTTAACAGCAATATTTCTGCCTTTATTATGGTAAATGAAAATGTATGTGTAGTTTCTTAAACACTAGAACTATAACAAGAAGACCAATGCAAAACCTTATACCTTAAAGCAGGGGAGAAAATAAAGCAAAGGACTTACAGAAACAATATCAATTTGAGAAAATTCCTGAGTTTTGCTTAGTATTTTATAGTATCTGCAAGAATAAAGCAGTTCATCTTGAGAGGTTGTAGTTGTTGTCTTTGTTTTCTTTTAGTCATCAAGTTGCTCAGCTTGGGCTTAAACTTAAAATCTGTCTGCCTCAACCTCTCAGAGTGCCAGGATTACAGATTAGCATTTTTTGTTTATTTTGGTTTTTTGAGACAAGTTCCTGCTAACAGAAAGCCCACCTGAACATGCAACCCTTCTGCCAATGCCTCTGAGTAGTGAGATTTTTAGGAGTGTGCCACCAGGCTCAGCTTGAGTTCTAATACAACTTGCACTAATAGTTGCTATAAAGTTCTCCATTACAGAATCTCCCCCAGTTCTGTCTGAAAAGGGCAAAACTTAGATAATACAAATGAAAAATAATACATTTCCTAAACCCAATATGAAAATAATAAACCAACTTAAAAACAAGTAATAAAAATATACATGTCATGGAGTAAAAAGATACACATTCATTTCACTAAAGTCCGTGTATAAAAAGCAAAGGTTGAAAACAGGAATCAGGTTAACCCAACCAGGGTTCCTCTCCCAGATAGTGAGCTTTTACCTCCTATCCTTTGTTTCTGAATAAAAGACTTATTCTACACCTTGAGAGAAACAAATAAACAACCATCCACAAAACCCAGAAAGAATAGGAATCTGATTATATAAAATATAGACCATCTAACTACAAAACTCCATGTAGCCATTCCAAAGGCTGCAGTAGCTCTCTATATAATTATCAATGGACATCTAAGATATACTACAAAGTAAAACTCATTGCAGAACAATTCACAAAATATAATGCAATTTGACTGAAATCATATGAATGTGTAAATATACACATAAATAAGCACTCCAACATACATAAAAAAAAAAAAAACTACAGAAAAACTTGAAAAGATACACAGCAAACTCTTATCATTCTTTCACAGCAGGGCAAAACTCTGGCAAGAATTTATAGCCCAGGGCTGGAGTAACAGCTCAGTAGTTAAAGCAATTGCCTAGCATGCACTAAGTACTGAAGTTGATTCCCCAGCTCCACATAACCTGGACGTAGTGGCACACACCTATAATCCTAGCACTTGAGAGGCTGGGGCAGAATGACTGCCTTGAGTTTGAGGCCAATCTACGCTACACAGTGAGCTCGGAACCAGCCTGGACTACACAGCAAGACCCTGTCTCAAAAAAAAGAAAAAAAAGAAAAGAATTTACAGTTTACTTTGTACTCATCTAATTTATTTACCTCTCCACAAGGAACATATATAAATTGTATGATTATTTTTCTATTTAATTTTTAAAAAGCTAAACAAAACATCAGAGCACTACATAGGTATCTCTTATACGTTAACAATTTCCTAGTTTTCTATAAAATACATAAAACACAAAATTCAAATAACAATATTCATAAATAGTGAAAACAAATGCAATCTAAACACATACCTAGGTATTAAGCTCCTGTTTTTTTCATAAAACATCCTTAAGTCTTGAGGACTATTGGCCTGTTAAAAAAAAAAAAAAGGTTTAATTTCTTAAACAAAGGAGGGCAAAACTTCTAAATCATTTGATCAATACTCATATTCTTGGTACAGACTGTACAACCTGAACTGAAAAGCCATGTACTGCTGAAGAAGAAGGAGTTAAACATTAAGAATTTACAAATCTCTGAAATACTACACAAATCCAGCACATATGGGCTCAATGTATCTTTTCTGAGGTCACATTGTCAGGAGGTTGAAACAAACAGTTTAGAATTTCTGCTTTAGAAATTCCATAATCTACCCAAGAGACACTTATTATGGCACAAAATTCAGGTGTATTTTACTTTTGGACTTTCAAGGGATTCAAGGAAAAGAACCAAAAATACTGCCACTATTTCCTCCACAGCAACAAGTAGCTCCCTTCACGTAAAAGCTGCTGGATAACCAAAAATGCCTCCAAACAGAAAAAGATTGGGAAAATAAGTGATACGCCCGGTTGTGTCACTCATTTCTTATTATACCATCACGGGTAAATAATTACACTTTGTTGTAGTTTTCTGGCTCAAAAATCTTTGTAACTAAGAAATGATAATATGGCTCTATGAATTTAAGAGACACCATCCTCCTTGAGGTTGCAGGACCACTTCTTTACAGGACATTAGGAGAAAAGGGTGGGGAGGAGACTGAAAATACTTTCCAGGAAGGCTCCACCATTGTGTCCTTCCTCCCAGGCAATGTGAGAAACAGACTAAAGACAGTTCCTAGTGATGCCCAGATTAGTCCCACCCCATCGGGAGATTTGTGAGCACCATTCCCATTGGAATCCCTGACCCCAGCTAGTTTTCACCAGCTTGGAAAATGTTCACTAGCCTTCATGTCTAGTCATGCCCAGTCCAGCTCTTAAGGGCAAACACAGCAAATGTTCATTTTGTAACATATGGATGGTATATAGAAAGAAAGGTATTCACTACATTATCCAAGATATTTTTCATCTGCCTAGATGAAAGGGCAAAAGCAGAGATGTTCTGGCTCACCCCTGGAGTTCTTGCTGGTAACAATCAAATTAAGTTACAGAGATGTCAAAAACACTACTTTCAAGGCATTCCTCATTTTATAAGGCAAAAACAATTTAAAAATGAGAAGATCATAAAACTGAGGATATAAGAAAAAAGTCAAGCTACCTGGAATGGTGGTTTTCCAACTAGGCATTGATATATAACTGTTCCTATGCTCCACAAGTCTGCCTTCGCATCATAATGTTGAGACATAATAACTTCAGGTGCCTGGGTATAAAATATTCAAGGTACATGCATTATGTTAGCCACATAAGTAACATGCATATATTAATAATCTAGTAATGGTCATACTACTAACTACTAAAAACCATAAACATAGAACAGTGTGAAATATCTCTAATCAAATCGTATTGCAATGAACTTAGAGCTAATTATTATATTGAAATATACTAGTAAATCTCAAAAATAATGCTGCATAAAAAGAAAAAATAAATGCTATTATGACAGACACAAAGTAGAGCAAGCATTAAAATAATAATATGAAAAAAATAACACACCAATTACAAGACTAGGTTCCCTCAGAGCTCTGAGGTGGAAGGTGTGTTATAGGATAAGGAGAGGGACAAAAAGACTTGGGCTGTGTGAAACATCGTCATTTCTTACCTAAATAAAAGGCAAGGCAAACAGAGAAAATGTTAATTCTGTTATATATGGGTGGTATGTAGAAAGGTGTTCACTACATTATCCTAGATATTTGTCTCTAATTTGAAAACTTTACAAGGCTAGAAAAACTATGGTGTAAAACCCAATAATAAAAATTATCTTCAATATAAAAGTATTTCTCTACTGCTTTATTACAGGTTATTTACTGTTATCTACTTCTCATGAAATACTGCTTTTTACAAATACTATCAATCAGGACAGATATTAAACAGAAATCTCAAACACATTTAAAGAATATGAAACTATTTTTCCAGGCACAGCATTTTATTTTCCCTTCAAAATTTCTTAATTGAGTTTACTTTCTTTAATAACCAGCTAAAGCATTCCATGCTCAAGGCTGAATTAACTCTATACCCAAGAACTACAGAGTAATTTTTTTTTTTTTTTTTTGAGACATGAGTCTCATTCTGTATCCAGGCTGGCTGAGAACTCACTATGTGGCCCAGGCTTGCCATGAACACTTGGAAATCTTCCTCTTGCCTTAGCCTCCCAAGTCCTGGGATTACAGGCTTGAACCACCACATCTGGCTTATGTGGCGCTGGGTAACCAAACCCAAGGCCTTGTGCTTTCTAGGAAAGTGCTTTAACTGCTGAGCCATTTCCCCAGCCCCTACAAAGTAATTTTTAAAACTACATTAAATTTCAAAGTTATAGATAAGCAGAAAAATTATAATCAAGATAGTATCATACACACTCACACTCTCTCTCTCTCTCTCTCTCTCTCACACACACACACACACACACACACACACACTCACACATACACACACACACTCACACATACACAAATCTTTTTTGACCTTTGATTACCAGTTCCTTTGATCTCAAAGTTAATTTTAGTTAGGCCCGGTGGAATAGGCCTGTAATCTTAGCACTCTAGGAGGCTGAAGCAGGATAATTCCAAGTTTCAGCCCAGCTTGGGCAACTTAGTGGGACCCTGCCTCACTATCAAAAATAAAAATGGGCTGGGACATAACTCAGGGCAAAGGCCCTGAATTTGATTCCCAGTACCACAAAAAAAAAAAAAAAAAAAAAACCTTATTCTTTGCTGCTTGCACATACTAAGCATGCATTCTTCTAGCCTGTTAGAGAAATTTCTAATTTAATACAACCCCATATTAAACCTAAAACTGAAACTGGTGCATTTATTTATTCACATAAGTCAGAAGCTCAGAAGTAAGGTATTTTTAGGCTTCTATTACAGGATATGCTCATCTTTTATATGTTGCCTGCTTTGAGAAGGTCTCTTATTTGTAGTTTTTCTCTCAGCCTTACAATTCTATCCTTTCATATTGATATTATAATGAGGTAGCTAGGAACTAATGTGAAATATTAATCCTAGAAATGCCTTCTTTAAAGTATTCCTAAATGCAGCACATCAAATATGACTATACTTCATGAAATTTTATTTTTGACTTAATTTAATAAGGGATTTCTAACAAAACAGTTAATCTTTTTATAAGTAAAAGCAAATTTAGGCCAGTGTCACAAACTTATAACCCAGTTACTAGGGAGCTGGGAGGGTCAGAAGCTCAAGCCTAGCCTTGGCAACTTAGTGAAACCCTGTATTAAAATAAAAATTTTAAAAAGGGCTAAGGGTATACCTTAATGATACAGCACTTGCCTAGCAGGTGTGAAGGCCCAGCCAGGTTCAATTCCCAGTACTATAAATACATACATACATATACATAAACAAATACAAATACATTTTTAAATAAATGGACAAAATAACTTACTTTTGTAATCCCCTATGCTAAAGTAAAAGATGTCTAATATACTTAGAATAATGTCTATTTTACCTATACTGGTAATAGACTTAAAATCAATAATATAAATAACAAGTCAGACTATATATAAGAATCTATTCTACTTAGAAAGAAGCATTATTCTTAAGATCCCAGCCCATAGGTGCTATACTTTAAGCACATAGGATGCAAACTCTCACTCACCATGTACATCGGGGATCCACACAGTGTTGCAGCCATCATGTTACTATGTAAGTAACGAGCAAAACCAAAATCCGCTATTTCATGAAACAAAAAGTAGAAAAACAAATGATACCTTTGCTCACAACACAGATCATATGACTCTTGGCAACAAAAGAACACATTAAAGAATTATGAAAGATAAAGAACTTACTGAGTTACTGTTTACCAAAGGGAAAAAAGTAGCTATCTCAATTTCAAAAACCCTACAGTCGTAATAATCAATAGTACAGATAAATCACCGCATTATAAGGTTTTTACTCAAGAAGCACCAGCCTCTACAAGTAAAGCCCCAGATATGTTAATATAGTTTTCATTAACTATAACAGATTTAGAATCTGAACTTAGCTGATTTTTCCTTACTGCTTCAAATAATTAATATTGAGATATCAGACCGCTTTAAAAAAAGCCCACAAACCTTCCAGAGGCTGAACTAAATAATGTTCTGAATCCCTAAGTTAAAAGTTCATGAGCTATAAAGAATCAGAGTTATTAACTTACTACCAGTAACTATACTATATCAGGTTTCCCCAGACCAGCAGTAGGATCTGATACTGTGATCCATGTTTAGAGTTGAGTCCTGTCTTAACTTAGCATATGCTACCAAAAAGGTAAAGAATTCCCTTATCTAAACAGACCTCACCAAATGCCATAAACATTTCCAAACAGCATCAATAAAATCTATTGTTCTAACAAAGTTGAACTAAAATTATTTACTTAATCTCAAAAATGTCCTCCCCAGGAGCTGGGGTGTAGCTCAGCAGCAGTTAAGCACTTGCCTAGAAAGCACAAAGGCCTTAGCACAATTCCCAGCAGCACGTAAAGCACTTGGGAGGTAGAGGCAGAGGGATTGCTGAGAGTTTGTGGCCAGCCTAGGCTACACAGTGAGTTCAGGACCAGTCTGGATTACAGAGCAAGGCTTTTGCTCAAAAAAAAAAAAAAAAAAGAAAGAAGTCCTCTCCATAAAATATCGCTGTTTACCTATTTTGATGCGGATACAACTGACACTTGACTTTCTGCGATTGACATAAGACAATAAAATGTTCTGTGGTTTGAGATCCCGATGGATTATTCCTTTGCTGTGCAGGATTCGCATGGCAGCTGCAATCTGATGCAGAAACACTCTGATAGTGTCTTCACTGAGAGTTCCTTTAGCTGACAGAAAAGGAGTCATATAAATATTTAAGTACAAATCATCAACTACCATCTGCATATTCCACCAAGAGAACTGTCAAGGAGGGCCTGAAAGTAATAAGGAACTGGGAATTGTACTCATTTTTTTGTACTTTAGTAACTGACATATATGAAGAGATACCTCAAAAATGGAAACCAATCTGTTATAAAAAGAACTTATTTACATTTGTGTTTTTTTTGTTTTCACTAGTGTTTTTAGCCCATTTTTCAGTTTTGGTTTTTGAGACAAGGTCTCACTGAGTTGCTAAGTGCTCTAGTTGGGACCAAACTTGCGATTCTCTGGCCCTGGCCTCCCAGAGTTTTGGGATTACAGGCTTGTGCCACTAGGGCCATCACCACATATTAAATAATGAGAAGGCAAACTTAATATATATACATATATATATATACACACATATATTTAACCCAGTACATCTAAAATATTATCATTTCAATTTGTATTGAATATTTAAAAAGTAATGAGAGTCAATCATTCTTCTCTTCTGACCAGGTGCTCAAAGTCCAGTATGCATTTTATACTCACAGCACAACTCAACTTAAACCACCCCAGATCAAGACTAGTGGTCAGAAACTACTCCACTGGTGTCAACTCTGAACATTTCTGAAGGAATGTGATTTCTTTTATTTGTCTTTAGAAGTGTTTTTATATTCAAAAAATGTCATGAAGGAGAGCAGCAGAAAGGAACTGCAATATGTTTAAAAACCAGTATCATAGCAACTGAGGGATATACACATTACAAATGGAACACTGCTTGCCAGGCCAGGTCCAACATCCATGCTCTGATGTTCGGTCCTCTATTCTCACAATAAGGTGCCAGAAAATCAATACAGAATTCAACATCATGAACAAAACTGCTGTTAAAACTAACTTAAATCTGCAACACTAAATAAATTGCTTAAAATCTGGTATTTTAAAATCTGGTATTTTAATGAGGGCTCTAAACTGCTAAAAGCCAGGTGGCCTACCCTAGCTGAAAGGTGTTTTAATCAGAACACTAAGGATGTAGAGGATTCAGAGACAAACAGGGCCAAGCAGGGGGGCCTAGCAGGGGCATCCTAGCTTCAACTCCTTTCTGGCAGTGAATGAAAGGGCCTATCTCACTGAATTCTATCCACTTGTAAATGGCATTTTAAAAAATTATTTTCCCCAAATCAACACATTTTAAAAACTATCAAGTTGAGGACAATGGCTTTCTCTAGAGAAGGACAAGAATGGGACTACAGAGAGGCTCACACCCATACTTATAGCTTGTTTTTAAACTGGAAATGTTCTTTATATTCTCTACCCAACTTGTGACAATAGGCAATTTTTTAAAACTAAGTGTCATTTTAATTGTACTCTTTGACACTAAATATCTTAAATTATATAGTTTCTTTTTTTGTAAACTGTCTACATCCTTTGTATGCATATCCACTGAGGTTTTGGTGCTTTTACCACCAATAGCCATGATCTGTTTACTATCTTTTTGCATATTTTCATTGTACTTTCTAAGGAGTGAGCAGGTAGATGCTGGACTCTGGACTGTGGTATCATATTAAACATTTATACACACAATTACCTTGTAAATAATCTGCCAGGTCTCCACCATTGCAATACTGGTATACAAAAAACAAAAAACAAACAAACAACAAAAAAGGACAGTGATTTAGGATTAAGTCAATCCATTCTCAGTTAATTGTGGTTAAAAACTCATATATACACAATACAAATGTAATTTTAAAATATCATAATTATTAAAGGGTAGAGTCTAAGGCTCAAAATCAATTTTATTAATTTAAATTTTCTATTAAGAATCTACTGTCAATATTAAAGTACATACTAATAAAAAGAAACTTGAAATAAATTAAATGCAAGATTATATATTACTTACCTCCATCACCAGAAAGACAGAGTTGGGCAACTCCTAAAAAGTAAACATATTAAATATTACTTAATTTTAATTACTACAGCAGCTGGAGGAATACCACCATTATTAGAGCCTAGCAAAAACAAGGCTGAGTTCATTTCCCCAGTATCCTATAAGGTGGGGTGCCTGGTGGCACATGTCTATAATCTCAGCATTCAGGAGGCTGAAGCAAGAGGATTGCAGTGAGTTTGAGGGCAGCCTGGACTACACAGAGTGTTCAGAGCCAGTCTGGACTATATAGCAAGCCTCTGTCTCAAAAAAATTAATTATTACATTATGTATCATCAAAATCCTCAATAACAATTTAAGCATCTCCTCTCCAAAGCCAAATCAAGTTCTGTAACACCTACATAGTCATCAGGAAGGGAGGTACCTCAGAAGTAGAGAACTGGTCTAGCATGTCAAAGGACCAAAATTCGATCCCCAAAACCACAAAAGGACAAAAACAAAATAAACACATACACACAAAAGTTCGTACTGTTACACCAGGAATAATGGTGCATGTCTATAATGCCAGCACTCAGAGGGCTGGAGCAGGAAGGACTGCCTTGAGCTAGAGGACAGCCTGGGCTACCTAGTGAGCTCAGGACCAGCCTGGAATACAGAGTGAGACCCTGTCTCAAAAAAATAAAAAGTTTCCTATTGTGTCTGCAGTAAGAACTAAAAAACAATTCAATTTTTGGTTATGAATGACCTAAAACAGTATCTATGACACAAAGCATGGTGATTTTGCCATTTGTGAAAAAATTTGTTGATCCTCAGGGAAGTACTTCCACCATATGAGCTGGTTAGCAAAATGACTTTTTGAGAAATGTTCTTTCTTAATTAATCACATAAAAGAGCTGTGTGAGCATAGTAGAAAACTGCTGTACTGCTATTTTATAACATGCTATTTCATAAAATAATAAAACATTTGATATAAGACACAAAAACAATATTCCTAAAAGGGTGTGTGCACGTGCGTGCGTGCGTGCGTGCGTGCGTGCGTGCGTGTGTGTGTCGACTTAACCCGGAAGTCTTTTTAATGAACTATGCATCTCCAAACCTTTATACTTTTAATTTTGAGAGTCTGCTACATTGCCCATATTAGACTTGCTTTTGTGATCTCCCAGCCTTAGTCTCCCAGAATGCTAGGATTCCAGCCCAGTGCTACTACACTCAGCCAAAATAATTTAAAATTTTTCCTAATAACACTAAATACACAATTTGATTTCTGAGTCATATAATCTAGGATGCATAATTTTAGGTTTTTCTAGTTTTTGTGTTTACTTTGAGCAATCACATTAGGGACCTGTATGCAAAGAGAAGATGTTTCATCAACACATTGTACCAAAATGTGGTCTAAGATTTTAAGGAATTGATTTGAAGAATTTTACAAAGTTTCTCAAATCTATATAGCTTCAGGACTGCTTTATGGGTAAATAATTCAAAGATTGACTTGTTAACTCTTCAGTGATAAGGAGGACCATTGAAGGTACGGCCCGGAAGGAGACTCTCCTACCCTAGCTTCTCTCAAAGCCCTTATCTTTCCTCTTGCAATAATGTGAGCAGTTGCCAGACCCTTCCATCACTGCCAACCATTCATGAATGAACTGAGGCCTCCAGAAACTGTGAGCTGAAATAAATCTTTCCTTCCTTAAGTCACAAGTATCAAATATGTGTCTCAGTCACAAAAAAAAGTAATTACGACAGAAAGTGGTACCAGATAATTGGAGTTGTTGTTACGATTTTTACCTGAAAATGTGGTTTAGAAGCCTCTGGAACTGGTTAGCAGCAGGAGGAGTTTGTAAAGTTTTGAGATGGCAGCTAGAGAATCCTTAGAACACTATAAGGCAAGTTTGACAGAAGATTCTGGTTTGAGCTCAGAGAAATGAAAATGCTGATAGAAGTGCAGAAATAAAGTTCAGGCACAAGAGGTTTCAGATGGGAAAGAGGACTTTATTGGCAACTAGTCTAGGAACCACGCATGTTAAGCTCTGGCAAAAAACATGTCAGCATTTGTTCCTGTCCTGAGACTGTGCCTGAAACTGAGATTAAGGGTGGTAGATACGTAACATGGAGGAGAAAATTTTGAGACAGCCCAATGTTCAACCTGTCATGTAGATACTACCTGGGGGTTTTAGCGAACTCTACACCAAAAATCAAAAGGAAGAGGAAAAAGATGGAAAAAGTTTGCTGTTTTGCCAGAAATTGACTGCAAAGCTGGATAAGGGAGCACATAATTACTGAAAAGATCAGTGGTAGGGGTAAAGGCACAGCTCAGTAGTTAAAGCACTTGCCTAGCAAGCTCAATGTACTGGGTTTGATTTCCCCAGTATCACATAAGCCTCATGTGGTGGCAT
The DNA here is from genome assembly GCA_004027205.1 of Ctenodactylus gundi. Classification (NCBI taxonomy): domain Eukaryota; kingdom Metazoa; phylum Chordata; class Mammalia; order Rodentia; family Ctenodactylidae; genus Ctenodactylus; species Ctenodactylus gundi. The sequence goes on along the minus strand of PVKB01000415.1, from coordinate 683,203 downwards.
ATGACTGTAATCTCAGCACTCACGAGACTGAGGGAGGAGGACTGTCATGAGTTCAAGGCCAGACTGGACTCCAATTGTGTGTTCAAGATCAGCCTGGACTACAGAGCAAGACCCTGTCGAGAGAGAGAGAGAGAGAGAGAGAGAGAGAGAGAGAGAGAGAGAGAGAGAAGCATTAAAATGAAGGCAAGTATCTTGCACCAGAATTATAGAAAAGAAGCCTTGGGAGTATCTCAGAAAAAGCAAGACCTCATCCTAAAAGACAGCCCCAGGGAATCCTGCATAGCAACCTAGGAAAGGGAATCCCCAGGAGCTCAGCCATCTAAGAACTCAGAGGCCTCTATGGCCTTCACCCAAGGGGGCCAGACGATTGCTGGAGCCAATGGCAGACCTTGGCATCACTCATGGGTTAAGGCATGCAGAATACAAGAGTTGTGGAGTCATGTGGTTTTTTAGATTTTAGAAGAAAGCCCTGGAGGCCAGACAGTGTGGCCCTGAGAGGGCAGTAAATGAAGCTGTGAAAGGTAATATGAAGGTGCCATAGAGACTCAAAAACTCTGAAGATTCCAGGAACATGGATCATCAACAGAGGAAGGGCACAGATTATGAAGGGATCCAGCCTACCCAGTGTTTGGAGCTTATAACTTGCCACAGCTCACAGTGAATGCTAGACACAGAGCTCTAAGACTTAAAGAACTAGAGGATATCACATTTGCCCTGCTGGGTTTCGATCTTGCTTTGATTTGATTGTTTTCTAACTTCCTATTCCTCTCTTTTGGAAATGAGACTGTATACCCTATATGTTATATGTTGGAAGTGTGTAACTTTTTTTTTTTTTTAATCCTCACAGAAACTCACAGAGAGTTTGCCTTGAGGCTCAAAAGAGATTGGACTTGAACTTTTTAGCACCACTGGAACTATTTAACACTTTGGCAACTCTTAGGGATAGACTAAATATATTTTGCATAGAGATGGATATGTGACTTTTAAGGGCCAAGGCCAGAATGTTATAGTTTGGATTTTAAATATCCCCTGAAAGCCTAATATATTTGGATGTGTGTTTTATCTATGAATTTCATGTGCCATTAGGAAGTGGGGCTTTGTCTGGAGCGATTATTGGGGATACAGAGGATCACTGGGGCATTACCCAGAAGGATATAATGCCCTTGTTAACTCTGCCCTTCACTCTCTTGATTTCCTGTCTCGCCAGGCCATGAACAGTTTCTCTCTGGCTACACCTCAAACAGATCCTTCCACCACTGATGTTCACACACGAATAGATTGAGACCTCCTAAAAATGTGAGTTTAAAATAAACCTTTCCTTTCTTAAGTTGTGGGTGTCAGTTACTGTGTTCCAGCAACAAAAAAGTAACCAGACAGCAAACGAAAGATAGTGATCAAAAATGCCACATGTCAGAAGACATACAGCAGGATTCAGTAGCATGCAATGGTAAGGCGCTGGAGAAACATAACAGAAAAGGACACTGAAGCCCGCATCAAGGAGTCTGATAAGTACAATCCTATCTTAGTTACCTGTTCATCACTGTGACTCAATACCCACATTCACAAATTACAGGAGGAAAAGTTTCACGTCAGCGCATGGTTTCAGAAGGTCACAGTCAACTCAGGGGCAGGCAGCAACAGTGGTAGTACATGGCAGAGGCAGAGGTGCAGGCAGCTCCTCACAACATTGCAAACAGGAAGCCAAGTCTCATCAAGGCCAGTCCCAGAGGAAGGTGGCAACGTATCTATACTTTCAGGTCCCATCTGAGTGCTCTGACCCTGCTGGGTCCAGCCTCAGTGTTCCACCCTTTCCAGATGTGGTTCTAATCTACCACATGGCTGTAATCCAATCCACATGCCTGTAATCCACCTCTCCAGATAAGGCCCCAATCTTCCAACAGCAGCAATTCCATCCATAATATCCAAATACATGAGACTTTTGGGGGACATGCCCAATCCAAACCACAATAAATCCCAACAGGCATTACACCGTGGGGAAGAATTTCAGTAGTTACATTACACATGAAACCAAATACTTTGTCTACTTTCACTTGGGCCAAGTGGCCATTCTTCTGTTTAAATCTGGTTAAAAGCATGGACTGCACCACACAGCCAGTGACCTATCCATAAAAAAGAACTGCAGGCTAAATTGCAAAGACCAAAATATTCAGCTTTGCTAAGAAACACCTTGACATCGCAATCTTTACTGTGCCTGTGCTTGTTAGTTAGAGTTACAACAGACTGCAAAGAAGTTTACGCTTGTATTTTTTTCTATTCCATACTTTTGTGCCTTGTGTTTTTTCTCTCAATCCATGAATTTAAAAAACAAATCTGTTGGAGATGTAAAAAGAGAAAAAAATGAAAAGAAATAGAAACTGTAAAAAGTCTCACCACTGTTAAAGATTCTGAACTATGATTATAAACCTTTCCACAAAGAAGCTCTCAAGTCTCAATGTAATCTCAATCAAAATCCTAGAATATTTCTGTGTGTGGAAATTGGCAAGCTGATTCTATAATTTATGTGGAAATACTAAAGGTCAAGAATAACAAAATATAATCTAGAGAAAAAAGACCAGGGTATAACCACTATAGAAGGCAGCATGGAAATTCCTCAAGAGGCTGATCCAGCGATACCTCTTTAGGGAATCTTTCCAAAAGAGTTAAAAACAACATATTATAGGCATATCTGTATACCTATATTCATGGCAGCACAACTAACAATGGCTAAAATGTGGAAGACACCAAAATACCCATCAATAGACCAATAAACACAAAAATTGTGGTCTATGTACACAATGCAGTACCACTAATCTATAAAGACAGTTTTGAGGCTTTTGTAGGTAAATGGAGGCAACTGAGACCATCATGCTCAGCAAAGTGAGTCAGACACAGAAGGTTAAATATTGAATGGTTTCTTTAATATGTCAAACCCAGAATACAGTCATTTCACGGAACTAAATGGGGGGATAGTGGGAGTTGGAGAAAGAGGGAGAGTATGAGAGGGTCAAAAAAGATACAGGGGAAGGATTTGTAACTCTGACACAATATATATGTGCAAAAATACTCTCAAGTTCAATGTAAACATTATGTATGACACACATATGTATTGATAAAATGGGAAGAAAAAGATTGGAAGACTTATACCAGTAAGTATCAAGGTTTAACTATATTTACAGGAAAAGAAGTGTGGTGGTAAAGCTTAGGGACACAAAAAGAGTTCAGAATTGGTCCACACATATGTGGCCACTCATTTATGACAAGGAAGACACTACCATACAGCAAAGAAAAGGCTGCCTGTTTAATAAACGGCAATGGGTCAAGTGGCTGCCCATCTATAAAAGTGAATGCATTTAGACTTCTTCTCATGCCACATACAAAAACCACTTCTAGGTAGATTAAATGAGAAAGGAAAAACAGTAAAGACTTTAGAGAAAAACACAGCAGAATTATCTTTATGTCTCTAAGGTATATAGAGTCTTATTAAATATGACATAAATATCCTAAATGCAAAAGGAAGAAACAATTCTCTGGACTATATTAAAATTAAGAATTTCTTTTTTTGAAGCTAGGCAAGGCGGCACACACCTGTAATTCCAGCACTCCGAGGAAGGAAGATCATATGTTTGAGTCTAACCTGGGCAATCAATGTAGCAAGACTTTGTCTCAAAATAAAAGAAAAAAAAAACACCTGGTATGAAGGACGTGGGCTCAGGCCCATTGAGAGAGAGAGACAGAGAGAGAGAGAGAGAGAGAGAGAGAAAGAGAGAGAGAGAGAGAGAGAGAGAGAGAGAGAGAGAGAACGAACTTCTGTTCATTGATATACACCACTAAGGAAGTAAAAAGAAAGTCAAATTCACAGTATGGGATAAGTTATTTATAATATATATATCTAGCAAAAGATTTATGTTCCCAATATATAAGAAACTCCCACAAGTTCATAACACAAAGAAAATCCAACTGAAAAAACAGGCAAGACTCTGCTACAGTAATTTCAAAGAGATATTTCAATAGTGCCAGTATAATGGCTCACCCCTGTGATACCAGCTACTAGGCAGGCTGGGCAACTCAAAAAATAGAAACTGCTGGGGAAGTAGCTCAGGGATAGAGCACTTGCCTCACATGCCTGAGGCCCTGGGTTCTATCATTGTATAAAAAGAAAAACTAATAAACTTATAAAACATGCTCAAATCAGGAGGCAACAGAAAAATGCTAACTAACATCATAATTAAATACCTTTACCAGAATGGTCAGCAGGGCCAAGTATTGGCAAGAGTGGAGAATAACTGAACCTATGATTCAGAAATTCTTCCTCTAGTGATAGGTCCTTGTGAGATCTATCTCAACTTTCTAAAGGAATAACAGAGAGAACTGAAGGTGAAACCACAGCAATGAGCCATTTTCACTGCTTCTATGCAGACCTTAAGGAGGCGATCAGGTGGGGTGACCATTAAAATAATATAAAAGTGATGCAGAGGTCCTGATTTGGAAAGATGTCCTCAATACAGGACCAAGTTTTCTTTCTTTTTTTTTTAAAGTTGGGCTGGATTGTTGTTCAGTGGTACAGTACATGGGCAAAGAACCCGGGTTTGACCTCCAGTACAGGAAAAAGAAAAAAAAAAGTACCATGGATGCATGCACTAGAACTAAAAAAGAAAAGTCACGGTGAAGGATAGCCAACACTGGTTTCTTCTGGAAAAATAAATGAAGAGGTATGAGATATATCTTCTTACTTTATATTTTATTAGCCCTCAGACCTGGTTTTAACTTTTGTGATTTAAAAAATAAAATGAATTTTTAAAAAGTCAGACAGCATGAGTACGTGATTCTCTTTAGAACTCAGTTGCCTAGAAGCATAAGTGGAAAAAACAATACAATACAAAGCAATAGAAAAGAAGCAAATAACAAAGAAAAGATTCGAAGAATCCCAAATCCTCCTATGTCTGTGCTCCTCTTTTTTTTTTTTTTTTTTTTTTTTTGAGACAGAGTCTTGCTCTGTAGCCCAGGTTGGTCCTGAACTCACTATGGAGCCCAGGCCAGCTTTGGACTCATGGCAATCCCCTGCCTCAGCATTCTAAGTGCTGGAATTTCTTAATCCATTCTCCACCCCTCTGTCAGCCTCTATAGATTATCTCTTAGAGAAAGAGCAAAGAAACACCATTCTTAATAGCCACAGACTTATTCCCTTGGGGTTACCTGGTACTAGATAGCCTCATTCAATTCTGTAAGTAAGGTCAAGGACTGAGGATGTAGCCTAGTGGCTGAACACTTGTCTAGTATGTGCAAGGTGCTGGGTACCATCTCCAGTAAAACAAAAGAAAAAAATAGGATCAGAATGATCTTGCCTACTTTAGTAGGGGGTGGTATTAACATGGAAAAACAAGTGGCTTCCTCAAGATACAAAGTGAGTTTGCTGGGCTGGAGGAATGGCACAGTGGTTACAGTACTTGGCTTGCAAGCACACAGGCCCTGAGTTTGATTCCCCAGCACCCCACAGGCATGGTAGTGCATGCCCATAATCTCAACACCTGGGAGGCTGAGGCAGGAGTATTACCATTAGTCCAAGGCCAGCCTGGGCTACAAAGTGAGTTCAGGACCAGCCTGGGCTACAGAGCAAGACCCTGTCTCAATAAATAAGTAAGTAAATAAATAAATAAATAAATAAATGACATAAAAATAAAACTGAGTTTGCTAATCCCAGGTTTCCTTTTTCATATCAGGGGTTTTCTTCTTTGATCATTGCTTAAGGAATACTGGCACTGTAACAAACTACCACTGACTGGGTGGCTTGGTCATAGTAATTTATTTCTCATAGTTCTGGAAACTGTGACATCCAGCAAGATCCAGGCAGATCTGGTGTCTGGTGAGGGCCCATTTCAATTCTTAAGCAGAGGACTGTTGTCCTAGCCTCACACAGTAGAAGAGACAAGGCAACCTTCTGCGATCTCTTTCACAGGGATAGGAATCCCTTACAGAGAAATCCATCCTCATGACCTGATCATTTCTCAGAGGCCTCACCTCATACTACTATTGCCTGGGGGTAGGAATTCGATCACAGGAACTCTGGAAGGCCACAAACATTCAGTTCATAGCACATTATGCTCTTAAAAACTTGGCAGCAAAGCACAATACATGAAAGCCAGTTCTCATTTGTCAATCTGACATAAACCAACACAGATTTGTGAAAAAATATTTTCCTTTATCTCTATTTCACTACTACTAATTACACCATAGGCTGCAAAAATATTCAAAAGATGTAATACTGAGCTCAAGTAAATTTATAAAATAACTAAGCACCCACCTAACTTAAACCTGATATGCCTGTAATTCTTCAAATCCTCATATCCTAACTCTTTTTAATAGTTTTGCAGAAAATAATCACTTCTATAGCTAAGCTTCAAAACAGGTAAGTCTGGGATGACTGCCTGGCCTTTCAGGAAAATAAATCTGAGTGCCTACAGCATTCCTGTCACACAGGTAAGTTCCAGAGATCAAAAAATATGAATATGAAAGAAACCCTGAATACTAGAAGAAAATACTGGGGACCATTTTTGTAATGCCAAAGTGCAAAAACCCTGCTATGATATGAAACCTGGAGGTCATTAAAGAACAGGTACACTGCTGCTAAACATGGTGGTGCATGCTGGTAACCCCAGCACTCTGGAAGGCTACAGAAAGATCAAATGTTTTACCCAGCTTGGGCAACTCAGTGAGATCCTACTTCAAAATGAAAACCCAAAAAGGCTAAAGCTGTTTAAATCAATAAATAAATAAAAAAGGAGGAGAGGAAGAAAATAATGAACAGACAGATCCATTTCCTATGCAGGAACTTCCACATACCAAAAAAAAAAAAAAAAGGCTAGCTCAGCATGCTGACACATGACTATAATCCTGGCATTTAAAGAGACTGAAGCAGGAAGATCACAAATTCAAGCCCAACATGAACAAATTCTTAATGTAGGAAATGAAACAAAAAGGTCTGGGGATGCAACAGTGAAGACTTTGGGTTCAATTCCCAGTACCACATGCCCTGCAAAAACGGACAAAAATTAAACAAAACAACCAGACAAACAGGAAAAAAATTTCAGTATATAAGTCCAAGAGCTATCAATTCTGATTTCCTCTGCTTCACATCCTACAGTCCAAGTACCCAAGTCCTATCAATTCTGCTACACATCTCACCAATCTGTCCAGGTCTCTTCAGCTCTACTGATTACATCATTTTCTTTCTTTCTTTCTTTCTTTCTTTCTTTCTTTCTTTCTTTGTTTTTGGACAGGGTCACGCTCTGTAGCCCAGGCTGGTCCTGAACTCACAACATAGTCCAGCCTATCCTTGGACCCATGGCAATTCTCCTGTCTAAGCCTCCCAAATGTTGAGATTAGAGACATGTGCCACCATGACTGGATTTATGTATTGCTGGGGAATCAAACTCAAAGGCTTATGTATGTTAGGCAAGCACTTTAACCCCTATGCCATTCCTCCAGCCCTAATGACATCATTTTCTTATCTAGACATGTATGTCTTTCTTTCGAATAACTGCACATTTCATAGTATGGCTATATAACTTTTTCCTCAACTACCCACCCTATGAACCTTCATTTGTTCCATTTTGGGCAGTACAACCACAACATTACTGATTACTGAACATAATCTTGGTTTTTGTGCTTTTACGACTATGAGACAGGTGTCTAAAAATCACAGTTGTGTAGTAAGAGGGGTACCTATTTTTTAATGGAAACCAGTATTTCTCATCATTTAAAAAATTTAAGTAGATCTCTCAATTACAGGAGGAACATTTGCAGGCATCTAGTGGGACTCAGCACACAGACAGGCCTATGAAGGCTCAGCCTCAGGTGCTCTTTGCAAGTTTCAGTCCGGCCACATTGGACAAAGTCAGAGATATAAGAGAGGAACTTCTTCAACTCATTTAACTATTTTTAAACTACCTAATATGTAACAAAACACTATTCTAAGCCAGGCATGCCATGGTCCCAGCAGGAGTATAGCAAGTTCAAGTCCACCCTGGGCAACTTATGACTTAGTGACACCATGTCTCAAAACTTAAGTACATTTAAAGAGGGTTCAATGTGAAAGCCCTCAGTCAAATTCTCAAGGTGAGAGGGAGAGAAAGACAGGGAGGGGATAAAAGGAGAGGGGAGGGGAGAGTAGGTGAAGGGAGGGGAGGGGAGTCAAAGGAAGGGAAGGGAAGGGAGGGGAAGGGAAAGGAAGATGGGACAAATAAAGAAAAAAGGCTAGGAAAGGCTTCAGGGTCAAGATGGCAGCTGAGTAACAGAGCTGCACAATGTCTCCTCGTGGACGCACTTTAAAAAATGTTGAGAATTTAATCAAAAAACACCTGTTCAATGTAGCTAGGACAGGGAGGAGCACCCCAAAAACTGGAAAGAGGCCAGGGGAAGATCAGAAATCCCGAAAGAACATCAGAAGGGGAGGAAAAACACAGCAGTGTGGGAAGCCGCCCCAGGACGGCTGCAAATGGCTGGGAGCTGCAGGCATTGGCAGACGGAGGAAAGCCTACATGGAGCCCAGAATATGTGACCGAGCTAGAAGAGAAAGGAGTGACCCAACAATTGACAGGAAGACATAGGAAGATCAAAAATCCTGAAGACATATTGGAAGTGGAGAAAAACAGCAGCTGACAGGCACGGCCCTGAGCTGTCAGCATCTACAAACCACAGACAGAGGAAAGCCTGGAGGCCAGAACCTCAGTTCAAATCTGGGAGAAGTTAGAATTGGAATCGTCAGCAGGTGGCAGCCCCAGCCTCCCAAAAACAATCCTGCAGGTAGGACATACTACAAACACAATGTAAGCCGCACCGCGCCCCCCCCCCCCCCTCCATCCCCAGAAAAGGCCTCCTGGAGCCCAGATCAGAAGCAGTGCTCTGCAGTCATAATGGCAAGAGGAACCATAAAAAAAAAAAAAAAAAGAGCCTGAGACTGAACTGATTAGAGTAAAAGAAAGCTCAGAAGGGCTTTTGGGATCACTCTTACTAAACAGTGCCTAGGAAGAAACTGGCACAAGAGATAGTTGTGGAGAGGGGAGAAAGACCACTGACCCTGCTCAGGGTAGTGGGCCCACCTCCGAGGTTGGAGAGCCCTGCCCTTGGGGAAAGGAAGCCAGGACAAGTGGGAGAGCTTTGCTGAGGGGCCTGGCTGTAGTCATGATACTTCAGAGGCCATCAGACTGGTAGGTCCACCCTAACTGCCTACTCACAGCACAGGACTTACAGAAATTTTGGCTCCCCTGGCACAACCTAATACTCAAAGAAACCTCTCAACTAGGCCTTTAAGTGAAGTCCCTCAACAACAGAAACATGGGAAGATGACAAGGCAACAGGACACCCACAGAGATACCTGAGACCCCAGAAACTAATGCCATGGGCCCTGAAATAGTGGAACTCATAGGGAAGGAAGTCAAAAAGCAAATAAACGAGTCAAACATCCAGCTCAAACACAATATTCTCAAAGACACGCAAGTACTGATCAGCAGGCTTACAGAGGAACTTACCAATCAAATAATGGTGTAATGAAGACAAAGTTCACAGAGCTTATTGAAGACACAAAAAGTTGGCTGAGATAAATAAGGAAATGCAAAATATGAAGGAACATTTTGATAGGGAAGTGGAAAATCTGAAAAGAAATCCAGATGAAATTCAGGATATAAAAAATATATGTGATAGAAGGGAAGATGACTCACATATTGTGAGGGCAGAATTTCAGACCCTGAAGACAAGGCTGAGGAAGCAAATGCTATAAATAATCACAACTCCAAAATTAGAAATGAGGAAGGCAAACTTTAAAAGTTAGGAGAGACTGGAGCAAGATCTTTCAAGCTTTAAAAGGCAGCAGGTGTCAACACAAGTTGTTGTACCCAGCAAAATTATCCCTAAAAATTGAAAGAGAAGTTAAAAGTTTTCATGGCCAAGAATCTCTAAAAAATTTTCGACCACTAGCCCAGCATTGCAGAAAATATTCGAAGGAATCTTTGAGAGAAGCAGAGAGACAAGCAGCACCAAAAAATAAGGAGGAAAGGAAACACCTAAAAAGAAAGTGTAACAAAAAAAAAGATTGACATTTAAATCATTTGATTGGTATCTTCCTAAAACAGTACCATAAAACTTGGTACTGTTTCTCATAAAATTTGTGACTCTTTGCCATAAATATTATTTTTATTAGTATATAAGTTGTAAAACTTATATACTAATAAAATAAAACATATACTAAAATTTGTGAATCTTTCCCATAACTGTTATTTTTATTAGTATATAAGTTTGTAAAACATAATAATTATATTCGACTAAAGGTAATTGGTATAAAATCTTTAAAAATTATGTATGCATGAAGTTAGAGATGGATAGGTAGATAAAATGATAAACCAAATCTGGCAAAATGTTAGTAATTAGTAAAATGGGAATAAATAATTTATGAAAGCTAAAAAAATCTGAAATACTTAAGCATGCCATTCTTATCTATTGCTTTCGGTGTAGCATATTTATGTGATATAGATTTAAGTTAATTTAATGCAGCAATTTGATACATCTCATCTAATGTAGCATGTGTTTTGAATGTATAAATATTTACTCAGATAAGGAATATAAAATTTAACTTATTTTTCCCATATTTTCTAGTTTTATGAATTTCACTGTTACAGTTCTCATGTGGACTGGTGGGTAAGGCCATGTTAAAGAATCTCAACAAAGATATAGTAAGATACAGAAAGCGTCCTTGGCAAATTGTCCCAATAAGCATTCTGCTGGACCCAGAAAAGAGGCATCAAGATATGGCTCCTGAGGTCCTTTTTAGGGGTGGGAAACCTGAGCTAATAAGTGGTGATTTGAGTGGTGAAGTGAGTCAGATGCAGAAGACTAAATATGCTAAATATCGCATAGTTTCTCTGATTTGGGAAACCCAGAACATGGGCATTCTATAGAATCTAACGGGTATGATAGTGGGAGTTACAGGGGGACTGGGAGGGTACAGGAGGGCCAAAAATGGGGAGGAGAAGGGATAATATTCATGTGAAATACAGGTGGCACAAAATACTCCAGTTCATTGTAAACATTATAAAAATGGGGAGAAAAGGCTAGGAAGCCATCTAGTATAGATACTACACTGCTATAGAGATATGACACACAGCTTCTGGAGGAGGCAGGTCTTGGGCAAAAGAAGAACAATGTGGAGGTTTAGGAACCTACCCTATTTTTATAGTTTCTAAGCATCTCCTCTTGACTTAAAATGTACTTCTATCCCTTGGGAAGATATACTGTGTGCATGTGCAAATAAACAATTCCCCAACACTGTTGCTGGTTATGTTGTCTAGTTAAGCCTTTAGTTCATCTGGAAATAATTTTGGAAAATATGAGACTTAAAATAGTAAGTTTCTTTTTTCCTTAGATTTCTTAATTTTGACAGCACAATCTCTCAAAGGAATCATCTTTTTTTCACTATACTAAAATTCACTAAGAGGTGGATTTTTTTTTCAAATCACAGCAATTATGCAGGTAAATACAGTACTCTTGACAAAATGCTCAAATTTATCTTTGAAACACAGACATGACTTCATTCTCCTGCTTTTAAAGTTCATATGGGTTATTTCTGTCCTTAAAATAATAAAGCTGGGTGTGCTGGCACATGCCTGTACTCTCACCATTTTTGAGAGGCTGAGGATACAAGTTCAAATCCCCCTCGGGCAATTTATCAAGATCCTGTCTCCAGAAAAAAATTTTTTTAAATGGAAGAGAGTTGGCGGGAAGATAAGGGATGCAGCTCAGCGAGAAGGCCCCGCATTCAATCCCAGGCAAGCCAAGGCAAGGTTTTATCTGGCTCTTGCTCTCTAGTACCAAACACTACTACTCTTACTCTTCTGTTCCACTCAGACTGACCTGTACTCAGGTCCTCAAATTTAGTAGTATTCATAGGTTTCACCTACTAGAAAGCTTAGTTGCTCTTCTCTTACCCATTTATCAAGTTTGTTCCAAATTCTTCTGGAAGCCTTCCTTCTGCCCCATCTCCAACTCTACTGTTTCCTCCAAACTTCTCTAACTGCTCTTTATAGTTGCTGGTACACTTAGAATAAGTAACTAGTTGCTCAATGTCATCTTCCCCCACTATACCGTAAGTTTCACAAAGGCAAGAAAGTTATGTTTTGCTCATCATTACATTACATTAACCGGCTCAACAAATACTAACCACAAACAAATATGGGATAAAAATGAATATAATAGAAGCATCACAGTAAAGCGAAGAGAAAGTCACAGCAGGAATAGAAAAGGGCAAATAAAACAAGATGGTCCACGCAGCAGGGCCTGGTGGCACAGGCCTATAATCCTACTACTCTGGGATGCTAAAGCAGGAGGACTGTAAGTTGGAGCCCAGTCTGGATAGCTTAATGACTTAATGAGACCCTGCTTCAAAACCAAAAAACAAAGGAGCTGGGATGTAGCTGACTATGAAGGTCCGAGGCTCTATCCCCTGTGTTGTAGCTAGGTTCTGGAGTGTCCTCCAAAAGTCTCATGTATTTTAATGTTATGGATTGTCTGTGGAGCCATATAATGTTGGTGGATTGGGGTCTGGCTTGGAGGGGTGGATTGCAGTTGTTGGGATTAGGGGCATGTGAGTTAAGACTAAGGGCATGTGACTTAAGACTAAAGGCGTGTGAGTTAAGACTAAAGGTGTGTAGTGGTCACACCTTTGATACCCAGATGCAGGAGAGACTAAGACTGGGACTGGGACTAGTCTCGATTAGTCTCATTTGCCTTCCTGTCTGTGATGTCCTGAGAAGTTGCCTCCACCGTTCTGCCTCTGCCATGTACTTCAATTGCTGCTGGCTGCCCTGAATGGACTGTGACCATCTGAAACTGTGAGCTGAAATAAACCTTTCCTTTCCTAAATTTGTGTGTGTCAGGTATTGAGTACAGAAACGAAAAAAGTAACTAAGACACCCAGTATCGTGGAGGAAAAAAAGGATGCTAATAATACACAAAATTTTTTTCAAACAAGATATTTTTCTCCTAAGAGACCATAAAAAAAATTCACTATTGGTCAAATGAATCAGCATAACCTTTTAGAAAGCAACATAGCATTTCTTTGACCAAGCCATTTCACCTCAAGGAGTTTATTCTACAGAAACACTACAAAACTAAGCAAAAATAAGAAATACACAATCGTCTCTCTAACACTGCTTCTATAAGGAAATGTTTACAAAGCAAATGGCCATAATTAGGCTTAAAGTAAGTTATCACGTAACCCTACAGTATTATGCCAGTTATAAAAATATGTCAAGTTTACCAAAACAGTTGTGCACAAAAACTGTGTATTAATGCCAATAAATACACATTCAGAAAATTCTGAATATACCAAACACTAGTTACTTTTAGGAACTCACATTTCTAATTTGTCACTCTGACAAATGTTTGACTGTCTGCATTATGTGTATATATATATTACCCTTGTACTAGAAATAAAACATGTTTATTTTTAAGAGTCACCTAAACTGAAACCTGATTTTTACAATACTAAGTTCCTACCTGGGAGTGGTGGTGGTGGTTCATACCTGTAATCCCAGCACTCTGGGAGGCAAAGGCAGGCGTACTGCAAGTTCAAGTCAAGTCTGTACAACTTAACAACTTAGTGAGACCTTACATCAAAATAAAAAATAAAAACCTAGTATCAAAATAAAAAATAAAAATCTAGTGATGTAGCTCAGCATGAAGGCCTAAGGTCCAATCCTTAGTACAAAAAAAAAAATCTCAATTTATAAAAGCATATAAATAAACTTTAGATAGGTCTCCAAAACTGATGGCCAAAAAATGTTCATTTCAAGTTAATGAAAATTCTATACTAATCTCTTAACATACTGCCTCTCTTGATAAAGAATCAGAATCAAGAAAGCAAATGTAAAATACTAAGTTGAGACTGTATACCTGATAGCCAAATGCTCAGGACTGCATTTATTTGACTAATATTTCTTAATATTTATATAATAGTTATAGCAGTATATACTGTAGAAAATAAACACTTTAACGTTTCATCTTCAAATTCTTGATTATCTGACAATCAACTTTTTGAACACACTCTCCATAATGATATCTCAAACCAAAGCCTATATGTAAAGAGCACTTTTCATTCTGACAGGAATAAATCTAAGTATTCTCTGCTCTGAAAGCAAAACCCACTCTGTGGTTTTCTGTACCTTTTCAAGAATAGGAAATTAAGAGTAAATATTACTTAACAATTTTTGTACTAGGCACTGACTTGTACCACTTAGTGCCCTCTAGCTATAGAGACTAAGACAAATACACAAACAACTCTGAGAATAGACGTTTCAACTAGAAACTGTGAGTTTCAACTAGAAACTGTGAGATGAGTTTAACTTTAAAGTTTTTCTCCCTTTCTTTCTACAGAATGCTTCAATTTTCTCAAACAAATGAAATATAGCTACTTAAACAGGTAATAAAATACAGACAACATTCATATATCCTGTGCATGGTAGTTTAAACTACAAATTATTTGGAAAGCAATTATATTCCACAATCAAAAATTTTATTTTTAAGTACATAATTCTTCTTCCCCCAAATTATTATTTTTATTAGTATGTATTTATGATACATAATAATTACAACCAACTTAGAGAACTGGTATAATCAAAAATTTTGAAACTATGTATGTTCTTTGATTTGGTTAACCTAACTTAAACAATATGTGCTTAGGAGGTATAAATTATTTTGTCACATTTATCTGTAATAGAAGAAATTTAAAAATCTTATAACATGGATTTAAATATTTTGTGATAGGATCTGACTACATGAAAAATGACTACATAAAAAAAAAATCAAAAAGTCAATTTTGTCTCTCTGTTAAAAGTAAGACCACTGAGAGCAAGGACTTTGTTTTATTCATTGCTTTATTCCTACCACTCAGAATAATGACTGGCACATAGTACCACTCAAAAACTTGCAAAATGAATAAATTTGAATAATACAATGAATGCAGAAAAGTTTTTAGCTAGAAATATTTGTAACGGAATCACATAGCATGTGTGTTTATTTTACTGGAATTCAACTGTACAGACTCACCAAAACAAAAGAAGCAGACTGGACAATAGTCTGCTGGAGCTGAGAATGGGGAGGAAACACCAACCTGCTGCCCTCCCTCAGTCCTAGCGCCCATCATGCTCTCACATGTGAATACCACAAGGGTGACTCTAACATGTGAACGAGAATTTGTTAGCATTATTTAGCCCCAAATACAAGGCACCTATTTCATCTGGAGCTCTACCCAGAAAACTAATTTTCTCCAAAGCTGGCCGCTGAAAAGAATTAATTCTGGCTACAGAGAAATTCTGTCTTAGAAGATGACTTTACACATCTCCAAATAAAAAGCAATTCTACTGTATGCCATGTTGATAATCACAGATATTATCTGGGTTATGAATATGTACAACATCCTTGTTTTTATTCATCTTATTTCCTAATATTTCTATGATTTACAAATGTTGCTTTTATAATAAGAAAAAGAACTATTTATCTTTTAACTAGCCCACTATAGGCCTTTCTGAATGTACCACACTAGAGTTATAACTGGTATTAAATATTTCTTTACATAACCTAATAAACTATCCTAGTACTATATTATCAATTATTAATAAATTATTCATGCAGCCATATTATTGTAGCCTAGTGCTCCATGATATTTAAACAATTTCTTCATAATATAACTCAAATTATTTCTTTTCAACAAGAATTAAGGCAAACTTCTTACTGAGACTCACTTAAATTTCTATGAAACAGAAAATTTAAGTATTTTTTAAAAGTAAAATAAGGTACCTGAACATCATAGAGTGCTACAATATTTTCATGCTGAAGTTCCTGTTAAGGGAGTGAGAAAATAGTAAGTAGTCCAATCATTTTGGTATTTTAGTATGCAAATAAAATTAAGTATATACATATATATTACTTCTAGCATCTTATACCTGTATTATTAGTCTAGCAATTCAATCTATTGAAATGTATCTGATCAAACTTTACAGGGGGCTTAATTTTTTCACCACTATCATTCTGCAGATTCTTAATAAAGTCTGTACTATTATTTATAAAACAAATGTCACAATCAGTATGGCTGCAGACTTTCTACTTGTCTTCTAAATCTAAGGAAAGTTTCTAAAGGAAACAGAGACATAAAATTCCAAAACACTTTTCAAAAGCAGATAACCTGCTTGAAAGGTACAAGAATTAGAATTCTTACCGAAGAACTCTCTACAAGATAGTTTTGAGGCAAGTTAGTAGTGTTGGATGGGGCTCTGTGTTCACATTAGTCTGGGAAATATTAACTGGGTTAAATACACTGAAACTGGAAATTTTTTTCACTTTAATCTTTAATCAGTTGTTTTGTGAGTGTACAAGTATTTAGCATACAGGACTTCCCAAATGTATCTGGACCATGGGATTCTTTTTTTTCCTCAAGGCAGCTCATTTGGATAATATTGGATGATACTGGGTATAATAACTACATGACTACTTCCAAGGAAAATAACCTTCTTCGATTTATAAGAGAAAAAAAAAAAAAGGCCCTGTGGATTTGCTCCTACCAAAAACTTTAACTGTAAAGTAAAAGGGGTCAAAAGAAGAAGTGAAGTGATACAGATGGGCCCACCTAACCAAGTATCTCCTCAAACAGTAAAGAAACCAGAAGCAAGGAAATTGTGGCAATCTAAAATCAGTCTTCATAGAATCCCTATAAATTTGGCAAGAACCCCAAAATCTATTCTTAAAAATAACTTCAGAGTGCTCAATGTTTCAAAAAAATGAGCATGTAAAAATGAGCAGCTGAAAAATCTCAAACTTGGGTCCAGCTACCAAATTGCAAAAGATGTCATCATATATTTAAAGTACGTTTCAGCCTAGTTTGTAATACTACGTAAAGTAACATACCTTTAAGATTTTTATCTCCTTTCCAAGCAGTATTTGTGATTTTGACAAGTTCTTTTTATTAATACTTTTAATAGCTACCTCCCAATCAGTTTTCTGAAAAGGAAAAATAATGTTACTCCCAGAAATTATTTCACAGAAACAACAGAGAAAAACAATCTATAAGCACAAAAAAAAATTAGCAGCAAACAGTGCATACATTATCAGGAAAAAAGGAAAAAGTACTTCAATTCTCGCAACAGGAAAATTAATTCATAAATTGGTGAAACAAGCCAATGTCCTACAACACAGCTCTTACAAATAGTTAATAGTAAGACTGCATAGGAGCTACATAAATGACAGTTTACAACCAATAAAAGCTACGGAAAATATGGATATAAACTTGGAAGGTGGTATGATTAACTGAAAGCAATATTTGCCACCTTGGCTGAGTTATATAGTATCTTAAATTTTTTCTTGAATTTTAAGTTATTTTTACAATAAATCAAAAGAAAGAAACGAAGACAGCCCACTTTTAACATGTCCCTTGGCAATCACAGCAAAAGCCAAAGCCTTTATGATTATTTCCACTCCCCAAGCCTTTCTAAATTCTTTAGATTCTAAAACCTTATGTGACCCTACTTGCGAAACAGCAAAGGCTTTTTTTTTTTTTTTTAAGGCTTGAACATGCGCTGTTTATTCGGGTGGAAAATGAAGCGTCCGACTGTCCATTTCAAGCCAGTCTAACCCAAGAGTGGGGGAGGATGGTATCTTGCCTGTCCGGGTGTTGGAGACCCAGTGCTGGGGGGAAAGTGATGCCTCCCAGTTGGAGAAAGGTTCTGCCTAACGGGAAACCCGCCCGTTTTCCGCTGGATCTGCAACGATGAACCTCAAATACGACAATCCCTGGCAGCTCGGGGAGGAGAAGAAGGGGACCAAAGGTCCATCCACGCTCGGGCATCGACAGTTGCTAGGAATTATTCAGTCACTTTGGGTCCGTGGTGACTGGGGAAAATGCTTCTCCGAGGAGCACCCTAAGGCGAATCCCCAAGCGCATTCGGGGTCCAAGGACGCTGAACATCAGTGGCCTGGACCGTCGGTAGGTGGAGCGCCTGCCTAGAGGCTCCGACCTCAAAACAATCCTCGCAAGACCAAAACAAACCCCAAGCCGCTGACAGCGCGCACAATGGCAGGCCCAGGGCGGCTGCGAGCCAAGGGGTGGGGGTGGGTCATGGCTGTCGCGGCTTCGCCAAGTTTCAAGACGGCCCCAACCCCGTCCGGCTCAGGCCCGGAGTCCCGGCCTCGCCGGGCGCTCACCTGGCGGTGCCGCCCCCGAAAGACCACGGCGAAGGCCCCGTGTCCCACGAGGTCCCTCTTGCTGTACTCGAAGTCGCCCACCACCTCCATGGCCGCACCCCGGGGGCATCCAGCGGGCGGACGGAAGGGCGGCGCGGAGAGTCAGGATCAGCACCGCGGGCCGCCGGGCCCCAGGCGCACCCGCGGGCGACGGGACGGGGGCAGCCTCGGCCCCAGGCCCGGGCGGACGCTCATGCCGAGAGGCCGGAGCAGACCGAGGGCAGGCAGCCGCGCAGAGCCGGGCTTAGCGAGGCCTAGCCGGGCCCCGGCCGCTCCTCATGGCCTGGCCCGACGCCTGCCTCGCGTCTCGAGCGGAGCGGCCTCGGCGCCGCCGGGCCAGGGGCGCCGCCACTGTCACTGCGCACCCCCGTAGCCGCATACGTGCCCAGGAGAGGCGCAGAGCCCGGCCTGGCCCATGCCCAGCGGTACGGCCGCCTCGGCCCTCTGCGGCCGCCGCCCTAGAACCCGCACAGCCCCGGCCCCCGCGCCGCCGTGACTAGCAACAGCAGCCCGCGGCGACGAGCGCGCGCCGGCCGCTCCCGAGCGACTGCCGGGCCTCCGCGGCGTCAGCACGTCTTGTAGGGCGCAGTGTGCTGCGAGGCCCGCTCCCTCCGCCAGAAAAAGGAGTGCGTGCCGCGGGGCTAGGAAGCAGACCCGGAAACGAACCTCTAATCCCTCACTGAGAAAAAGAGGACGTGAGCTCTGCTTGGGCAGCTGGTACCCGCCGCAGGCCCCTCCCTGGCCTGGGAGCCGATTCAAGCCAGCCACGCCCTGGCCCTGGGTCGGCGGTCTTTAGAAAACCAGGTCTTGACCTCCTGTAAGAGAGTTCTCGTTTGAGCTGTGTGGACCCCAAGAATCCACTGAGGGCTAAGAAGCAACTCCAACAGCCAAACTCCCTTCTTTCTCCCACGCTCCTCAGGCTTTGCTCACCCAAGGTCCCTGAAGGGACGGTGCCCAGGAAATCTGCACTTTATTGAGAAGAGAGAAGAAGGTCCCTTGACCTCAATGTCACATGCGTTACCAAGGGCTCTCCTTGGCCACTCTAGGTAACCTGCCGCTTTGACCTCCAGCTTACCTTAAATGGCTGTAAGGGAACTTCCTTTTTCTACCTGATTTGTTCAGGTGACAAGGAATTATTTGTCAGTTTTCCTTCAAGAAAATGTCTTATGAAGCCATTTTATAAATTATATAGTTAAATGTCTTTTTAAAAATTCAGACCCCATACTTCATTGTATATTCAGTTTTGTAGTATTTTACTTTCAGGTTATCTCTTACCACATCATGTATACTGTCTTTGAAAACTCATGAAGACCAAAAAAGGACCCGAGAAAACCTCCTGTTTCAAACAGCCTAGAGTCCTTTGAGACAGTCCAGAGAGAAACTTCAGTCTTTTGTTGTTGTTGTTGTTAATAACATAATGCCATAGACTAGATAAGTGTCCATTTTCCATTGCTATGACAAAGTAGCTGAGGCTGGAGCTGGGTATGTGAGGTGGCACAAGCTTGTAATTCTAGCCATGGGGGAGTCTGAGGCAGAAGGATTCCAAGTTCAAGGTCAGTCTGGACAATTTAGAGAGACCCTACCTTAACATTACAAAATGTAAAGGGCTTTGGATGTAGCTCAATGATAGAATATTCACTAATTTAAAATTCAGCAACTACAACAACAAAAATAGGCTGGGTAACTTTATAAAGAAAAGAGGATTAGTCAGGCCCAGTGGTACAGGCCTATAATCCCAGCCCTCTGGGAGACCAAGGCAAAAGGATCACTAATCTGAACCCAGCCTGGGCAAATTAACAAATTATCAAAACCCTGTATCAAAATAAAAAATGTATCTGCAAAATATCAGAACCCTGTTATAAAAAAAAATGGACTGGGGATGTAGTACAGTGTGAAGGCCCTGGGTTCCATCCCTAGTACCACTCCCTACCCCAAGAAAAGTCTTATTTACCTAACAATTTTGGAGGCTGACAGTCCAAGAAGCATGGGACTGGCTCTGGCAAGGGCCTCATGGTGAATGTCGTCATGACAAGCCCATGAAGACAGGGAGCAGTCACAAGGCAAAGAAGCCACAGAATGGGAAGGAGCCCGTTTTGCTCTTTTATAACAACTCCCCCTGGAGAGAGCCAGTGGGACCCAGGAAAATTACATGAATCCCTTCCTAGGCAGCACCTCCAATGCTTCTTTCTAGGCTCCACTTAAAGTGTCTACCACCTCAACACCACCATAGTGAGAACCAAGAGCCCTTGAAATTTTGGAGGACACAGCACTAAGTTAAAAGGAAAAGAAGTTTATCTGGGCTCACGGGTCTTGGTTAAAGTTTGTGGGACTGCATCTGGCAAGGGCTTTCTTGTTGCCAGAGTCTTAAGGTGACACAGGGCATCACAAAACAAGAAACAGGAAGGAGAGGCCTAGCCAAAATGGCTTTTCCCCACAGTTCTGGGAATCAAACCCAGGGCCTCATGCATGCTAAACAGGTGCTTTACCACTGAGCTACACCGCCAGCCCCAACATGGCTTTTGTAGCACTTCCATTCTCAAGATAACCCATTAACTCAGTAATGGTATTAAAGGTTAATACATTCAGAAGAGTTTTTTTTTACAGGACCCATTTCTTTCTTTGTCTTTCTTCTTTCTTTCTTTCGAGACAGGGTCTCACTCTATAGTTCAGGCTGGTCCTGAACTCACTATGTAGACCACCCTGGCCTAGAACTCCCAAAAGTCCTCCTGCCTCAGTCTTCCAAAACCTGGGTTTATAAGCGTGCACCACCACGCCTGCTCTATGTGGTGCTGGGGATTGAACCCTGGGCTTCGTGCTTCCTAGTAAATCACTGAGCTATGCTTCCAGTCCCAGGGCCTACTTCATAATATTTCATAATGG
Organism: Ctenodactylus gundi; assembly: GCA_004027205.1. Lineage (NCBI taxonomy): Eukaryota > Metazoa > Chordata > Mammalia > Rodentia > Ctenodactylidae > Ctenodactylus > Ctenodactylus gundi. The sequence goes on along the minus strand of PVKB01000415.1, from coordinate 662,047 downwards.
GGATTAAATCTCAACACAAGTTTCAGAAGATACAACCCATGTTAAAACTATAGCACCCTCCTTCCTCATGTTCTCAAAATTTAGGGTTTGGGATTTCTGCTTCCACCACTGTGTGCTCTTACATAATCCTATTCTCAGTTCAAAATCTGGCTCACGTGGTTGTGTTAGACACTGAAAACTGAACCTTCAAAACTCGAGAACAAGTTAAACAAATTTGCACATACATACAAACAAAAACTGATTTGGAAGCTAAGTGGGTGGCACACGTCTGTAATGCTGGCACTCAGGGGCTGAGGCAGGAGAAGTGACTTGAGTTTGAGGCCAGCCTGGGCTCCATACTAAATTCAGAACCAGGCTGGACTACAGGGTGAGACTCGGTCTCAACAAAACAAAACAAAACAAAAACAAACAAACAAACAAACAAAAACCCTGATGTGGAATCCTCATCCTCAGCCTAGGTAGAGAAAAGCTCCATGTGGGATGTGGGTGCTCTGCTTGTTGCTTGGATCTGTGACCAGAAGCAACATGTATCAGAGACTTACCGACCAACAGTGCTCACCCAAGGACCCACAGTGATGTATCTGCATGTGAAAGAAGTATGGCACACGATGGGGGCCTAGGAGACCAAATACTGTGTACCTGCAGGTAGTAGTGGCTGGCAGCTAGGATGTGGGCACTGTGTTCTATGTCTTCTAATACCGCTGGTATCTCTTCAGCTGCGGAGAAGGCATCCTATGACTCATACAGGAACATGAAGAAGCTGAAGGTTGCTCCCTGGGATGACATATTCCTGACATGAAAAATGCCTAGAACAGTAAAAACATTTTCTTGTCCACTAGAAGGAATAGACATTAATGTGCAGCCCGCTCTGCACCAGAACACAAGGATTAAATGTGCAAGTTCATCAAGTCCCATTTACAGAACAGAGGCATGGAGGGTACTAGCTGTCCCAGTGCCCAGAAAGGCCTAGGCACAAGCTCAGCCCAGAACCTCTTGACTGGGTCACCTGAATGAGCAGCAGTTCCCAAATGGTAATGGTATAGATGAACTTTGTTGGGAAGGGGCTAACCAGAAAAAAAAGTAGCAGGGACCCTTCCTTGGTCATAGCTTTTGCCTATAGGCTTCACTTGAAGAAAGGAAATTTCTTGGTTCTGGACCTCCCAATTGGAACAGCTGCTACCGCATCCATCACTGCTGCTGGCAAGGACTGGAAGAGTGGCAAGAAGGAAGAGAGGTATTGTCTGAAGAGCTCTGTGTTTCTCCGGATCCAGATGAAGGATTCATCCAGCCCATCTGTGAGAAGTAGCAAGGAGCGGCTGGTGCCCCTGTGGACCTGGTGATTCACGTGGCCCTAGCATCTGTGCTCCTGGGCAGCAGGTACCATCAGTGGGTAGAGAGGTCGAGGCCTAACTAAACCTCATCTTGACACCTTCCCCTCCAGCAGTTTCCACAGTAAAGGGTGAGGAAAGACTTCACCTTTATCCTCGCCCTTAGTTGAGGCCTGACTAAACCTCATCCTGACACCTTCCGCACACACAACCTCCATCGATTTCTGCAGTAAGAAGGTAAGTCTGCCCTCAGTCCAGGGTAAATGCCTCCTCTGATAATGGCAGAGAGACACCATTATTACTTGCAACCCTGAGGAATCTATTGCTGAGGTCTTATAGTGCCTTGGTTTCCAGGATGGCACACAGGAGTATAAGAAGAGCATACGGGATGACCCAGCCCCGGGAAAGAAAAGAAACCAGTACCCAGCAAGCACCTTCCTCAGAACAGGGTCCGCCACCCCCGTGGATATTGAGAACATCGGTGCCACACTGGCCAACATAAGCCCAACACATCTGCCCCTGGACCATACTGAAGGACATTTGGGCAGCTGTGCCATCACTGTAATGGTAAAGTGGCACAATCCTTGGCACCTTCACTACTGTCACACCTGCACACAGAGCACCACATGGACTGGCTGGATGTCCTGCTGCAGAGTGAGCGTGTTTTGGCATCTCTGGGAAAGCTGCTCCACCCTTGCTGGTGGTGGCCCCCACTCAGCTCAGGACCTGGCTGCAGCAGTACCACAGCCAGTGCCAGCAGCTTCTGTACCATTTCAGTCTGATTTCTGCCACATGCCTTCAGAAAGGCACATTGTTGGAAGTATGTGACCTGGAAGAGTTTCAGACTTGCTTGGTCTAGCACTGCAAGCATGCTTTTGGCTGTGCACATCCAGCTGGAACATGGTCTACTCAGGAAGCGCCATCCCCTGCGAGGCTTGGTTCAAAGGTGGGAAGATCACCCTCCTGACCGCAAAGCAACTCTGGAGGATGGCCTGGAGGAGGAAGCGGTGAAGAAAAGACACACAGCACCACCTCCCACGCTATTGATGTGGGGATGCACGTGAGCGCAGGCTTATTCATGCTGAACCACTTCTGCCAGTGACACAGGATTCCCCTCTTCAGCCCCGCCTGCGATGAGAAAGTCGGCATTGCCTTTGACCACGTGAAGGTCTGTGTGCTGCATGGGCTGTGAGAGGTGGGGACTGGGTCAAGGAGATGGGCTTCTGCTCCTCTCATTTCCTTCAGGCTTGACACCTCCAGGTGAGAGAATCTTTCTCCATTACTATGCCAGTCATCGGTTGTATGGGGTCTGAGGGCGATACCTGCCTCCTGCAGGGACCTTTTGATGTTGGTCTCAGGTTCACAGCCTGGACCATTTCCACAGCCACATTACAACAGCTCAGCACAGACCTGTGAGACAGGTGCTCACATCCCATGAGTGGTAGGTTGAGCCAGGCCTCCCTCTTCAGCCTACTAGAATGAAAGAGCAGGACATGAGGCAGGCTTTGGTTTTTAGGAGCTTGATATGATCCAGACCACTGTTCCTTCCTCTCCTGGCTTGGCACCCTTGGTCAGGAGCAAGTAGTCTCCCACCTTCTCCCTCCCCCACCTTTTTCTCTCAAGCTGTACTCCAGCGTGTGGGAGAAGGGAGAGTTGGGCTCCTCTGTATGAGCACAAATCTTAGCACCCTGAGGTGTGGCCTTGTCCTCTGTCTGGTCTTCCAGGTCTGCTTTGAGGATTTTCCAATGGTGCCCAAGCTGGCTCCCCTCCCTGTGCCTCACCCCCAACCCCCATGGAAGGCCCTATTTCTAGGGACCTCAAGTAGATGGTGGAGTGCAGGAAGGGTGGGAGCTGCTGCTGGTATGCATAGCCTTCTTTTGCTCAGGAGCCAGCAGGCAATCTAAAGGATGGGTGCCCCATCAAAAGCAGGTATGTGCAGGAGAACCACGGGCCCACAGAGCAAGCAGGCCAGAGCCTGGGCTGAGACTGTAGCTCAGTGGTTGAAGCACAACTGAGAAAGCTTAAGTCCCCGGCTCAATCCCCAGCACCACATAATAGCTGGGAGTGGTGACGCACATCTGCCATCCCAGCACTGGGGAGGCTGAGGCAGGAGGATTGCCGTGAGTTTGAGTCCAGCCTAGACTCCATAGTGAGTTCTGGACCAGCGTGGATTACAAAGTGAGACCCTGTCTCCAAAAAGAGGAAGAAGAGGAGGAGGAGGAAGAGGAAGAAGAAGAGGAAGAGGGCCAGAGCCTGCACTGGGAGGGCTATGCAGCCTATGCCCTGTGCAGTACCCACATCTATGCTCCTTATCCTGGTGGGAGCCAAACAGCACAATCCAGCCAGAAGACAACTCAGGGTAGGAGTGTGGAGCCTTGCTGTGGCCCCTGGCTCTGTGGAAGCCCTGTCCTGTCAGATGCTCCCCATGACTGGTACCTGCTATAGCTGCAAGACAGAAGACTGCTAAACAAAGAAAGCAAGTGTAACCATAATCCCAACTCAAGTTGGTTTTTCAAGCGATATGGAAATACAGGGGCAACACCCCTTGCCTATGCCAACAAAGTGTCTTCCTCTGTTTCTCAGAGACAAACCAAGTTACAGGAAATGCTGAGTCTAAGTCTCACAGGCTAAAAGACTGGAGTTTTCAAGGAATCAAATGCAATTACGATTGAGTTTAGAAAATAATTTTTAAAATCTTAAAAAATAAAATTGATTTGGAGACCTGGGATACCTTGCCCAGCCGAAAGATGTTCTACAGTCTATTTTTGAGTAGGACTATTTAAATAGAGTACCAGATTTCATATGCCATAATTCACTAAATGTAGTTCTTCAGAAATAGATATCTTAGAGACTGTGGGACCCTGAACAAGTTACTCAACTTCCTGTGCCTCTGTTTCATTATTTGTAACTAAGAATAAGAATAGCCACGACTTTCTTCAATGGATAGTTAAGAGAATAAAATGGACTGGCTACAAATCTGAAGCGCTTGGAATACTGGCTGGCAAATACAAAGCACCATTTATTACTGGTTAAGTAAGCAAAGTGAGATTGAAGCTAGCCTTGCGCAGCACTTCCCCAGATCTGGACCAGTGCCCTCAGGCTCTTTGCCTTCTCATCTCTGACTACTCTCCGGGTGGTTTTCAGGTAGAGACCAGATTTAAGCTTCAGGGATAGATCAAACACTCCTGCTAAGGCAATGCTATCTAAAAGACAGCTGAAGAGTTCACTGTCTATGAGCTTTCTCAGAGAAGCAGTAACATTCTTGGATAGCAGGGAAGCACTGTGTGGGAGACAACACAGCTGGAACAGAGCTGGCAGATTCCACACAGTGCCTGGCAGCAGCCAGCATAACAGGGAGTGCGTGGGGCGTTTGCCTGGCTGCCCAGGGCGGCTGCAGCTGCTGGCTTTGGGGTTCTCTGACAAGGTGCTTGCTCAGACAGCAGCACGCTTAGGAGCCTGCCCTCAGCCTCCTTGCTGGTCACCTCACCTTTTAGACGGAGGCGAGTGGGAATTATGTTATCTGAGGCATTGCATAGTTTATTATATCTGTGTCTCTCTGCTTTCTGTGTGATACAGTACATAAACTCTAAAAGTCCCAGTGAAGATCCCAAAATTCCCATTTACAAGGTTACCTGGCTAGAAATTGAATCCAACACTACAATTAATATATAAGTTGTTCATTTTCGGCACTAAAATATATACGTATACATATAATTCTGATATGTTTATATTTAATGCCACTAAAAATTACATCTCCCCATTAGGACATTTAAAGATAGTAAGAAGCCACCTATTGGCCCTTAATGTGGACATGACTTGTGCCTTCCACTTATCAGTCAAGTGTACACAGCTTGTACCCATCAGAATTTTTGACCTTGATGCTCATTATAGAAAGAAGTGATGGGGTATGAGTAGCTTTGCTAACAGAAAGTTTAGTTAGAACTATGTGAGTACAAATATCAAACATCAGGTATGATAAAGTAAAAAGTAAAGAATGGAGATAAAGATACACGTGTGCCTCTCAGAGGGCCAAAGGTAGGGCCTCCAAAGCAAACTACCCATAGAAACAGGGACCTAGTCAGGGCGGCTTGTGACCCTGCCTCAACCCTCTCTTGCAACAGATCTCCCACATGGCTAAAAGATAAGCACTGGCAGCCAGCCTTCTGTCTCCAACCTAGATCCTTAAGAAAAGGGCTCCGATTAGTTCACCTTCACTCAGGTGAGCAACAGTGCACAATCCTTCACAGCTGGGAAAAGGAAAGGGGAAGGCTGGGTCACCTTGTATAACCTTGGCTGCTCCCCACACAGCAGTGGGTATGGGAGGCAGGAAGCTGTTCCCTGTAAGCAGGGACTGAATGGGTAACCCAGGAAGTGTTTGGGATAAATGGAATTAAGGCTTTTTTTTTAAAGAATTGAGCAGGGAAGGATGCTTTCCTCTAAAATCAAATTATCAACTTGATTCATTTGCATTGCTCTTTATATGTCCTATAATTGTACCGTGTATGTGTGTACAAAACGTGATAAACTATTATAATGTTTCAGTATATGCTAATAAATAGTGTAATAGTAAGGTGGGCCCAGCACCACAGGCCTATAATCCCAGCACTCTGGGAGGCTGAGGCAGAAGAACTGAAAGTTAAAGCCCTGCCTGGCCCAGAGACTGTGACCTTTGGAGAGATTATGTCAATTTGAGACAATCAAGAACCACACCTGGATTGGGGTTTGGGAACCACGCCTAGACTAGGCAATTGGGAACCAGCCTGGATTAGAGCATGAGTGATTTGTGGGACGGTGAATGAGGGAAGAGCGCCCACCCAGTTGTAAGAGGCCCGACTGGAAATCGAACTATATAAAAGGAAGGAAGAAGAAAGACACAGCTTCTTCCTCTGGGAAAGCTCTCCCCTTCTCAATTGTCTACAGACGCCCACTTGCTACACGCCGCAGATCTTCATCATAGATTCACCCCAGTCTTGACTTGCGCCTGTCTGCTTGTTGCTCATCTTCAGTCTCTGGTCTTTGCCGTTGTTCTCCGAACAACCGAGATCCACAGCAGACTCTCACTGGCTGTCCTGATGTCCTGGATGGGAGTTCTACATCGCACTCCAGTTCTCACACGTGCTAGCCACTGCCTTGGCCTATCTCTATCCTCAGACTTGTAAGCCTTCCAAATAGATCCTTTTTGTTATAATTTCTGTAAATTCTATCCTTTGTAAGAACCCAGACTATTATAGTGACTTAGCAAGACCATGTCTCAAAATCAAAAATAAAAATGAGTTGTGGACATAGCTCAGCGAGAAGGCCTAGAGCTCAATCCTTAGTAACACCCCCAAAGGTTATAGTAGTCAGTGTAGTAAGAGGTAAAAATGAATAGCTAGTGTAAATTAAAATATAAACTCTGTAATTGACTATTTCAGTTCTATAAGTTTTTCTAATGGTTAAGGACTTTGTGAAAATCAATGGGAGAACAATGTTCTGCTTAACAGGGAGGCATTCTAGGATTAAAGAACATCACCAGCGTATTATTATCTTCAAATTACATCATTGCTATTCCTTCTATTTTGGTCCTATTGTTTCTACTTTGATCACTGTCATGGTCTGGATCTGGAGTGTCCTCCAAATGCCTCATGTTCCTATAGATACTGTGTAGATTTTGGAGGTGGGGCTTGTCTAGAAGGGGCAGATGCTTGGGCTTGACCTGGAGGGGTGTGGGCTGGTTCTTCCCTTCTTCCCCGTCTCTGTCGTCCACCATGATGTAAGGATCTCTGCCGCTGGAGCTCTGGCTCTGGCCCTGCATCTGCTCCAGCCCTGTCATGTGCCTCCACCATTTTTCAGCCACCCACCTGTGAATGGACTGTGACCTTCTGAAACTGTAAGTACAATAATCTCCTCCCTAAGTTGTTGATGCAGGATATTGAGTCATAGTGATGAAAAAGTAACTAAGATAATCACATTGCTGGTGCTTTAAAATTCTCATGAATAGTTAAGGTACAGTGTGTTGGTATTTATACATGCAAGAATTTGCAGTAAAATATAGAAAATAGGCATACGAAGGGAGACTGCTAGGCAAAGTTGCACATGCCTGTGATCCCAGCTTTGGGAGGCTGATGTAGGAGGACACTAAATTTCAGGTCAGCTTGGGTAATTTATCAAGACCCCACCTCAAAATTAAATTAAAATTTGGAAAAAGACTAGGAGGGTAGCCCAGTGGTGGAGCACTTCTCTTGCAAGTCTGAAGCCCAAATTGTCCCCAGTACAACAATAACAACAGAACAGATGACATATTCTGGAGTCGTTTTTCTTTCTTTCTTTCTTTCTTTCTTTCTTTCTTTCTTTCTTTTTTTTTGGTAAAACTTAGCTAGCCTTTTTGCCTTTTATGCCGATTCTCCTTTTGCTAAATTGTTCCGACTGGGCTGAAGCTCACTATCCCCTTGCCTCAGCCTAGTAAGTGCTGGGATTACAGGCATAGGCAACTATAACCAGCTGGATATGATTCCTAAACTTTTTGGTTGTGAGGATTTTTCGGGGGAGGAGGCAAAAACAGGATATCACTGTGTAATCTAGGCTGGCCTTGAACTTGTAATATAGTTTGGGCTGGTCTCAAACTCCTGATCCTCTAACCTCAGCCAGTAGTACTGGGATTACAGGCATGTGCTACCACACCAAACCCTTTTAAAATTTTTAAGAAATATTACTACTATAACTACAAAAATAAAGCTTCTGGATCATAAATGTTCTGAAATGATATCAATAATAAACTTCAGCCAGGCAGTTCAGGCTTGTAATCCTAGCACTCTGAGGCTGAGGTATTGCTTCTTGAACTTTTGGCTAAGATCAAGTGTAAAAAAGCTGAGGCAAAAGGGTTGCAAATTTGAGCCCAGCATGGGCAACATAGTGACATGGTGACGTAGTAAGATCCTCTCTGAAAATCAAAAATAAAAATACGTTGGGATTTGGCTCAGTGTAAAGGGCCTGAGCTCAATCCCCAGTAACATAAAATAAAAAATAAATAAATAAGTAATAAATTTCAGCCTAGAAATTTTCTGATACAATGCAGAAGTGAATATGATAGGTGAAGAATTTTTAATGTTGTGCAAGAATCAGGCTAACATTTTCATTTCTAAAGTACACAAATTAATATTTTAACCCAAAATATGAGTGGCCTTATATTTTCCTGTAGTGGTAACAACTCAAATTATTACATATTTCATTTGATAGTGCATGCCTGTAATCCCAGAAGTGTGGAAGGCTGAGGCAGGAGAACTGCAAGGGCAAGCTCCACCCCCACCCCGGGCACTTTAGTAAAACTTCCCCAACCTCACTCCCTCAAAAGACTAGGCTCTGTAAAAAGGCACTGGGTTTAATCCTCAGTACCAAAACATTACATGTTTTATAAGAATGGCAATAACATTCTGTTAATACTAATAGTTGAAATAATGGATATTCGCAAACATCACAGACACATTTCAAAGAGCATCAGGAATCTGTTTTGCAAATAAAGCACCTAACATCTCAAAACTTCTAAAAAATATTTTATTGATGAGGCAATAAATAAAATGAGAAGCATCTTAAATGTTTAAAAAAATGTGAACAGGAGCTGAGAGTTAGTCCTGTGGCAGGGCACTTGCCTAATATGTGTGAAGTCTTGGCTTGATAAACAAAGAAAATGCAAACAGAATTTACTGTGTGATTTTAAAAGAATAGAGTATTTTTTTTAAAGCCATGGTGGATTCATGAGAATTTCAAAAAAGAATGACCCACGTAGATGCGCCTAGGTCTGTGCTCCTGTTGAGAAGCAGATCTACCGGGTGACCAACCAGCTAGTCAAGGCTGTGTTTCCTAGAAGCAGGTCCTGATTCAGAGGGGATATGAGATGATTCCCTAGCGGCTAAGATCAGAGACATGAAGAGGGCAGAAGCAGGATTAGAGAAAGAAGAATAGGATACGGTTGACCAAGAAAAATTCTGTGGCAAACATCAGAGTTCTCCCATACTGAGCCCGAATCCCTCATCTTACTTCACCTCCTGGGCAGATGGTAAGGCCCTGTCTGTGGCTGAAATCTCAAAGGCGCTGACAGTTGGTAACTGTTTTGCCAGCTAGGCAGCACCTCCTTCTTCCAAAGGGAGTCTGGGAAGCAAATCTGAGTCTAATACAACCAATTTTCAGAAAACAGTGTTGAGTCTGTAGTAGTCCACTATCAGCACTATGTCCTTTATTTCACATACAAGATTTGTGTGTGTGTGTGTGTGTGTGTGTGTGTGTGTGTGTGTGTGTGTGTGTGTGAAGATGGCTGGACTGGAACCCAGGGCCTCATGCAATAAAAAATTATTCTAATAACATACTTAAAATGCAAATCTTGGGGTCAGAGGAATAGCTCAGAGGTTAAAGCACTTGCCTAGCAAGCCCAAGGCCCCTTTGTTTAATTCCCAGCCCCACATAAGCCAGGTGTGGAGGCAGGCACCTATAATCCCAGCACTCAGGAGGCTGAGACAGGAGGATTGCCATGAATTTGAGGTCAGCCTGGGTTCCATAATGAGTTCAAGACCAGTCTGGACTACAAAATGAGACCCTGACTCAAAAAAAAAAAAAAAAGCAAATCTTAAGGCTGAAGTTTGTTTAGTGAATTGTGCAAATTATGTGGAACTAGTGGGAACACCTTGAAAGTATTTGAATGTCAATGGTGGAAAAATATGGTTTCAATGTAGACCTTATGGGGGTGAGGATGTAGTTAAGCGGCAGAGCTTATGCAAGGTCTTTGGTTTGAGCCCCAGTGGTGCCACCACCATCACTACCAGCAAAACTTTACTGGATTTTGTAGACAGTGACAGTGTAATGCTAAGGAGAAAGTCTAACATTTCAACCAGATACTTAAAGAATTTTCAGATGGGCTGGATGAATGGCACAGTGGTTAAAAGTCCTGAGTTTGATTCCCCAGCACCACTTAAACTAGGTGTGGTGGCGCGTGCCTGTAATCCCAGCACTCAGGAGGTTGAGGTAGGAGGATTGCCATGAGTCCATGGTTAGGGTAGGCTGGGCTCCACACTGAATTCAGGACCAGCCTGGGCTATACAACAAGACCTTGCTTCCAAATTTTTTTTTTCAGGCATTCTACAACAAATTTGTAAATCAAAAGAATCACTTTAAATCCTTCTTTGAATTTAGCCACTCTAAGGAAACTAAAGCAGCAGGATCACAAGTTTGAGGCCAGGCTGACCAATTTAGCAAAACTCTGTCTCAAAATAAATAAATAAATAAATAAATAAAAGCCAGGCGTAGGAGAACACATCAATAATCCAAGTCCTCTGTGGCAAGCTGAGGTAGGAGGATTTCAAATTCGATTGAGCTCAGCCCAAGGAACTTAGTGACTTAGCTGTCTCAAAATTTAAAATTTTTTTTAAAGGCTGGAAATATAGTTTAGTTCAAAGGTTCAATCCCCTATATATAGAAGAGAAAGGAAGGAAGGAAGGAAGGAAGGAAGGAAGGAAGGAAGGAAGGAAGGAAAGAAAGAAGGAAGGAAGTGAGAAAGAAAGAAGAAAGAAAGTGAGCTAGCAAGATAGCAAGCAACATGGGGAGTATAAATGGAAGAGCCTCCTTGAGTTCAGTCCCCCAAAAAAGATAAGACTTTTCATGACAAATTTTATATGTATTGGTACGTACTGAATAAACTGAAAGGCGAATGAGTTAAGATATTAGAAAGCTGGGATTGAAATAATGAAAACCCAATGAAGACTTGGACTTTGAGAGGCAGCCTCTGTCCTGGAATGACAAACCAGCAAAGAAATGGGATCAATCCTCATTTATAAGGTTCAATAAGTTGTAAAATAGGAGTATAGAAAAGTAATAAATGAAAATTTTTTTAGAATTTAAATTTAACACATAATGATTTTTTTTACCTTAAAACATATGCAACCCCAGCACTCAGGAAGCTGAGACAGGAGGATTTCTGTGAGTTTAAAGCCACTCTGGGCTACATAGTGATCTCAGGACCACGCTGTACTACAGAGCGAGAACTTTGTCCCAAAGGGAAAAAAAAATAAGCTAGACTAGAGATGTGGCTCAGTGGTACAGCACTTACCTAGCATTCCTGAGGCCTTGTGTTCAACCACAGCAACCACAGCAACATATACTCACACATTTTTTAGGTGATAAATCAGTTCAGTGGTTCTCATGGACCTTGAAGACTCCTGAAAGTTTTCCGAGACACTGTCAGAGGTTTTGTGAAGTCAAAACTAATTTCAGAATAACACAAACCAATGAATTGCCTTTTTTTACTGTGTGTCAATATTTGAACTGAGGTTGCAAAAGCAAGTGGTGAATGAAACTTCCAGCATTCTGGCAGGAATCTGGACAGCGGCACCAACCTGTACTGGTCCTCATGGTACACCATCGCCACAATTAAAAAAAGTTTCTCGTAAAAATGCCCTGGGTGCAGCAGTAACTAGTTTTGTGAAATCTCAACCCTATTTATTTTTGTGGTACCAGAGAGTGAGCCCAGGGCCTTTACACTGAACTACATAACCAGCCCATTTTTTATTTTTGATTTTTGAGACAGTGTCTCGCTAAGTCACTAAATTGCTTCCTCTGGGCTCAAACTTGTGATCTTCCTGCTTCAGCTTCCCAGAGTGCTGAGATTAAAGGTCTGCACCACCGTACCTAGCTTTTTAGGTTTTGCAGTAGTGGTAATTGAATCCCAGCCACTGCTGGGCTCGAACTTGAGATCCTCCTACCTCAGCTTCCTAGAGAGTTCAGATTACAGGCATGTACCGCCACTTTTGTTTTTTTGAGACAGGGTCTCACTTTGTAGTCCAGGCTGGTCCCGAAGTCACAGCAATCCTGCTTCAGCCCCCGAGTGCTGAGACTACAGGTATGCGTCACCGTGACTGGCTCCATCACTCTAAAGTAACAACCAGTTGTCCAATTTTGTTGTACTGTCAGAGAAGAATATCCACAAGGCTACTACAGTGTTCTTTCCTAACTACATATTTATGATATCATATTTTCTTTGAATATTTCAGCCAAACCAACATAATCAAAACAGATCAATATAGATCTAGATATGAGAATCTTGCTGACTTCTGTTAGACAAACATCAAAAAGATTTGCAAACATGTAAAACAACACTCACCATTTTTTTGTTTGAATACTCTGGTTATTTTTTATGTCATTAATGCTGACATTACTGGCTTATTCTTTTTTTTTGGACACTATTGGGAAAAACATACAAGGGCAAAGAAGAGGAGTAAAGCTTCTGCTAGTCAGAAGGGGGACCCAGAAATGTGGGTTGTCTCTATTGGCTTATAAAATGAATTACAAAATAAATATTTTTCTATTTTTCTCCATTCTGGTTTTTTGATACAATGTATATCAGTATACAGAAGCTGCATAAACCAAAGTCCTTTGAAACCTTAGGGACATTTTCTGAACAGCCAGGTGTGACGCCATGTGTCTATGATCCCATCTACTCAGACGACTGAGGAAGGAGGATTTTTTATCAGGAAGTTCCAGGCCAGCCTGGGCAACAGAGCAAGATTCTGCCTAAGTAAGTGAACAGACAGGCAGACAGATCCAAGTGGGGCTGTGTCTCAGTGACAGATCATTTGCCTAACATTCACAAGGCCCTGGGTTTCAGCCCTCGCACCATGAGAGGAAGGCAGGCAGGCAGGCAGGCAGGCAGGCAGGCAGGCAGGCAGGAAGGAAGGAAAGAAGGAAGGAAGGAAGGAAGGAAGGAAGCAATGAGAGAAAGAAGGCAGGCAGGCAGGCAGGAAAATTTTCAGTGTGTGAACAAGAGGAGCTCAGAGAACTATGTGCCCAGAGGTTGTGACACACACTGATGAGGCCAAACTGCCTGCATCGTGCTGTTTGTAGGAAAGCAGGATCAATTCCGAGTTGCCGAACATCCTTGCCGTGAGGCCCTTGGCATTCTCCTCTCCTCTGTGGCCTGTAGAAATGGACATGATGCTCAGCTGCTGGTGGGGACAGAGACAGACATTTCACTGACTTGAGAAGCATTTGGTGGCAGAATCAGGAGGTCCTGATGATCAAGTGGGTGAGGGGCTGTGGGAGCAGCCAGCGACTACAGCACTTGCCTAGCATTCTCAATTCCCCAGCACCACATAAAAATAGCCTTGCATGGTGGCACATGCCCGTAATCCCAGAACTTGGGAGTTCAAGACCAGCCTGGGCTACATATTGAGTTCAGGACCAGCCTGGAATACAGAGTGACACTGTCTCAATAAATAAGTAAATAGGGTAAGGACATGGTTTCTTAAAAGGAGCGCTGGATAATCTTATTCCCAAGGCTGTTCTTCTAGTGCTGAGCCAGTGGTTCTTGGTTCCTCACTGGAGAAGCCTCTAATCATGAGGCTTATTTATAATTGTGTAACTGCCGACACTGGGAAGCTGAGATTTCCCATTTCTCTCCACACTGCGGTGGGAACTGCTGATTTGATATCTTCACCTGACTCAAGAGGAAGTGAACACTCTGTCTTGACCAGAGGCCTCAAAGCCATTTCCTCTGCTTGGTGGGGAGCTGGCACAAGTCTCTGCCTGAGGTCAGCCACACAGCGCACAGTGGACATGCTGCACCTCTAGGGAGGAAGCTCAGGGGGCCTGTGGATCTTCCTCCATGGTGGATGAAGCAAAACCTATGACAACAAGAACCGAAACTGTGTGTGTGGCCTCAGGGTAGGAAAAAGTAGGGCGTGAGGTTGTAGCTCAGCGGCAGAATGCTTACTGAGCATGTCAGAGGCCTGGGTTCCATCCCTGGCACTGCAAAAATAAATGAACAAATAAGAATGCAGCAAGATTAGAGGAACCAACTTCAACCCTGCCATGAGGCTGGCAGTGAGATCACTGGGAGAAGTTGGAAGCCTTCCTGTCCCTGAAAAGGCTTTGCAACAGGCACCTGCTTTAAGGAACCCACCATGGTTCGGGGTGTTAAGCCATTTTACAAGCACCTGGAGATCAGAGAGAGAGAGAGAGAGAGAGAGAGAGAGAGAGAGAGAGAGAGAGATATCTGTGAGAGAAGCTCACATTCACTATACCCCCATAGATTGTGATACACAATTAAGCTCCTGAGGACCAACTTAGGGATTTATGATGAAAAGTTCGACTATGAAAAAGTTAATCAGGAAAGGCACATGACAAACATTTCTCAGCAAGCTAGAAGTAGAGAGGAACATCTCTCAACTTAGACAATTGTCAAAACCCACAGAATGTATGCCATCAAATATGCCAACTGTGGACTTTAGGTATAACTAGGATGTGTTACTGTAGCTTCACTAACTGCCAACAGGATAGCCCTTGGCAAGGGGAAAGAAGATCGAGGAGGACGCTGGGCCTGCGGAGGAGGTGTCTTTTCATCTGCTTTGTTTTGTTGCTGTTTTGTGAGTGCGTGTTCACGTGTGTATGTATGCAGATGAAATCCAAGGCCTTGTACGCAGCACTCTATCACTGAGGTATATATACCTCCAGCCCCAATTCTTTTTACGTTACACTTAATTTTGCTCTGAACCTGAAGCTGCTTTTAAAAACAAAGTCTTTTTTTTAAAAAAATACCCCAAATTATGTTTCTTTTGTTAAGAATTTTACAAGGTTTCTTGTCTAATTGGAGGAAAGCTGAAGTCTTTATATGACCCATGAGACTCTACCGTTTATGTCCTTTGTTTCTTCTACCAGTCTTCAATTACCTTTCTCCCCATCCATTTGGTTACAACATACCTGGCTACAAAACAGGTGCCTGCCTTAGGGCCTTTGCACTTACTATTCATTTCACTTGGAATTCCTTATCTGCATCCTTCATACTTTTACAGCTGTTAGGTCTAGCCTCAGATGTTGCCTTTTCAGTGAGGCCATCTCTGTTCACGGTATCTCTCCCTTGATGTTTCCTATCTCCCTTTCCAGATTTAGTTTTTTCCTTGATATCTATTACTAGCTCATATCTATTTCAGTCTTTTTCCTATTTACTTATTTTTGGTATTACAGATGAGCCCAGGGCCTTCACACTGAACTACATCTCCAGCCCAATTTTTAGTTTTTGATTTTTAGCAACTCTTAGCAAGTTAAGTTGCCCAGGCTGGGCTTGGACTCGCAATCTTCCTGCCTCAGCCTCCATGGTGCTTTAAGATTACAGGCATAGACTACTAGTCCTGGCCTTTTTGCCCATTTCTTCATTTTCTTTTTCTTTTTTCTGTTTTTGAGACAGGGTCTCACTCTATAGTCCAGACTGATCCTGAGCTCACTGATGTAGCCCAGGCTGGCCTTGAGCTCAGGACAAACCGCCTGTCTCAGCTTCCCGAGTGCTGGGATTACAGGCATGCGCCACCATGCCCAGCTTTCTATGGTGCTAGAGAATCAACTCAGGATCTTGTGCTTGCAAGGCAAGTGCTTTAACCAATGTGCCATTCCTCCAGCCCTGTTTCCTCCTTTAAAGAAAAAACTCCTGAGGACAGGATTTTTGTCAGATATTTTTGTTCCTACATGCTTGCTGAATAAATGAGTAAATAAACTGTGTGGGAAAGAATGCTTGCAAAGTAGATCATCACAAGCCTTTAGTTCTTTCTGCAAAGCTACCCGGGACACAAGACTCTCAGGATTCTGGATGTGCTGGAATCAGAGCCAAAGGTGTTGGCTGACCCTGGGGCAGTGTCTTGGAGGCCTCCTTGGCATCAGGGCAATGTCTTAGCCATAATACCTTTTCCCCAGACTAAACTAGACAGGTATTTTATTTTGAGGCTGGGTCTTGCTCTGGAGCCCAGTCTGGTCCTAAATTCACTAGGAATTCCAGGCTGGCCTCAGATTCACAGCAATCCCCTGCCTCAGCCTCCTGAGTGCTGAGATTACAGGTGTGTACCACCAAGCCCAGTTTATGGTGCTGGGGAATTGAACTCAGGGCCTTGCCCTCACTAGGCAAGCTCTGTAACCACTGTGCTATTCCTCCAGCCCCTACAGAGCAAACTTTTAAAGTGGGTTTTATTCTTATACCTAAGCAAAAGCTCAGCTTTGGGAAGATTCGCAAATTAAATGTACAAAGAGAAAAAAAGAAAAAGAACTTCCCACCTAAGAAGGAAACCCAGAAGATAAACAAAAATAAAACAAATGTCTTTCTTTCTTTCTTTCTTTCTTTCTTTCTTTCTTTCTTTTCTTTTCCTTTCCTTATTTTTCTTTATTTCTTCTTTCTTTCATCCCTTCTGTTGGTTTCTTTGATTCTCTCTTTTTTCTTGAGACAGGGTCTTGCTGTGTAGTCTAGGCTACTCCTGAACTATGTAGCACAGGCTGGCCTTGAACTCATGGCAATCCTCTTGCCTCAACCTCCCAAGTGCTGGGATTGCAGGTGTGCACCACCATGCCCTACTTATGTGGTGCTGGAGAATCAATCTCAGGGCCTTGAGCTCACTAGGCAAGCACTTTAACCATACAGCTATTCCTCCAGCACCCAAACAGATGTATTTGAAAATTAAAAATGCATCATACATAGAGAATTCCATAAAGCCAATGAGAAGCTAAGTGTGTGTCATATGGTTCTGTGTTCATGCAGCTCTGTTGTACATGGGACAGAAACTGTTTGCATATATGTTAATAAGCACGTTTCCAATTGTTGCTATATGACTGTCTATGCACCAGGAGAATCTATGACAGGTTTGTTGTTTCTGTTTTTTTGTGGTACTGGGGCTCTAATCCAGAGACTTCACATGAGCTATATATTCAACTCTCTCTCTTTTTTAAATTTAAAATTTTTTTTTTAGTTTTTATCTTGAAACAGGGCCTTGTTATGTCACTGAGCTGTCCAGGCTGGGCTGGGACTCATGATCCTCCTGCCTTAGCCTCATGGAGTGCTGGAATGACAGACCTGCCCAACCAGTCCTGGATGATAGGCTGATAACATATGTCTCCTGGGAGAGGAAATGGAAGAAGGTGAGCAAAAATAAATGAAAAAATGAATAGAGTATAAGAATAAAACTCTAGAAGGTATATTGTTGAAAATTCACATAAAATATACATATATAATAAAATATCCCCCCAAAAACCTCAGAGGTTGTATCTCCCTCATTTTCTCTTCTCTCTCTCTCTCTCTCTCTCTCTCTCTCTCTCTCTCTCTCTCTCATTTTACTTTCTCTTTTTCCTTTGAGACAAGGTCTCAGTCTTCTAGCTCAGGCTGGTTCTGGATTCACTATGGAGCCTGGGATGACCTCAAAGTCATGAGATTGTGATAATCCTCCTGCCTCAGCTTCCCGAGTGCTGGGATTACAGGCATGCACCACCATGCCCAGTTTATGTGGTGCTGCACAACTGAGCCCAGGGCCTTGTGCTCGCTAGGCAAGTGCTTTAACCACTGAGCTATTCCTCCAGCCCTCTCTCTCATTTTCTAAAACTTTAAGCAGAATAAACAAGAAACTGAGTTTTGATACCAGGACTGGAGAGTCCCTTGTATTTTCAAAAATTTCTACAATAAATTTGCATTGACCTTATAAGTAATGACAGTATTGTAAACAAAAAATCAGGAGATTTTGTTGTGGTGTTGGTGTGCTGCTGGAGACTGAACACAGAGCCTTACACACCATAAGCACGGGTTCTGCCCCTGAGCTACACCCCTACTGCCAAATATTGATTTTTGTGTCAGAGATGGGATCTTGCTATGTTGTCCAGGCTGGCCCAGAACTTCTGGGCTCAATCCCACTTCCTACCTCAGTCTCCTGAGTAGAGAGGACTACTGGTATGTACCAATATGTCTAGCATAAGGAAGACTTCTCTCTCTCTCTTTCTTTCTGTCTGGGTCATGGGAATTGAACCCAGGGCCATATGTAGGCTAGGCAAGCACTCTACCACTGAGTCACAATCCTGGCCCAACGAAGATCTCTTAATACCTCTGCTGGAAGGCAGCACTTGCTTCCCACCAATCTCTCTAGCTTGGTGCTCCCGGGGCTCCACCTCCTCTCCTGTCACTCTCATATCAACCCCTCTGCCACTTTGCCTTCTGCCTATTCCCTGATGACCCTAAGTCTCATTTGACTAGGTACTAATGAGCATTTGTTGAATGCGGATATAATGTCCCTGCCTCACTCTCTTTCCTACCTTCATCTCTACCATTCCCTACTCAATCTGTTATCAAAAGTTTCTGTACCTGGCAGAAATCACTCACTTGGCCTGAGAACACTTCCTTCCCTGAGTACATCTGACTCACTTTCCAGATTTGTCTGAAATTCATTTAGTGTCTGGTGATTTCACCCAGATCTGACTTGGTATTTCTAGTTCTGATTTTGATATATTGCTCTGGCTTTTGGGGTGCTCCAGTTAAGCCTTACTTGGGGGGCGGTGAGAACATGATCTGGGTAATAGCTGCTCAGGATATGGTCCTCGAGACTAAAGTATGCTTATCATTTGGTAGAGAAAAAGAAAGAGCTGTTGCAAACAGGGTTGGGTGGCAAGGTGAATCAACACAAGATTTATTCATCCAGGGGCTGGAGGAATAGCTTAGCTGTTAAAGCACTTGCCTAGCAAGCACCAAGGCCCTGAGTTGGATTCTGTAGGACCACATAAGCTGGGCATGGTGGTGCACATTTGTAACCTTAGCACTTGGGAGGCTGAGTCAAGAGGACTGCCATGAGTTTGAGGCCAGCCTGCACTATAAAGTAAGTTCAGGACCACTCTGAGCTAAAAAAGCAAGATTGTCTCAAAAAAAAAATTATTCATTCACCAAATTGAGGCTTTACTGCGACAGGCAGTTTTCTAGTTATGGTGTATGACAACAAATGAAGCCAACATAGATCATCACCAGCACAGAACTTACCTTCCAGTGGCAGGAGCCAGGTACTAGACACCAGCGGGTAGAATGAGGAGGAGGAAAGGAACAGGGCGTGTGGGAGGAAAAGGGTTTCAGGCAGGCACAGGCGACACCAAAGACTAATGCAAAGGCTCTGATGGAAGATACGAGTAACATGCTGTGAGACTGAAGAGGAAGTGGAGAATTGGGGAGACCTTCTAGAGAAGGGGACACTTTGAAAAATAGTCTGAATGTCCATCAGTGTTGGGTACATACGTTGCCTCTGACCTAGCAACTCCATTGTATACATATGTCTATCATAATTCATTAGGACTGTCATAAAGCACTGTTTGAAATAGACATCAACTTGGTATTACTTAAATAATTACTAACAGTGGAATGAACAAATTTTGGCTTATATTTTGCATACCAAACAGGAGAATGCAGAAAAAGACAACTGTAAGAAATATATGGCAGACTCTCATATACACACAATGTTACGTAAAAGAAGCCAGATAAAACAAATTCTGGAAGTTAGGATAGTGGCATCTGCAGGGGAATCGACTAGATAAGAGGACAGAAGCACTTATGGGGGAAACTGAGCCTCCAGATAGATGAGCGTATCCTCCACTCCCTACAAGAAACTGGGTGCTTGCAGCTAGCCCAAATGCTCAAGCCACGCAAGGCTGCAGCCTTTTAGCGAGGCTGTCCTGCATTCGCCAGCCTGGCAGAGTCACCGCCGGTAATGCCACGTAGAGCAGAAACGAGCCATCCCCAAGGGCCTGAATAGTCCTCACCTACAGAATCCTGAACAATTTTGTTAAAAAATGGTTTGTGTTTTCAGTGACTGAATTTTATAATATGGCACTAGGTTAAATGATTTTCACCATTGAGGGGCTATTAAAAAAAGAAACAAGCCTTTTTTTGATTTGGAATATTAAAAATACTTAACAATGAGCCAGGTACCTGTAGTGCGGCTGAGACAGGAGGGTCACAGATTGCAGCCCAACCTCGACTAAATGGCAAGTATGAGGTCAGCCTGGCCTACACAGCAAGATCCTGTTTCAAAAACCAAACCCAGGGCTAGAGCACTTGCCTAGCAAGCATAAGGCCCTGGGTTTGACTCCCCAACACCACATAAGCTGGGTGTGGTGATCCTACACTCAGGAGGCTGAGGCAGGAGCAATGTCCTGAGTTCAAGGCCAGCCTGGGCTACACAGTCAGCTCAGCACTAGATTGGATTACAGAGACCCTACCTCAAACAAAACAAAACAAAAAACCAAACCCTAAACCCAACAACTTAACAACACTTACCATCAACAGTATAGGTGGCATATAAAAATAGTATATGCTAATATAAATAATTAAAAACATTCTCTTTTATTCTCTGAATAAACTAGCATATACCATAAAACTTACCGCCTAGTGCAATTCACTTTTTTTCTTTTTTTCCTGGCAAGCACATGGTGCTAAAGAATCCAATAAACTGGTAGAGTTTAGTGTCACTGTCCAGATTTCTGTTAAAATGCCATAAGTTTCACCACCACTGCTTTTTTTTTTTTTTTTGGAAACAGGGTCTCTCTCTGTAGCCCAGGCTGGCCTGGACTCATGGCAATCGTTCTCCCTCAGCCTCTCAGGTGCTAAGATCAGAAGAGCGCACCACCACATCCAGCTTTATGTGGTGCTAGGGAATTGGACTCAGGGCTTTGCGTTTTCAAGGCAAGTGCTTTAACTGCCGTGCCATTCCTCTAGCCACTCTCACCTCCTTTTTTAAGGCAGGGTCTCACGCTGTAGTTTGGGCTGGTCCTGAATTCACTAGTAGTGCAGGCTGGCCTTGAGTTTAGGGCAACCCTGTTGCGTCAGTCTCCCAAGTGCTGAGATTACAGGTATGCACCACCACATCCAGTTTATCTTGTACTGGAGAATCGAACCCAGGGCCTCAGGCTTGCTAGGCAAGTGCTTTAACCACTGTTCTATTTCTCCAGCCCTCATCACCACTGCTTTTATATCACTGGTGCAAATTTTCAGAGACAGTAAGAAAATTAATAACCCACGTTTTAGTATTACTATGACCTCACAGATCTCCATAAAGGGCCTCACGGCCACTTGTGCACTCACCAATACCATCTGTAAATTATTGGACTAGCACAAAAGAGGGACATCTAGGCATCTGCCTCTTGGTATGAACAGACTGTATGACTTGCAACTCTTAAAGCACAGAAAGTCTTAGTTTAGAGCCTGGACAGATGAGTCCAGAAAGGCCTCTAGCTAGGCTGCAGTTAAAGCAGCTTTTTCTCTCCAACATCTCCTAGGTCATGCTTTCTGAGGTCAAGTCCCCACCTCTCCTCGGAAGCACTCAATTCCATCTGGTGGAGCTCACAGTCACAGTGTTAGTCAGCTTTTGGTTGCCAAGTCCAGGCTCAAACTTGTGATCTTCCTGCCTCAGCCTCCCTGAAAATTGGAACTACAGGCCTGCATCGCTGGGATTGGGGGAAAAGATTTTTGGCTCATGGCTTCAGTGTACAGTCAGGTGGCTCCATTGCTTTTAGGCCTATAACGAGACAGAAGCAACAGAGAAGAAGAGTATGGTGGAGAATGCTGCTCAGGGCACCAGGAAGCAGGGGAGGCTGAGAGGTGGGTCAAAAAGAGGGGGTGGGACAAGGCATGTCCTTCACAGGTGCACCCACAGCGACCCACTTCTCCACCCGCGCCTCTGCCCTGACAGACCATTCAGCACTGACAGCCCACCTGTGAGGTCAGCACCTCTGTCAACCAACAGCCTCTCTAGGACCTGCCTTTGAACCTGCAGCACTGAGGATCCAGCCCTCAATATGTCAATCATACTTACACCATAACAAGCCAAATTGATATGCTGTGATTCCAAAGTGGACACTGTGAGGACAGCTTGGGTGGACTTGCCAGGCTGAGCATTGTGAAAGGGGCTGGAAGGCAGTGGAAGAGGAGTGTGATCTTCAAAGGTGAGAGGATTTCTTTGGGCAGAGTGGGTGGGGCATTTAAACTGTAAGCACTGCTTACGCAAAGGCTCTGAAAACTTGAAAACTAAAGAGCTGGAGACATGCGGTTTAAGACACGCAGCTGATATTTGTCAAGGTTCCGATGCTCCATAAGGAATTTGGATTTTATTCATCAAACAACAGGGAGCTCAATATCTATGTAGGTGATTCCATATTTAAGGTGAATTACTATTTCCCTAATAAAGGAACTATTTTAAGCCAGGCAGGCAGCATGTACCTGTGGTCCCAGCACTTGGGAGACTGAGGCAGGAGAACTGCTTGAGTCCAGGAGTTCAAGACCAGTTTGGGTAACATAGCAAGACCACATTTCAAAAGGAAAAAAAAAATTGATATTAAATATTAAATGAAGGTATCTGAGTAGTCTTTTAGAAATGTTGATCCAACAGTCAGATATCTATTTATAATCTTGAATTTATTTAGTTACAATGCATATTTAAAATAACAGTATGTACAATACAGTAATACAAAATATTGCTTTTTTCTCATATGCACATTTCAAGTAACAATCTTATTCAAATTCTCCACAAGCATATTGTGTACAAATGAATTCATGATATCTATAGCCAGAATTTCTTGAAATCTATCTCCTTCACTGTATCTAAGTTGTCTAAAATGCAGCACTCTTTTGGCCACGCTGGGGACCAAATCTAGGGCCTTACATGTGCAAGGGAAGAGCTGCGCCACTGAGCAACACCCCAGCCTCAGATGTAGACTTTGAAAATACACCCCTGACTTCAGCAGAGTTTGATCCAAGTGCTACATTAGGGCCACCCCCTCTGCCCTCCAGTTTATCATGCAATGTGTACTTGCTTATTGCTTTGAAACTGCTAGTTTGCAAAACCTAACTTGTAGTATGAGGGACATTTTTCTGGAATAATCAATGTGTTTCCTCCTTTCCTTCTTTTAACTTATTCCAATATAAGAAACTTAGAGCCATAAAAAATGCACTCAAAATTGGCATGGACTAAAGTGTGTGAGGGGCAGCCAGAGGTAGAACTGTTGCAAGTGTGACAGCCACAGGTACAGGGTGACTAAGGAGTAGACCAGCGAGAGCCCAGTGCTGGAGGCCACGTTACTGCGCATTATCATCGTGGATAGCAATGCTTCTTTGGGGGGCAATGGAGTAAAGAAAGCTGGGAGTGGTGCATCAAAGACTCAGAGAAGAGCCAGGGATGGCTGGGAACTGAGAGAATAGAAATGAGTCTTCCCAGGCAGCAGGAGTTTGAATGAGGATGTGGAGCAAGGGTTGGCCTAGGAACTGGTGGGCAATACTGCTACGGAGTCCTCGCTGGGTGAGGAGGTCGGAAGCAGCCTCTATGTGTCAAAGGCTGAGAAAAAAAAATACTTCTTGAGGAAAAAAGACAAGCAGAACGGGTAGGTTCTGGAGAAAGACTGAGATGGTTAGGAAGTCTGTGCATCATAAAGGGGTAGGAGAAGAAGCACACCCAACTGGTATCTTTCTTTCGAAATGCTTATCACAGTGATTGTCTTTTTTCATTATCTAGACTGTGAGGAAAACGGGGCAGTATGACTGCCAGGAGCAAAATGCACAGGAGGAAGAATCTGAGAGGAAGAAGGCGAAGAAAAAGAAAGGGAGAATATGTTGCTATCACCCTATGATGTGGAAAGGTGGTCCGCAAAGAAGTCGTGTTTAGGACTTCAGAGGGCAGCTGGTATCAAGGATCTGGGAAAGTAACTGGAAGGGGATACACCACACAGGATTTGTGCAAGGGGTTCCATGGGGACCTCAGGTGACATCCCACAGCCCAAAGTCTCAGCCCTGGAGGAATAGGTTCCCTGACAACTACTGAAGACTATGGGGCTGGAACTGGCCCGTGGCTTCCCCAGTCACACCCCAGTGATACTGGCCTTCATGGGCCAAGACTTACCCAGGCTTCCAGGGACTAAGAAAGTGGGGTAGTGTTTGAGTGTTTTCAGTGTGATAAACATCTGGATCTGGATACACATAAAGACTCATGTGCTTGTTTGAGTCATGAATAATAGATCTCAAATGACATTTATGTGTACCATGGCATTTCTAATAAAAGGAATGAAAATACTCATTTCCCGATTTGTAGGACTTCAAGGTAGTGACTCTCCAAAGTATGAACTCCAGAGCATTATCATCACCATCTGGGAATTTGTTAAAAAATGCTAATTCTCTGTCCTCACACCAGATTCATCAAATCAGAAACTCTGGACCTTAGGTCAAGCAATTTGCATCTCAACAAGGAGAGCCAGATGCATGTGAAAGTTGAAGAACTACTGCTACAAGGTAAAGGATGTCCACTTTGAAGCCACAGTCCGACATTGGCTTTGCATGCTGCCTAGCAGCAAATGAGCAGGAGTAAACAACTACCTGTAGTCTGACACAGTAGGGGTGAGAGACAGGCTCACTACCTGGGTTTGATTCCTACATGGAAGATTCTGGAGAAACTCCTTCACCTCATAAGCTTCAGTATTCTCATTTATAAACAAACAAACAAACAAACAAAAAAACCCCACTTACCTTGTTACTATTGTCACAAGGATCAGACAGAGTGCCTGCCACACAGTAAGTACTTATTTATGCTGGGTATTAAAGCAAAAACTCTCAGGAAGTCCATCACTTCATGAAATCAGCTCAACAGCTGGCTGCTTTTCCAAGGCCATGAAGTCTTCTAGTTTTTAAGAATGCAATACCTTACAGAGAGCCATGGGCTGTGACCGGCTCTGTGATCTCCTGAGCCAGTGGTGTGCATAGCATGACGAGCCTTGACAATCGGACATCAAGATACTGACCCCCCGAGAAAGTGCTTAAACCTCTAGTCTTCTAGCAAGTAAGTGGAATGACACAGCTACTGATCCTTGAGGAACAATGAGGCTAGGAGGAAAACATGAGCCAGCCCTCAATTCCCTCCTGCACCCCCTTCAGGCTACAGTGTGAGCTTTAATCGGTTGAGGAATTACATTAAGGGCTCAAAAGGCTGTCTTGAGTCAAAAATATCAGTATCTATTTTATTATTACTTAATTTTTTTGGTGCTAAGGACTGAAGGACTGAACTCACGGTCTCACAATACAAAACACTGCATTCTACTACCAAGTGTCATCTCTACGGCAGAATATATTTTAGATTCCATTTCTAACTTTCAATTCCTTCTCAGTGAATGATGTAAACTCTAGCGGGATCTAGAGGGTTGGGGCATAACTCAGCAGTTAAAGTGTTTGCATAGCAAGTGCAAGGCAAGGCCCCGGGTTTAATTCCCCAGTACCATATAGATTAGGTGTGGTGGAGCACGCCTGTAACCCAACCACTCAGTTGGCCAAGGCAGTAAGATTGCCTTGAGTTCAAGGCTACCCTGTGCTACAAAGTGAGTTCAGGACCAACTTGAACTAGAGACTCTGTCTCAAAAAAAAAATAAATAAAGGATCTAGAAGTTTGTTTTACCTGTTTTGGGTCCCTGCAATATACATAGTGGCTGACACCCGGTAAACATTTACTAAATCAGTAGTTCTGTAATTAGAAGGAACAAGGGTTACTCTTTGGCAGGACAAGGAAAACCAGAGCATGCTGGGAGTTAGTGAGCTCCTGATTCTGGGGTCTACCACTTCCACCACCATGCTTAGTCTGTAGCGCCAAGTCTTGGCCAGGTTTGTTTCTTTTCGGTGTTGCTGTTTTTTTTTTTTTTTTCAGCTAGAGCCTGTGTATGGCATAAGGTTATGATGAAAGCAGAAGATAGCTTAGGATCATTTAGGGACAAGTCTGAAGGCAAAGTTAAGATAGAAGACTTAAAGAGTTCTGAAGCTGGGTATGCTACAGTTGGCACAATTTCCATCCTACGATCTTTGGCAAATCCTAGCTCCTTTTGAGCTGAACTTAAATTTGCCCTTTCTAAGTCTCCTAGACCATCCACCACAGGCAAACTGGGCTGACAGGATTCATTTGCTTCAGCCTGTGCTTGGGAAAGCTCAAAACCCAAGGCCTACAGGTGCCTAATTCAGTGATACCAGGGGTGGTGGACACACTGACAATCACAGGCAAGGGACTTAATGATTCCAGGTAAGTCCTGTGGCATCTTGAATGCCCAGAGGCAGGCAGTCTGAAAGCAACAAACTGAGTAGTACTAAAGTAATAATAAAATCATAATAGCCACAGTACTTGCTTTTCTGTGTGCCATGCAAGCAGATGACAACATCCTCTATAAAAACAAATGTCCTCAAAGCTTTGCTTACACGGGTTCCCTCCAATGCCAATCACAGACATTCTCACTCGTTGAGAATCCACATTACATTTCACACCCCGAGTGAGACATTCCCAATTCTGCTCCTTCAGTGCCCACCTAGAGAAGTCAACTGTGTGATACCTCCAAGTTTATAACCTACAAGGCTTTACTGAAATTCCCTCCCTACTTTACAACTCCAGCCAAATGCTAGAAACCTCGGTTAGTACCTAAAAGTAGTTAGCATTTACAGATTTTATAATAGCTAACCCTCCTTTCAACATGCTATTTCAATAAAAATCCAATCTTAAAAAAAAACAGCTATCACCTCCTCCCAATTTAAGCTTTTGTTACTCATATCTGAAGCTTCTATTTCTGAGTTTCCTATACAGCTAAAGGAGTGGAGATCATAGTTATCCTTCAGTAGAAACATGGGTAGCACGAAAAAGACGTCACCTAGGAGGCCTGAACTCTAATGGTTACCATTCTGCAGCAGGGCAGGGAACTTTCAAAGCAAGTAACTCATTATTTTAAAAACAAAACAAAACAAAACACCCAGCAAACAAAAGACAGGACTGTCTCTTCTCCCCCCAGGATTCAGGCACTGAACCAAGGAGTGCTGAGATACATCCACACTCATTTTTATGTTTTTCATTTTGAGACAAGGTCTCTCACTCAGTTCCTTAGATTGGCCTCAAAGTTGCAATCCTCCTGCTTCAGCTTCTTGAGTATCTGGGAGGAGTTTCTTTCAGTTCCATTAGAGTGGGATTCCATCTTTGAGAGAGCACACAAGATGACCAAGAAAGATTTACTGAAGAAAAATTCAGGAATTAAAGCATCTGGCTACACTTTAGTCAAGGTCCTGCTGGTTGTATGTAGTAAAAATTGATTTCAGGCTGAGCTTTAAAAATCAAGATTCATTCTAAGCATACTGAGGAATAAATGGAGGCCAAGGCAAAGACACAGGAGTGGATGCAAGGATCAGAAGGGTCAAGGGGGCCCAGGCAAGGGAGCTGGGACCTGAGGAATGAATGGTGCCAGGCAATGACAGAGAAGGGAACACACGGACCAATGGAGTCCTTAGACCAAGCAGGTCTCTGAGGCTCATCAGTGCGGTGCCACCTTGGGCCTCTATGTGTGCCCTAACCAAGCCACCATCCCAGCCTTGGGTTGCTGAGATCAGGCCATGTCCACTCTAATCAACTGGAATATGAAGAAGAGGATGAGAAAAAAAGAAAAAAAAAAGCCCACAAACATGGCCCTCACTCTTTTAGGAGTATGGTGTGGAATGCATTAATTTTGAATCAGGCAGGTCCCTAAATAGCATCATTAGAGAGATATGCTGTTCCATTAGGTGCTTATTTCTCATTACTTTAAGTGCCACACCAATAAATTTCATCATTTTCTACAATTCAGAATTCCAAATTTCTATTAAACTAGTCAAAGCTCCACTATATTGTAAATTATTTACATTTCCTAAGACAGCTGAATGTAAGAAACCCAAGTAGAGAAAATTTACAAAAAGCTGCTCCATTTTATCACTTACTATTGGATTTGGCTAACATTTGCTTTTCATTCTTCAACTCTGATAGCGGTGATGAAGACATTCCAAGTTACAAAAGGTATCACTTTCAGCCTGGCCTAGTGGTATACACCTATAATCCCAGCACAATGGAAGGCTGAGGCAGGAGAATCCCAAGTTTGAGCCCAAACTGGGCAAGCTCACAACTTGGTAAGATCCTGTCTCAAATAAACAATAAAAAAGCGTTGAGGAGGTAGCTCATAATGAAGGTCCTGTGTTCAAATGCCCAGTGGCTCTCCCCCAATTACTTTCTCATTAACATTTTACTTTTTGTTAACAATTTGTGCTGGTGTCAATGACATGATAATAAAGAGTATTCAATTAATTTCTTGGCCCTAAAAGAATCCAGCAGGAAATCACATTTTGTGGGTATACTTAACTTACTTCATGGCACCTAGAATGCAAATGAGTGCTCAATGTTAGATGAATGCACTCCCAATTTTAAAATGAGTACAAGGGTCTAGTTTAGATCCAATATCATATCTGACTAATAATTTCAGACCATACTGATTTTGTGCCTTCATAGTAGATGGGGAAGAAATGTTACCAAATCTCAAAAACGCTATTTTTCTATTTATAAGAAATTTATAACTATTGACATCTTTAGCTTAGAAGCATAAAATGTATACAAAGAAGTGATTAGAAATTATCTTAGCTAAAAATACTAGTTTAAATAGCCTAAGATCTTACAGAAATTGGTACTCCAAATCATGCAGAGCCAGTAAGTCAACTAAAATTATATTTTACTCTATGACCTCTATATTGCTTTTTCTTAAAAGTCTAAAACAATGTGAAATGAGTGGAAACATTAAAAGAACAAAGTGAGTTATTTAGAGCATATATACCTCATAAAAACCTAAGGTCTATGCCTATACCCCAACATAAGACTAAGTTTGATAGTGACCCACATTCTGGTTTTGTAAAGTAAATGGATATATTAGGAAGGAACAATGTGTTTCAACAGAAGAGCCATAAATGCCCTGAAAGCAGGAAGTGGACACCATTTTAAATATAATTCACATATAGATATATTTGAAATCAAACACAATTAAATAGAATATGGTTTAAGTACATGAATACTTCAGCTTTAGAAGAATAACAGGTGGTACACAGTACCAAAAACTTATACACAGCCATTTTGCTTCTTCTTGTGATGAAACAGTGTGCCTCTATACAATCAATATTGCAATGGAATAAATTGTCTATTCATTCAAGACTTTCAAGGACAGAGGTGATTAATAATTATATATATATATGTGTGTGTGTACACACACACACACACACACACACACACACACACACACTTTTTCTTTTCTTTTTTTGCAAAGTCTGAGCAAAAGCAGTAACCCCTAGGAAAACTTTCTTTCCCTCAGTCACGTGGATCAAGGAAGGGCTGGCATGGCACAGCCAGCGAAGTGTGCTCATCAACTGGGTGGCCCTGGGGATGGCTGTGCAGACTCAATGCAAAGCTGATTAAGCAGAAGTACAGTGAGCAAGCGGGTCTCTTACTGTCCTAAAGACAGAAAGAACCAAGGCCACAACTCATAGCTCCCACTCACAGCAAAGAATGGTGAAGGCGGTCAGACAAAGCTGCATGCTTCTCTTTCCACCTTATTAGAAAGAAGAATGGGAATAACCATTTTAATCAGGTTACCACAAGTGAGAAACTGGAGTGGTTGGTATTTTTTCTTTCTTCCCATGTGTATTTTGAAGGGGAAGTAACTGGAGTGCAGAATTCCTGATAAGCAAGTTTTAGTGTTCTTAAACTAATAAAGTAGATTCTCCCCTTCGTTAGCAAAAGAGAGACTGGTTTTAACGACAGTGTATCTCAAGAGCAAGTACAATGTGAAAATTGCATACTGCCACCAAAGTGAAGGATGACATCACTGATACTTGACCTGTGACTTGTCAACTTCATTCTAAATCATTGCCTCGATGAAGGAAGACTAACGAGGAATCCTTGTCCTGCTCCACAAGCTGCTAGCCCACACCGCCCCTGGAGTCGCCTGGCTCTCAGTGGGGCTTACTTGTTTGTTTTAAGAGGATAAAGCAAAGCACCTCTGCCACATGCTTTATGATGTTGCTAGGGATGGATTCCTACTACAAGAATGCTTACCTGCTTCGCACAGGATGTGGTCCCTGTCTAACCAGTGAATGAACTCTCATAAATGGGTTATTGCCATTGGAAAACTAATAATTTCCTATTAATGTAAACAACAGCATTTTGTATCTTTGCAACTCACTGTGTGAACATCATGTGCATCATTTAAGTCTACACGTTACTCTGCATATGATGGAAGTCCTGGATTGTCCCTATTTCTTCTTGGAAACAAAATGATATATTGGTGAAAAGAAATATAGTGCTCTGCTTTCACTGGCTGTGTTGAAGAATCCAAACCAAGGAAAAGACAGTTCTCTTATTTTTCAAAAGCTGATTTTCTTTATCTCAGGTCTTGAGTCACAGCTGAAAATTGAAAAAGAAACAAAAGAAAAAGGTAAGGTACATATCTATAAGAAGTGACATGTTATCATTACTGATTAAAGACGACGACAACTAATACTTACTCTTTGTGTACTGTATGAAGAGCTATGACAGCCAGAAGCTGACTACAATCCCATGGAGTAAAATATTATAATTGTCCTCATTTACATGAGTGAACAAAAGCTGAAAGATGTTGAATACTTGTGTTTACCTTTCTATTTTAGCATTAAATATTAGAAAAAAATATTCCAAACTTTTGACAGACTAATTCCACATCTAGGAACTAACCAACCTTATGGCATGTTCACTTGACATACAGACATTCATTAAGACACTGCTTGGAACAACATTCTAAATAATCATACAACGGGATTCATTGAAAATGGCTATAAAACCATTATATGGAATACTCCGGTCTTTACAAAGAAAAATAGAGCTTTGATGTGCTAGGTTCCTCAGACCAAGATCATGAGGCTGAATCTCTCCTCTGCTTGAAGAACTGGGGAAGAAAAAGGTGTTGCAATACTGCCGAAGCCAAATGGCTGCTACTTGTGACATGAGACATGCTCATTTAAAAGGGGGGGGGAGGGGAGAGACACAGAACTGGAGGAATGGCACAGAAGTTAAAGGCAAGCACAAGGCCCCGAGTTTGATTTCCCAGCACCACGTAAGGCCAGATATGGTGGCTCACGCCTATAATCCCAGCACTCCCAGCAATCAGGAGGTTGAGGTAGGTGGATTGTGCTGAGTTCAAGCCCAGCCTGGGCTACACCAGTGAGTTCAGGATCACTCGGGGGTACAGAGTAAGACCCTGACTCAAAAAGAAAAAAAACCAATCATGTAGTAACCAAATATCCAAGTACACTCAACAGACACGTCTAATTCAGAGTTCAAAAGCACAGAGGTATCAACGTGCACTAAATAGACTAAGCGATCCTGTGTGGGCCCATGACTACTCTAAGTCATGGAACGAGAATCAGAAGAGGACTCTTCATAGGATTCCTCATGCAATCAGGGACTCAACAAGGAAAGCCACTTACAAGCACAGATACTGCCCAAAAATGAACTCAAGGACTTGGAGGGGGTGAGTGAGGGGAGCTCACTGGTAAACTGCTTGCCTAGCCCTGACAAGGTTCTGGTTCAATCCTCGTAAAGGGAAAAAAAATAAGTTAGTTCTGCTAGGTTATCATTTTTGCTGTACCAATCAATCATTGAACCCTGAGGGACAGGTAAGACAGAAGCCCCAATAACCCCAACTCAAAAAACAAAACCTAGCAAGTATAAAAACCAAAATGTATCTGTGTAAACTTAAAAAAAGGCACATAATAATAAAATCTGAACATACAATTCAAATGAAAAGTCTGAATTTCAAATACCTGCTTTCAAAATGGTTTCTAAAGAACATTTTCTTATTGTGAAACACTTGCTTAACATAATGAGGAAACACAGAAATAACTACCTTGTACTTCTTTACACACCTTTGGCTCTCTTTACTATTTTAGGTTTGACAGAGCCAGAAGATAAATATAGACAAAAATTATTACCCTTACACTGAAAAAAGAAGATAGAGTTTGCAAAAGTGCATAGGGCTTTGGTATGAATCAGCTCAGTGAAAAGTTCACACTTAAACCAACCTCTGGTAATAACAGTTCTCAGGGAAAAAAGGCAGCTAGACAACTGGCAAGGGAAGAAGAATGTTGGACTAAAACAAATGCAAGCCTTTCAAACAAACCAATGAATTTGGATGTCATAGAGCATTTTCTTGGGGCTGGAGGATACAGTTCGGTGGCAGAAGGCTATCCTAGCATGCTTGAGGCTCTGGGTTCAGCCCTTAGTGCCCCACAAACTGTGCCCACAACAAACAACAGTAAACCAAGAACTCTTATGAGCATACTTGTCTCTGATTCCTAATTTTTGCTTACAGTAAATGAGAGAGTAGTTTAATGCTCTCCACCCAACCTGAATTTTTTGAGTCAGGGTTTTGCTATGTAGTCCAGGTCAAGCTTGAATTTACTTTGTTGCCCAGGCTGGCCTGAAGCCACAATCCTCCTACCTTAGCCTGAGTGGTAGTATTTACAGATATGTGCTACCATACTCAGCTTCGAGTTAATGCTTTAAAAAAAGAATATGAGCAGAAATTCTTCTTCCAAACTAAGTAAGACTTTATGAATCAACTCAAGCTAGAGTAAGTAAACTTGAAGGAAGTGTGACTGTCTCCAACTTCCTAAAGCTGCTGTGTGTGGATCTCAAGGACAAGACTAGGACCAGCTGGTGAAGCTACAGGGAAACAGAATGTTAGCTTCTAGGAAGTCAGAATTTCCTACCAAGCACAGCTCTCTGGCCTCCAGGAAAAGACACTGGACTGAACACTCATGTACTTAATTTGCTCTTTTTCATGGTGGGGGCAGGGGGAGGAGGGTTTTCGTTTCTTTGAGACAGGGTCTCACTCTGTAGTTCAGGCTGGTTCTTGACTCACTGTGTAGCCCAGGCTGGCCTCGAACTCACAGCATTCCTCCTGCCTCAGCCTCCTGAGTTCTGGGATTACAGGTGTGTGCAACCACACCCAGCTTGCTAGAGAGGGTTAAGCCCAAGGCTTCACACTAAGCCACATCACTAGACCAGTTTTATTTTTGATTTTGAGACAGGGCTTTGCTAAGTAGCTAAGTTGCCCAGGCCAGGCTCAAACTTGGCGATCTTTTTACTTCAGTCTCCCAGGGTGCTGTGATGACAAGCCCTGTGCCACCAGGCCTAGCTCAATTTGCTCCTTAAACCATCATTTTTTTTGTTGTTGTTAACATGAACTTACATGAATGTGAAAAAGAGAGGAGGCAACACCAAAACTTCAGAAGTTAGAAACAAATGGGTAAGTGGAAAGTAACAGCAGAGCTAATTAGTCTCAATCCTAAAACTAAAACAGAAAGAGGAGAAACAACCTGGGTCACAACATGGAATCCCTTAAAGCAGGAGAATCTGAGAGCAACAGGACTTCTGGTAGAGAAAGTGGCAGTAGATGGAAACACAAGGACTACTAAAAGTCATGGTTATAAGCATTAAATCTACTTTAATTGGTTTTATAATTAACCAGACAAGTGATCATTGTCTGTCCTAAACCCAATACCAGCAGGAAAGAGAGAGACTTCTTTTTCTGGGCAAATAAAACAAAGGGTCTCTGGGGTAAGTTACACTAAACAGGCGGAAGGCAAGGATGTAGTATTGAAAACGGGGATCCAGGAGGGGCTGAATATAGTGAATACTGAGCCTGCTAGATAACGTGGCACATGTGTGCAGGGGTGGTTGGGGTGCTATTGTGGTTATCTTGTTGGTAGGACACTGGTAGTTTTCTCTGGAAAATGTGATCAGTCTAAGAACTGAAGGGGTCATAAACTGTGTCATGTGAGATGGTGCACGTGTCAGTGTTGAATTTACCAAGGAGACAAAGTTAAGTGTTTATTCAGGCCAGAGTGCACTCTGGCAGAAAGGAGACAGGAGATGAGTTCCTGTTCTGACAGAAGAACCACACATCAGTCTGAGAGGTTGCAGTTTTAGAAGGATTTGAGGACTGAACAATTTTTTTTATTTTTCTTTTGAGACAGGGCCTCGTTCTACAGTCCAGGCTGGTACAGAACTCACTATGGAGCCCAGGTTGGCATCAAACACACACCAATCCTCTTGCCTCAGCCTCCTATGTGCTAGGGATTACAGGCACGTGCGATCATGTCCAGCTTCTGTGGTGTTGGGGAATCTAACTCAAGACCTTCAGCTTGCTAGGCAAGCACTTTAAGTGCTGGGCTACTCCTCCAGCCAGCCTTTTTGTTTTCTTAATGGAATCTCTTGAAGAGTATAAGCTTTCAGTTGTGATAAAGTTCAATTATCTTTTTTTTTTTTTAATTCTGTTATGGCTGACTCATGCTGGGTGTGAACTGTGAAATCTTTGCTAAGCCAAAACTATAAAGATTATCCTGAGTTCTTATATTTAGATCTATGATACATTTTGAGTTAATTTTGTACATGCTGTAAGGGCCAAGGCTTTTTCCTTGCATATGTATAACCACTTGTGCCAATACCATTTATTGAAAAAGATCATCTTTTTCTCACCATCTTACCATAAACCTAAAAAATTTTGTGTGTAGATCTATAGCCACACTCTATCTGTTCCAATAATTTATATGCATACATTTGTGCTAATACTGTACTGCCTTCATCTTGAAGCTGTTCTCTTTCATTAAACCTAGTAGTAGCTATGTGGTTTTTAAGATAGAAGTTTTATTCCTAGCTTTCTTAGGGTTTTTGTTACCAATGGTTGCTGAATTTTATCAAATTCTTTTTCTACATCTATGGATGACCATGTCTATCAATTGCATTTTCTTTTCTTTTCTTTTCTTGTCTTTTCTTTTTCTTTTTCTTTTCTTTTTCTTTCTTTCTTTTTTTTTTTTTTGAGGCAGGATCTCACTCAGTAGTCCAGGCTGATTCTGAGCACACTATGTAGTCAAGGCTGGCCTTGGACTCAGGGCAGTCTTCCTGCCTCAGCCTCCCTAGTGCTGGGATTACAGGTGTGCATCATCATGCACAACCAATCTGGTGCTAGGGAATCAAACCTAGGGCCTTGCAAGTACTTTAACCACTGTGCCATTCCTCCAGCCTCAATGATATTTTCTTTTTCATCATGTTAATTAATACAACCTGTGCAGTAAAGCATAACTTCAAAAGTAAGATTCTTTTCCTTTAAAATTTGGATATCTTTCCTTTAGAGAAAAGTAGTTTCTCCAGACTTCTTCAGGCCTAGAGCCTAAACCATCAGCCCCACCTTTCCTCAGGCCAGGGGAATGCATGGGGTATGCAGATGCTGCA
This sequence comes from Ctenodactylus gundi, assembly GCA_004027205.1. NCBI lineage: Eukaryota > Metazoa > Chordata > Mammalia > Rodentia > Ctenodactylidae > Ctenodactylus > Ctenodactylus gundi. The sequence continues at coordinate 626,817 of PVKB01000415.1, read as the reverse complement.
TCAGCAGGTAAGAGTCCAGTTTCCTTTCCAGGCAGGGAGGACCAGGAAGGGCTGAAACCTGCCTGGACACGTCTATTATTACATCCCCTCCCCCACTGTTTCTTGCTATAAAAGACCCTAACACACCTGCATATAGGCAGATGGTGATTCGACTCAAATGGGCTCTTCCACATTCTCGGTGGTATCATTAAACAAATCCTCTCTCTCTTACCAAAATAAATGGCCTCCATTGATTTGACCAGTAAGCAAACAAACCTGAGTGTTCTGTCTCAGTAACAGTGAATTAATTATACCAGTTCATTTCCAAATCTTTCTGGCTGGTAGTGCACTCCGCCTGGCAAGCACAAGGCCCTGGGTTTGACTCTCCAGTACCACATGAACTGTGAGTGGTGGTGCATGATTATAATTCCAGCACTTGGGAACTGAGGAAGGAGGACTGCCATGAGTTTGAGGCCAGCCTTGGCTATATAGTGATTCCAGGAAAAGCCTGGACTACAGAGAAAGACTGTCTCAAAAATTAAGTAAATAAATGTGAACCTGGAACTTTCTTTGTGGAAAAGTTAAACACAAATTCAATTTAATAAATATGGCACAACTCAGATTTTTCTTTTCTTCTTGAGGGAGCTTTGGTAATTTGTATCTCAAGGATTTTCTCCAACTCACAAAAGCTGTTAAGCTTATTAACATGAAGTTGCCCATGATATGATTATATTGTCATTTATTTTTATTTACTTATTTATTTTGAGAGAGGCTCTCATTCCATAGTCCACACTGGTGCTGAACGGGAGCTCAGGCTAGCCTCAAACTCACAGCATCCTTCTGCCTCAACCTCCTAAGTGCTGGGATTACAGGCGTGTACCACCACACCTATTTAAAGTGGTGCTGAGGAATCCAACTCAGGGCTTCAGGCTTGCTAGGTAGCACTCTAACCAGTGTGCTATTCTTCTAGCCGCTGTAACAGTCATTTTAATTACTGCAGAATCTGTGGACATGTTCTTTCAATCTTGGCCTTGGTAATTCATGCTTAGTGTCACACTTTCACCCAATTAGTCTGGCTAGAGATTTATCCATTTAAATGGTATTTTAAAAGAGCTAGTATTTGTGTGTTTTCTCCCCCCTACTATTTGCTTGAGTCTCCCAAGTGCTGGGATTACAAGCATGTACCACCACACCAGACTTATGTGATATTGAGGAATCTGCCTCAGTCTCTCAAGTGTTGGGATTGCAGACATGTGCCACCATACCCAGCTTATGTGGTACTGAGGAATCAAACTTGGGCCTTGCCCTTGCCAAGAAAGCATCTAATTTCTGTGCTAGTCCTCCAAACCCTCACACTCTTTTTCTCTTTGTTCCCAATACTGGAGATTGAATCAAAGTTCCTGCATGTGCTAGGCAAATACTGTAGCACTGAGCTATATTCCATACCTTTTTTTTTTTTTAATACGAAGGGTCCCATCATAAAGATACATATATGAGGACTTGATTCCCAATGCAGAAGTGGGGCCTCATCGGTGACTGGCACATAAAAGGGATTTATCTTCATCAAAGATCATAATTTGATGGCATTCCTGAGGGGTGATGAAAAGAGGAGGAGGGGCCTAGTTGAAAAGAGTAGATTTTGGGGATGTGACCTTGGGACTACCTATAGCTCCAAGTTCCTTCCTCTGTGGCTCTTCCTTCCTTTCTACTTTCTGGTTGCCTTGAGCAGCTTCTCTCTGGTATGTTCTACCACGGTGTCCCTGTGCCACCACAGGCCGAAAAGCAATGGAGCTAGCTATCAGCTAAAACCTCTGGAACCATGACCCCACGTAAATCTTTGTTTCAGTCTGCAAAGTTATTAAATTTATAGGTGTGCACTGCTCTGCTTGGCTCCAGTTAAGCATGTTAAAACTATCTCTCTCTCTTTTTTTTTTTGAGACAGGGTCTTCATCTGTAGGTCACACTGGTCTTGAACTCACTATGAACTTCGGGTAATCCTCCTGCCTCAGCCTTTGGAGTGCTGGGATTGCACACATGTGCCACTGCCCCTCCCTTATGTGGTGCTGGGGAATCGAACTGAGGATCTCGTGCTTCCTAGGTAAACACTCTAGGTGCCGAGCTATACCCGCAAGCCCTTATCTTCTTTCTCTAATTACATTCATGCCTTTCTTAACATTCTTGAAAACACACAGCAACATATGTGCTCACAATACACCTCTCACTCTCTCTTCATCATCACCTATTTTTGTGGTACTGGAGATTAAACCTAGGACTTCCATACTAAGCTATGTCCCCAGCCTTTTTGAAAAATTTGAGACACAGTCTCTCCAAAGCTGCCAAGTGGCCCAGGATCAGGTTGAGTTTATGATCTTTCTGCCTTAGCCTACCAGAGTGCTGGGACTGCAGGCAAGTTCTACCACACCTAGCTATACTTTTTTCTCCTTTTGCATGCCAGGCAAGTACTTTATCACTGAGCTATATTCCCAAGCCCTCTTGAATATATTTTTAATATTTGAAATAGCTGCTTGTTTTATGGCCTTTGTCTGCTAATCTTACTCTGTAGGCCTGGTTGGCCTCAAAGTTACAGCAATCCTGCCTTGGCCTCCCGAGTGCTGGGATTACAGGTGTGCGCCACCACATCCAGCTTATGTGGTACTGGGGAATCACACCCAGGGCCTTACTGCTTGCTAGGCAAGTGCTTTAACAGCTGTGCTATTCCTCCAGTCCAGGGATCATTTCAATGTTACTCTTCTTTCAAGGATTACAACCTTATACTGCCTGTTATATATCTGAAAACACTGTTTTGTCGATTTTCTAGTTGTTTATGAAGAAAAGGCAATTTTTTTTTTTTTTTGGTGGCAGCTACCCCTTCAAAGCTATGCAAAAGACCCTGAAGTCCTTTTTCTTTTTCTTTTGAGACAGAGACTTGCTCTGCAGTCCATGATGGTCCTGAACTCACTATGGAGCTCAGGCTGACTTCAAACCCACAGAAATCCCTCTGCCTCAGAACCCTGAGTGATGGATTACTGGGGAGTGCTACCACACTCAACTTATGTGGTGCTGGGGAATTGAAACCAGGGCCTTGCACTTGCTAGGCAAGTGCTCAAACCACTACGTAATTTCTCCAGCCCCCTTTTAATTTTTTTCTATTTATTTACTTATTTATTTAGAGACAGGGTCCCGTTCTATAGTCCAGGGTGATTCTGAATTCACAGCAATCCTCCTGCCTCAGCCTCTCGAGGGCTGGGATTATAAGGCAGCATTGCTACCATACCCAGCTTTATGCGGTGCTTGGGAATCAAACTCAAAACATTGAGCTTGCTGTGCAAGCTGAGCTATTTTTCTAGCTCCCTTTTTAATTTTTACACATGAGAAATATAAAGTTGTTTTTCAATTTACCCAAGCTAGGTCAGGACATGAGTCATCCTTACCTTTGTAGATTTCTCTAATGGTTGATCATACTGTGCCTGCTGCATAACATCACTGACTATCATTTTAGCAATCTTCCAAGCTAGCTCTTCTTGGGCCTAAAGGAAATAATTCAAACTGTTGATAACTGCTACTCATTAGAAAGCTCAAGAGGCATATAATCGGTGCTCTGAATACAACTGTAAATGCTTATCTTTTGGATAAGTCCTTTCCTACACATTAAAGAATCTGGGCCACCCTCTAGCTATGATGTATTAACATGTCATTTACTGCCCCCTAGGGTCAAATACTACTTTCATGTTAAGTTAGAACACTTCCTATTTTCACTTCATCTCTCAAGAAAATAAACTATTTAAAAACCAAGCTTCCATTTCTGAAAGTAAAACTGAGAGCAGGGAAGGAAACACTTAGGTATTTATTTCTACACTGATGACTGATACCTGATGGTTGGTGAAAACTTGAATGCAGGGGATATCTTCCAGGGGTCAAAGTCTCTGAACATACGTGCATTGTTACCACTAAGCAAACTGTCAGGAGAGCCTACTCTTTCCTGATCCAACTTGGGCAAGGAAGCATTGATCTGTTATGCTGCTTAAACATGGAAACTAAAAGAAACCTTGAAACCTTACTTAGATAAGGGTTGGTAGGGGCTGCATTCATAAACAAGCATTTCCTTATACTAAAAACAGAACATACCTCATCAGTACTTCCTTGAACCCACTTCTTCATAGCTTGTGAGAACATGGATCCTAGTAAAAAAGAGCCAAAAGTGAATGTTCATGTCATGTGTGATTTTACATCTAAAAATGATCATACTTAAAAATTGTTACTTTAGACATGGATATTCTCTTCTAGTGTGACCCCATCAAAAATAGTAAAGAATTATCTCTCTCTCCCTTCTCCTTTTCTCTATGTATGCGGGGAGGAGGTGTTAAGGCTTACTTATTTTTCTTACATCAAACAAGTGTTGAGTCAGAGTACTGATTATATACTAATAGCTAATAAATTATTATTACTATTTTTTTTGGTGGTACTGAGAAATCCGGGGTGTCATGCACACTGAGCTACATCTCTAGGCCTTACAATAAAATTTGTTAAAGATTACTTAGTTCAATCAACAAATGTTTACTGGGTGCCTCCTGTGTACTAGGAATAATTTTAGAATCAAGGAACAGAGTATCAAAAAACAGAGATAAAATCCCAGTTCTCACAAAAGTACTGGTTCTAAAAGAGAAATAGATTATAAACAGGTATGAAAGTAAATGAGTAGTATGTTAGATAGTGAACAAGAATATAAATGCAAGGCATGTTGGTGGTATAGATGATTTTAGACCAAGTAGGCTGGAAGGCCTCTGTAAAGAGACAACATTGAAATGAGGAGGAGGAACTAGTCATTATGGAAAAGCTACGCCAGGGGAAAAGCAACTATCGAGGCCCTAATAGGGAAGAAACTTCAGAAAGAGAATAAAGAACTGTCCAATTCGAGTTTAGTCTGTGAAAGAAAGAGCAACTGAAGGTAAGGTTTTAAGAGGAGATTTATAGGTCACAATAAAGAGGACAAATTTTGAGTAAAGAGAAACCACGGGGAAAGGGATAGGGTACACAATGAAGCAGCGAATTATGTACAAGATAAGAAAACTTAAAAAGTAGAAGAAAGGTTACAGTGAAAAGTAAAAGGTACCTACCTGCTCTTCTGATCCCTAAAGTAATCACTTCAAATACTTTTTGCATGTATTTTCAAGTGATTTTCAAATGTATACTCTAATATAGAAAAATTATTTTTAAAACAGTACATGTGGGCTGGGGGGGGGGAGCATAGCTCAGTGGTTAAAGCACATGTCTAGAAAGTGTAAGACCCTGAGTTTGATTCCCCATCAGCACATAAACTGAACATGGTGGTGCATGCCCATAATCCCAGAGGGTGAGGCAGAAAGATTACCATGATTTCAAGGCTAGCTTTACTACATACTGAGTTCAGGACCTGCCTAGACTTAAGAGCAAGACCCTGTCTCAAAATAAATCAAACAGGGCTGGAGGAATAGCTCAGCGGCTAAAACAAGTAACCCAAGTTCAATTCCCCAGCAGCACATAATCTGGGTGTAGTGGACCATGCCTATAATCCTTGCACTCAGGAGGCCGAGGCAGGAGGACTGCTGTGAGTTCAAGGGCAGCCTGGACTACAGAGTAAGACCCTGTCTCAAAAAAAAAAAGTTAAAAAAAATCAAACAAAATCATATGCATATTAGACATGGCCTAATAAAAAATGTGTGACTTAAATCATTAAGACTTTGGGTATAACTTTTACTTAACAGGAAATCCTTGGGAGGAGATGGAGAACAGCACAGCAGTTGGAGCACCTGCCTAGTAAGCATAAAGGCTAGCAGATAGGCTGGGTGTAGTGGTGCACACCTGTAAGACCCAGCAGTTGGGAGGCTGAGGCAAGAGGACTGCTGAAAGTCTGAGGTCAGCCTGGGTTATACAGTGAGTTTAGGACCAGCTTGGACTTCAGAGCAACCCTTTCTCAAACAAAACAAAGAAATCCTGCAGGAGCTCCAGGAATAGCTAGCTCAGTGGTTAAAGGGCTTGCCCAGCAACCTCAAGGCCCTAGGTTCACTGCCCACCAAATAAGCGGGGCATGGTGGCGCACGCCTGTAGTCCCAGCATTCGGGAGGCTGAAGTAGGAGGGTTGCTGGGAGTTGAGGCAGGAGGGTTGCTAGGAGTTCATGGCCAGCAGGGCTCCATAGTGAGTTCAAGACCAGCTGAGACTTTAGAGAGATCCTGTGTGAGGAAAAAAACAAAAACAAACAAACAAAAAAACCCAACCCCAACAACAACAACAACAACAAAAACAAATCTGTAAAGACACACTAAACTAAATAATAGAATCAGGAAAATCCATAAGATTAAGCACTCTACAGGTAATTAGCCCCACACATTTAGCCAGTCAGGGTCATAAGAAAGGAACCAAGCTACAGTAAAACAAGACTGACACTATACCCTCTTGTTTATATCTTTATCTGGCAAAGAAAGGAATCATTTAAATGCCTTCTGAGTGAATGAATGTATCTCTCTGTCCCTATACTACTACAAAAAGATACTTGAATTATAGAGACATCTGGAAAATCAGAACATATGGGTGTGTCTAACAAAACTGCAGAAATTCTAATTCATCACTTTATGTAGACATATCTCAATTAAATAACTAATGAATGTAACTAAATCAATGGGTTTGCCAATACAAATATAATCCTACTGCTTCTTCCTTCAAATACAACCCATACCTGACTTTCTGATGACTAGCCTAATCCATAATCACAACACAACTCACTTATAACTTTCTCTGCTTCTCTTAAACCCCTAAATTCTATTTCCAAACAGCTATCACGGTAATCCCTTTAACACAGAAGTCATACTCTATTGCTTGCCTGCTCTAACTTCCAGCGTGTCCCACATCCTCTAGTATTTGCCATGGTCTCTCACTCATCTACTACTCAATCCTCTGCTCCTCCCCTCTGGCCACCTGTCATGTCCCTCAGCATGCTTTGCTTTCTAGCTCAAGGCTGTATTCTTGTTCCTTCAGTTAGTAACACTGTTTCCAGATATTACCTCCACTTTTTCTCCTGTTGTCTTCTAGTCTCTACTCAAAATGCTAACTTCTCTGTGAGCTGAGGCTTTTCCTAATAACTACTACTCCCTACTACTCTGCCCATCATGTACTCTGCCTTTTATGTTCATAAATATATGAACATATGCACATAAATTGTGTCTGGTCACAAAGAATGCACTTGTCAAAAAATATTAGAAGAGGTTGAGAATGTAGCTCAGAAGTAGAGTGTTTGCTTAGCAGTCATAAGGACCCATGTTTGATCTTTAGCACTGAAGAGAGAGAAAGAACACAACATGGGGGAAAATTTCAAGTCAAACCCATAGATTTAATCTTATACAGGTTAAACAGACTTAAATTCAACTTATTAATATTTTAACATATATATTGCAATAACTTTCAGTGATTTTAAGAAAATTTAATAAAGTAAAAGAAAGTAAATATGAAGTCTAACCTGGATTGGGTATTTTGCCATTAAATAAAAAGGTAAACAGTACTGTCTCATTCTGCTGGGTCTTCTATAGTAGGAAAGTAAGCTCAGTAACTTTTTTTTAGTGGAGATTTTACAGAGATATGATTACACAAAGTTCCTTACCCCCCGTTTTGTTAATATGTATGTCTGTAATACATAATGTTAACAATGAACTCGAGTATTCTGTGCACAAATATATTGTACATGAAGCTTTTGTATTCAATAAACACAGGATGAATGATACTGTGGTTATAACCAGTTCAGTTCTTTTTTTTCTTTTTGACAAGGTCTCACTCTGTAGTCCAGGCTGGCCGTGAACTCATATCAATTCTCTTGCCTCAGCCACAGGAATGGTGGGATAATAGGCGTGCAACTCCCACCTGGCTTATGTGGTGCTAGGCAAACTCAGGCCTGTGCTTGCTAGGCAAGTGCTCTAACCACTGTGCTATTCCTCCAGCCCCCTTTTTAAAACCCTCCTGCTTCAGCTTCCCCAGTACTGGGATTACAGGTGTGTGTCACCATGCCCAACTTTAAAGCAAATGCTTTAACTGCTAAGTTATGTTCCAGCCCTTATAAACCAGCTGAAATCTTAAAATGGTCCCTCAGTTACAGCCAGTGACTAATGTCAACTCTTAATATGATCTATAAAAACAACACAAACCTTTTGATTTCTTTACATCAGGCTCAGGCTCAGATTCTCGGATGAACTGCCCTAAGTCACTGACTCTTCCAAATGTCATCTTTCTAAATAAAAATGAAAAGAAAAATATAAATTCTAACAATATAAATTTATCAAGCAAAGCATCTCATTTAAATCCAAAAGGCTCAAAATAAAAAAATTTACAACTATGTTATATTATGCAAATGGAGCTTATTTAAAATAGAACCCAATAATCTGTAATTCCAGTGTATGATTTAAGAGAGCATTAAATTTATCTTTAAATTTGATTTTTGATGAGAATAATCCATTTGTAACTAAAGGTAGCTAAAATAATAAAAATGAATTTTGTGGTATCTACACATTATTTTGAAGGGTATTTGATTTTAAATTATTATTACTATTAATATTTTTTTTAAAGATAGGGTCTTGCTCTGTAGCCCAGGCTGGTGTGAACTTACTATGTAGTCCAGGCTAGCCTTGGTTGGACTCACAGCAATCTTCCTGCCTCAGCCTCCTGAGTGCTGAGATTACAGGTATGGGCTGCTTTAACCACTGTGCCATTTCTCCAGCCCCTAATGTGTATTTTATTTATTTTAGAGATATTATTCCTAACAGATCTTTATTTCATGTAAGGAATGGTATGTATGCCAGTATACCAACTGCACAAATTTATTTACCTTGAGAAAAATTTTAGTAAGATACTAAAACCATAAAATTAAAACACTAAAAGCTACTGTTAAAGGTAATATGGAAAATCATTTTTCTTTTTCAATTCATTTTACACACACACACACACACACACACACACACACACACACACACACACCTACCAAAATCAAGTATCTTGCAATTGTTAGATCTCCTCAAGTAAAGTCTTCAGTAAATGAACCATTCCCCAAAAGACAGTAGCCTGGGGAATTAACTCATTTAGGTGTACTGTACACATTTTCATTTTTATTTATTTTATGATGTTGGGGATTGAACATTCTCACTGAGCTATACCCACAGACTTATTTATGTAGGTATATTCTGAGACAGAGTCTCTCTCAATTGCTAAATTGCAAGTGCTGGGCCAAATTTGAGATACTCCTGTCTCAGCCTTCCAGAGGATTACAAGCATGTGCTGCTACACCTGGCCAGTTAGGGTTTGGATCTGGAGTGGCCCCCAAACCCTCATGAATTTGGATATAATGGGATACTTATGAAACTGTGTGCTGTTGGTAGGTTAAGGTAAGGCCTGGCTGGAAGGGGTGGATGCTTAGGGTTTGACCTGAAGGGACTGTGTCAATCTGTTGAGACTGGGGTGTTTCAGGGCAGAGCCTTAGGTGTGTGTTATTGATTTGTGAGTCTGGAAGTGGGGGGAGGGGGGGGCTCAACTGGCAGCTTAGAATAAGTAAAGGAAAGAAGAAACATTGTTAAAAGCTTTTCCTGTTAACAGTAAAAGCTCTGGCCTTGGCTGGAGTCTCCAGACATGAACTTGCTCCTCACTGACTGGTCTTCTGCCTGCAATGGGGTGAGCAGCTCTTCCTCTCCAGCCTCTGTCACCAGCTTCCACCACTGCTAGCGGCCAATGAACAGACTGAGACCTTCTGAAACTATGAGGTAAAATGAATCTTTCCTCCCTTAAGTTATGGATACTGGATATTTTGTCCCAGCAGTAAAAAAGTAATATGCCAATCTACTAAATAAATCTTGAATAAAAAATTACTACAAAGATTAAGGATTACTACGAAGTTGACAAAGCTGAAGTGCACTTTCTAATCAGGCACTGTGTTAACAACCTTTTATTTTCATCAACGTTCTTCCCAGACTCCTCAGTCTCCCAAATATTACCACTGATTCCTGATAAAAGGAATTAAACATGCTGAAAACCCTCTCCCATGGTAGTGCTAGGCCGAGGGTAGGAAAAGCAAGTCTAAATAGGTTTCCACGCTAATCAAGCTATCTCATCTAGGGAAGAGGAAGTGATTTTGTGACTTGTCTGTAGCAACCACCACCAAGTGGCACATTTGTGTATCACTGTCTTTCTGCTCTAGGTTAAAGTGTACAACCAATTTAATTCTAAAATACAAAGAATTTTATTCCTTTTCCAAGTATTAGTTATGTAGTTCACAATAAATGATGACACATATTTATCTAATTTTTGTTTTTCAGATGAAGGTTTTGAAACAGTTAACACAAGTCAAACAAAATGTGCAAGGCATACCTATACAAACACAACTTGCTAATCTGCTGATCTGGCGTACAGTAGAATAATGATGGTTTATGAAATGCTGAACAGAAATCAGGTAACTATGCTTTCCATGCATTATCTCATTAATTCCCTCAACAACCCAAGGCAGAAGTTAACACTATTCTGATTTTATAGATGGAAAAACTGAGATACAACAGACGAAGCAGCTTGCTGGCAAGTAGCAGAGCTACAATGAAAACTCAGTGAGTTACTCTAGAGGCTTCACTTTAACCACCATGTTATACTACACTGTATGCAAAAGGGCTGCACATTAATTAATTAGAAAATAGCTGAAATGTATTAAAAAATTTAAAAACTACTAAATTATTTATTTATTTATTTTTGAGACAGGGTCTTGTTTTGCAGTCTAGGCTGGTCTTGAATTCATGATATAGCCGCCCAAGGTAGCTTTGAACACTCGGCAATCTTCCTGCCTCAGCCTCCCAAGTGCTGAAACTGCAGGTGTGCACTACCATGCCCAGCAAGCTGCTAAGTTCTTCACACTTATAAAAATTCTAGAAATGATCTATGCTTACCCTGCATATGTCCGCTGATATAAAGATTCTGGATCCAGACTTGCAGCATCCACAATTATAGCTTCATCAAAATTTTTCAGAATTTTAATACTGGCTTTTTTCACACTGGACTACAACAGAAATTCTACAATCAGTGGTACATTACTTAGAAAACAAATCAGTGTTGGGTCTGGAATATGAGAGACTTGTGTACATTTTTCTTTAATGTTTGAGATACACATAATTTTCATCCATTCCCTTCACTACTGAAATTACCAGCAAAGATTGTGAAGTATGCCTTCACACTGTAACTATGAAAGCAAATCACAGGACTGAAATATGTATACTATGTCAAATTTGTTTGTCTGGACACCAACGTCTAACAAATGTGCCATTTTCACAGCCATTACCTTCCTGTGCAAAAATCTCATCCATCACAGTATTACGTATCTTGACTAACAAACTCAACTTTTACAGGATAAATGTGAGTAGTTTAGATTCTCACTGAGGCTATGACAAACAAGCAACTAAAAAAACCTTTCCAAAGTGGCTAGCTAGCTGAGTGCAATGAGTTCCCCTCTAAGATTCTACCTCCTACTCTCCTGCCCTACAAAAAAAAGCAAGCCAGACTTGGTATTTTCATGAACTACAGAGGGTACGGACTGTCCCAGAAAATCCACTTCCAGAAAGTCAATTACAGACAGACTTAAACTAGAATATTCCAGTTTAACTGAAAAGAGGCACCAGAATAAAGAGTAAGTACATCCCCAATTAATTCTATGAGGCCACTATTATTCAGACTTCTGAAGATTTTAAGCCACCATCTTTTACGAAGTGTTAAGTATTAAATATAAAATCCTCAACAAACGTGAATCTAGCAGCATGCTGAAGGGAACAAGACTACAGCCAAGTAGGATCTATCCTAGGAGTGCATGGTTGATTTAACATTTAAAAAATCAATCAATGTAATACATCATATCAACAGTAAAACCCTAAAACCTATGTGATTAGATCAACAGATACAGAAAAAACACTAGTAAAATCCAACATTCTTTTGTGATTTAAAATTTATAAAAATTAAGGTTGGTAGGAAACTTCAGCCTGATAAAGAGCATTTGTAAAAATAAAAGAATAAACTCATACCTATCGTGTTAAACAAAGAAAAGCTGAATGCTTTCCTTGTGAAAAAAGGGATAAGACAAAGATGCTGGGCTTTTGCTACTTTTACTCCAAGCTGTACTAGAAGTTCTACCAAGAGAAATGAGGCAAGAAAAGAAAGGCATCCAAAGTAGGCAGGAAAAAAGAAAGCTAACTCTATTTGCAGAGAATATCTGTAATCAACCCATAAGGAAACTATTAGTGCTAACAAACATAGCAGGGTAGGAAGTATGAAATTAGCTATCAATGGATAATCCAGAAATGAAATTAAGAAAACAATTCTACTTATAATTACATCTACAGGAAAAATTTAGCCATGCATGGTGGTACATATCTGTAATCTCAGCTACTTAAGAGGCTAAATCAAGAGGATCCCACCTGGGAAACTTAGCAAGACCCATACTTAGTCACAATATAAAAAATAAAAAGGGCTAAAAATGTTCTTCACTGATACAGTGTCCCTGGGTTGTATCCCCAGTACTAAAAATAAGTACACAGCAAATGAATAAAGGGCTGGGGATGTAGCTTAATGGTAGAGTGCTTGCTTTAACATTCATGAAACCCTTGGTTCAATCCTCAGTACTACTAAAAAAGAAAAATGAAAAACTTAGGTATAAATGACTCAAAGAGGTAAAAGACTTAATAAACTAAAAACTATAAAACAAGAAATTAAAGATAAAATACATGAGAATATATACTGTGTGTGTGCACTAGAAGACCTAGCGCTGTTAAGATGGCAATACTCTCCAAAGCAATCTACATATTCCACAGAATGCTTTTTTTTTTTTTTTTTTTTTAAAGAGATGGTCTCATTCTGTAGTCCAGGCTGGTCCTGAACTCTCAATAGTGCAGACTGGCCACAAACTCATGGCAATCCTCCTGCCTCAGTCCTCTGAGTGCTGGGATTACAAGTATATGGTACCACACCCAGCTAATCTTTAGGTGGTGCTGGGAATCCAAGGGCTGTGTGCTTGCTATACAACACTGTAACCACCGAGCTATGACCCCGGCCCATCCACATAATCTTGATGGCAAAGCTGATCCTAAAGTTCACACAGAATGACAGGAATTCAGAAGAACCAAGAAATCCTGAACTTAAAAAAGAACAGAGCCAAACAATAAGGGTGGGAAGACACATGCTTCCCGATTTCAACAATTATGGGAAAGCTATCAAATTCAAATCAGAGTCATAGTGGCACAGGCTAGACTCATAGATTCATGCTGCAAAACTAAGACCTTAGAAATATATACACATGAACACATATGAACTGATTTTCACTAAGGCTGCCAAGCCCATTCAATGGTTTAAAGTTGTTTTTGTTTTCTCAGTACTGGGGGACTGAACCAAGGACCTTTCCACTAAGCTCTACTCCTAGCCTTTCTCTTTCTCTCTCTCTCTCTTCCCCCCCCCCTCAAGTTTTGAGACAAAATCTCACTAGGTTGCCCAGGGTCAGGCTTGCACTTTTGATCCTCAGCCTCCCCCAGCATGCTGGAGTTAGAGACATATGCACCATGCCCAGCTGTAAGAGTAGTTTATTAAATAAATGCTACTAGGACAACTGGACATCCATATGGAAAAGAATGAAGTTGGACTGCTACCTTATGCCATATGGAAAACTAATTCAAGACACTAATAAGAAAATGAAAAGATAACCCACAGAACTGGAAAACTGCACATCTGGTAAGGGACTTATATCTAGACTATATAAAGATCTCCTGCAACTTGTGACAAAACGAAAAACACAATTTAAACATAGGCAGAAGACTGGAATAAACTTTCTCCAAAGACAGAAGACAAGCCAGTAAATATATGAAGAGATATTTAACATTTTTAGTTGTCAGAGAAATGGAAATAAAAAGCATAATGAGATAAAACATAGCCATAAACAATATGCCAAATCTAAGAAGTCTGGATGAGATGTGGCAAGACTGGAAATCTACACTCCTTGTGGAACTGTAAAATAGAAAAATAGTTTTGACAATTTCTCAGAATGTATTCCTAGGTATATATGACAGCAGATATTAAAACATATATTCACACAAAACCTGAACAAAACTGTTCACAGGAGCATTACTTATAGTGGCAGAAAAGAAGTGTGATCGAGATTATGTCAACTTGAGGGAATTAGGAACCACGCCTGCATCAGGCAGTTAGGAACCGGCCTGGATTAGAGTGTGAATGATTTGAGTCAGAAAATAAGGGAAGAACACCCACCCGACTGTGAGAGGCCCAACTGGGAACTTGAACTGTGTAAAAGCATGGAAGAAAGATTGTTACAGCTTCTTCCTCTGGGGAAGAGACTGGACTTGATAGGACTTGGCTTCCTGTCTGTGATGTCCTGAGGAGCTGCCTCCACCTCTGCCACTGCTGCTGGCCACCCCTGAGTGAACTGTGACCTGAAACTGTGAGCTAAAATACACCTTTCCTCCCCTAAATTTGTGGATGCTGGGTATTGAGTCACAGCAACAAAAAAAGTAACTAAGACAAGAACTCATGTCTATTAACTTACAGATGTATATCTTATAATGGGATATTATCTGGCCAAAAATTTCTGACACATGTTAAACATGAATGAAAATGTGATGCTAAGTGGAAGAAATCAGTCACAAAAGTCACATCTTATAAAGCTCCATTTATAAAATGTCTAAAAAGACAACCCTATGTTCTCTATAAACACAAAGAAGTAGTGGTTGCCTAATATAGGATTTAAAGTAAGTGGAATTTCTTCAAGACAAAAATGTGTCCTAAAATTAATTGTGAAGATGGTAGTTATGATGTATGCAATTTCATGTACATATGGATAATATATTTTAACAAAATATAAAAATAAAATTTATAAGGCTGGGGTGGTTCAGTAATACAGCATGTGCTTAGCATATGGGTCAATCCTTGGTACCCAAATAAATACATTTATACATAATAAATAAATGCATCAAAAAACAGAACAAAAACCACAGGTCATCTACTGTGTAAACTTGACGGGGAAAAGGTACTTAAGAAATCCTTTTTGGTGGCAATCTCATAGTAGTATCTTACAAACAAATAAATGAAGTACTGCGTTATGTACTTCAGTGTGAAGGTCCTGGGCTCAATATTACAGTCCTAGGGCAACCTAACCAAATTAAACCACAAAATCTTTTCCAAGGCTCAGTATCACAAACTTCAAAGTGTTACTCAATTTTTTTTAATAGTGAAAGAATAATTTAAAACTATTTTATAAAGCTTAAAATAAAGTATATTGCGTTACATGAGGAATGTTTCTGGCTCTACCATTTACTATGTGACTTTAATACCTTATTTATTTATTTTATTTTATTTTTTGTGATGCTGGGGATTGAACTTAGAGCCTGGTGTGTGGTGGGCAGTGTTCTGCCACTAAGCTACATCCCCAGCTCAAAAATTGATTTACATATTTTTCAGTGCCAGAATTGAACCCAGGGCTTTTGCACTGAGCTATAGACCTATCCCTTTTCTTATTTTTAATTTTGAGATAAGGTCTCCCTAGGTCATTAAATTGCCCAGGTTGTGCCTGAACTTATGATACTCTTTCCTCAGTCTTCCTTCGACCAAACTCAACAGTACATTTATTTTCCCTTTTTATTAATATACATTATATATATGGGATACACAGTATTTACATTGGACTTAAGTAAATTGTGCACATATATATCATGTCAAAAGCAATACATTTCTTAATGCCTCCTTTGGATTTCCTATCTTGGGAATGTTCTACTTCATGTGATTTTGGGGAAAATCAGATAAGGATTCATAAGTGATTTAAAAAAACCTTCAAAACTTAAGGCAATGTAGTAGTCTAGTAATAAACACAAGCCTACAATTCCAGCTATCTGAGGGGCTGAGGCAGGAGGATTCTGAATGAGGCCAGTCTGAGCCAACTTATTGAGACCTCGTCCTAGAAAAATAAATTAAAAATAAACAAAACAGAAATATAAGAGGTCACTCAGTTATTCTATTAAAAAAAGCAACATAGAGCTGGAGCATAACTCAGTGGCTAAAGTGCCTGCCTAGTAAGCATAAGGCTTTGGGTTCAGTTCCCTATCACTATACAAACTAGGCATGCCCAGCATTAGGGAGGCTCAAGCAGAAGGACTGTTGTGAGGTCAAGGCCAGCCTGGGCTATACAGGTGACTTGGCCTTGGACTCATGACAATCCGTCTGCCTCACCCTTCTGAGTGCTGGGATTACAGGCATCAACACCATGCCCAGCTTTATGTGGTGCTGGGAAATTGAACTCAGGGCCTTGCGCTTGCAAGACAAGTGCTTTAACGGCTGTGCCCTTCCTCCAGCAACAAGGATTTGTACGGCTTTCCTCATAATGGTATTTGCAAATCAGTCAATACCTGAGAACTGGCGTTGTCAGAGCCAGCTGAGTGTGACTCATCAGGAGGGCCAACAGTGCCATGAACAGTCAGCGAAACACCCCCTCCTAGAAACTCATCTCCTCGAACGGAATGGATGAGATCATTCAAATACTTATAATAAAGATTACTGGACAAAAAGCCAGGCAAAAAGACCTGAAAGAGAAAAAAGCATTACTTTAAAGCTGAAAAACAAATTCATCTAAAATTGTAGTTTAAATACATTTTAGCTACAATTCTATAAATACAAATGCTTGTGCCTGGCCTTGTTACACTTTCTTATCTCTTTGTACACAATTTATAATGTAACTAAAATTACAATAGAAATGATTTTATTTTTCTCCAATAATTAGACTCAATATTAGTACTTCTTAGTGGAAAAAATAGTCCACAGAGTAGATGTAATTTGAACCTAGATTTTTCTGATTTGTGACAAAAAGTTAAGTCCTTGTACACATACTGATTTTGCTTCTTAACCAATTTCCTTAAAATAAATTACTAGCAGTAGCAATTAACTTTTAAAAATGTTTATCATGTGCTGGCCAATATGTTAGTAAGCACTTTACATACATGACCTTATTTAAGTCCTCAAATCACTTTGATATTATCCTCACTTTACAAATGAGGAAAACGGCATTAGAGAATTTCAGTAACTGCAGTTACTCAGTTTATAATGGTGAAGACTAATACATATTGAGGTAAACTCAAAGCCTCTGCTCTTAATCACTATGTCACACTCCTTTACGTTTCCACCATTGTGTTATGTTTGCTTTTTCCATGTTAGATGCCTGGGCTCCACCAATAAAACTGCTTATAGCTTAGTAACTTCTGAAGATCTTCATTACCTTCTCCATAGTCGTCCAGGCCTGACGTAATGGTGTTGTGAAACAGTTTGGGAGTGGCCCACCTTCCCTGCAAATATTGGATTCAATTTCTAATCTCACGACATCATCAAATCCAAGTGGATGTGTGGCCTGGAGGGAGAAGTACCTATGGAACAAAGATATTCAAAGTAAAACCAAACTCTACAGCAACTATATACAACTTTAGGCACCTACACCAAGGGAATGCTACAAAAAGCTATTCGGTTCAGCTACAGACCTAGAACCACAGAGCTGGGAGACGATAGTCCTGCTGTATCTTTTTCACGCCTACCTCCTCAGAGATATTTAGACCAAACTGCTATCTCCCTATCTTCTGGTCATCACTAATAACTTCCCAGCCAACTCTGCTGAAATTTAAGTGCTGTAAAATTCAGGCTACAACCAAGGCAAAGAAATTAGTCGATTCTACTTATTTAATAGGTACTTTTTCTCTGTTCAGGACTTTGCAGAAAAAAATGAATTTACAGGAAGGCAAAGGCATAATGCAAACACATCATCCT
Source organism: Ctenodactylus gundi (assembly GCA_004027205.1). Classification (NCBI taxonomy): domain Eukaryota; kingdom Metazoa; phylum Chordata; class Mammalia; order Rodentia; family Ctenodactylidae; genus Ctenodactylus; species Ctenodactylus gundi. Next base: position 609,002 of record PVKB01000415.1, on the reverse strand, counting down.
AACTATGAGGCATAAGCAATCAACATGCAGAAATTCAAAATAAAATGGCACTGAGGGTGAAACAGATGGATCTGATACATTTGGAAAGAATTAATAAGATTTGCTGATGATTTGGTGTGGGAAAAAAGGAGTATTAATGATAATTCAAAGATTCTAATGTGATAGGACTGAAAATAGCCAGTGTTTTATTAAGCTGATTATGATATAGATATCAAAGAGCACTGAAAGTAGAAAAAAGTGTTCTTCAGAGCACTGGAATGAGTAAGTAAGTAGGGAGTTATAAAGACAAAGCTGACACAATGAACTTGGCAAGATAATGGTACCAACTGGATGCCAATATAGTCATTTTCACTTAAAGACAGCTCCCAAGAAACAAAGCCAAAAGATGGTGGCTGAGTAACAGAGCTGCACAATGGCTGCTGCTGGATCCACTTAAAAAGTTGAGAATTTAGTCAAAATCTGACTGTTCAGTGTAGGCAGGACAGGGAGGAGCACCCCAACAATTCAAAGGAGGCCAAGGGAAGATCAGAAGTCCTGAAGAGACATCAGAGCAGAGGAAAAAAACAGCAGTGAAGGAAGCAAACCCAGGCAAACTGCAAATGGCTGGGAGCCACAGGCATCTGCAGATGGAGGAAAGCCCATGTGGAGCCTGGAATATCTAACTGAGGTAAGACAGGAAGGAGCACCCCCACAACTTACAGGAGGCCACAGGTAGGTCAGAAATCCTGGAGACACATGAGAAATGGAGAAAAAAGGCAGCCAACTGAGCTGCCAGCATCTACAGATGAAGGAAAGCCTCAGACTGAGATAAGCGTAAATCCGGGAGAAGTGGGAACTGTCAGCAGGTGGCAGTCCTAGCGTCTGGAAAATGATACTACAGGTAGTGCATACTACAAATGCAATGTGAAATCCTCCTAGAAAAGGCCACAGCCCAGATCAGAAGCAGTGCTTGGCAGCCATAATAGGCAATGATATAAGCAGGAGTCATTTAGGAAAAACAAACAAACAAAAAAGGGGCCAAGACTGACCTGATTAGAGAAAAAGAAAGCTCAGAAGAGCACACCAAGGCTTTTGGGGTCACTCTTCAATAGTGCCTAGGAAGAAACTGGCACAAGAGACAGCTGTGGAGAGAAGACAAAGGCCATTGACTTCCTGTATGGCTCAGGTGCAGTGGAAGCAAATAGAAGGGTAGAGAGCCCCACCCTTGGGGGAGGGAAGCCAAGACATGCGGTAGAGCTTTGCTGAGTGCACTGGGGGTGAACAGGACACCTCAGAGGCCATCAGACTGTTAGGTCCACCCTCACTGCCTATTCATAGCACAGAACTCAGAAGAATTGCATATCCCCTCATACACCATCATAGCTATTCAAAGCAACTTCTCAGCTAGATCTTTAAAGTGAAGTCCCACAACAACAGACACATGGGAAAAAGACAAGGCAACAGGACACCCACAGAGATGTCTGAGATGCCAGCAACTAATGTCATGGGCCCTGAAATAGTGAAACTCATTGGGAAAGAAGTCAAAATGCAAACAAACAAGTCAAACAACCAGTACAAACAAGATATTCTCAAAGAAATTCAAGCATTGATCAGCCGGCTTAGAGAAGAACTTATTAATCAAATAGTGGTCCTAACGGAGACAAAGCTCACTGAGCATATTGAAGCTATAAATAAAAAGTTGGCTGAGATAAATAAGGAAATGCAAGATATGAAGGAACATTTTGATAGAGAAGTGGAAAATACGAAAAGAAATCTAGATGAAATTCAGGATATAAAATATTTATGTCAAAGCAGGGGGAGATGACTGGAATATTGTGAGGACAGAACTTCATACCTTGAAGACAAGGCTGAGGAAACAAATGCTATAATGAGGCATGACTCCAAAATTAGAAATGAGATAAGTAGCTGACAGATGATTCAAAGAGAACCAATCTCAGAATTATATGTGTGAGAGAAAAAGCAGAAGACAGCACAGAAGGCATAGAGAATTTATTAATTGAAATAGTGCCAAGAAAAATTCCCTAATGTAGAAAAAAAATTAATTTTCAGTTACAAGAAGCTTATAGAACAACAAATAATCTCAACTAGCAATGAGGCTCGCCATGAAAATCATAATCAAAACCTCAGAAATACAGCAAAGAGAATATTAAAAGCAGCAAGAGAAAAACAGATATTATTCTACCAAGGCAAACCCATGTGAATTACTGCAGATTTCTCAAGGCAATATTTAAAGGCTAGGAGAGACTGGAGCAAGATTGGTCAAGCTTTAAAAGATAGCAAGTGTCAACCCAGGTTGTTGTATCCAGCAAAATCATCCCTGAAAATTGAAGAAGTGAAAATTTTTTTATGACCCAGAATCCCTAAAGAAATCTGCGACCACTCGCAGCCCAGCATTGAAGGAATCTTTGACAAAAGAAGAGACAAGCATCCCCCAAAAACAGAGAGGAAAGGGAACATCTAAAGAAAGAGTGTAACAAAAAAAAAAGATTGGTGTTTGAATTGTTTTGATTGGTATCCTTCTAAAACAGTACCAATTGTCTTGTGAAATCTGTGAATCTTCCCCAATAATTATTGTTTTTAATAGCATATGTTTGCAAAACAATAATTATATTCAACATGGAGAACTGGTATTAAATCTTTAAAAATATGTATGCATGAAGTTAGGGATGGATAGGTAGGTAAAATGATAAACCAAATCTGGCAAAATGTTAATAATTAGTGAAATGTGAGTAAATAATTTTAAAAAGTTAAAAAAATCTGAAATAACTAAGTATGCCACTCTATTGCTTTAAGTGTAGCATACTTATGTGATAAAGATTTAAGTTAATTTAATGTAGCAATTCAATATAGACTTAAGCTTGTTTAATGTAACAATTCACTTATTTGGTCTTAGATGTAAGTTTATCCCAAGAAAACTGATTGATGCAATGACAAGCTGAATGTCTTTTGAAGGTACAAACATTCACCTTTCAGTACTTGGCTAAGGAATATGAAATTTAACTTTTTTCTTTCTCATGCTTTGTAGCCTTTGGAATTTCACTGTTATAATTCTCATGTGGACTGGTGGGTGAAGCCACATTAAATAATCTCAACAAAGATATAGTAAGATACAGAAAGAAAGAACTTTTGGCAAATCATGCCATTAAAAGGCTCTGCTGGACAAGGAGAAGAGCCATCAAGATATGGCCACTGCAGCCCATTCTAGGGGTGGAAAACCAAGCTAATAAGGGGGTGATTTGAGTGGTAAAATGAGTCAGACACAGAAAATTAAATATGTTAAATGTTGCAAGGTTTCTTTCTCTGATTTGGGCACCCAGAACATGGGCATTCTATAGAATCAAATGAGTGTGATAGTGGGAGTTACGGAGTAAAAGAAAGGGTATGGGAGGGCCAAAATGGGGAGGGGAAAGGGCTATAACATTGATGAGATATATAAGTGCACAAAATACTCAAATTAATTAAACATTATTTATTACATATATATTAATAAAAATGGTTATAAACAAAAACAGCTCCCAAGGTGAAAACTCCATCGAGTAGGATAAAGGGTATTATTGGTCCTGTGTGGTTACTGAGGGATCTTACTAGGGATAGTGCAGTATAAAACCTTTCTTTTATAGTTAACATTTCATAACAAGAGGTGAGTTTCCATATTATTAGGTGGTAAATATTCCACAATGAAATGAATTTTCAGGCATTACAAATTTCTAAATGTAAAATTCTAAATGTAAATGCATTTTAATGGCCATTTAATAATGTTTCTTAAATAGTATATCCACAAATAGATTATACTAATCTCTGGAGAGAATATTAAGAATTGTATTCCAACCCAAATTATCACTTACTTAGCTTATTACTGAGATAATCATTGCATTTCTTGGCCTTACTTTCCTCATCTGCAAAAAAGGAAATTAGATAAAATCCCTAAAACTGCTATTCATAATTATCTGGAATATTGTCTGAAATAAAGATTCTTGAGTCACACCTCCAAGGTGCTGAAACAGAATCTTCTAGAGAAAAGGACTGGAAACCTACTGTTTAACACAATCCCAGGTGACTCCTGTGCAGAATGCCCAGTGAGGAGACTGCAGACTAACATTCTGGAACCAATGGCCTACAAGTTTTTGAATCTCTTCCAACCCTAACATTGCATGGAGTTTTCTCTATCCTCAAGTTCCACAATTAGCACCTGCTTGTGGAAACAAATAACAAATTACTTTCACTTTTCTTTACAAAGTAAGAAAATTTAAAAGAAAAAATAATCACCACAAGTTATAGAGCTGGCAGTAGTCTTGTCACTTGCTGGAGAAGGTATTTTCAATTCTGTTCCCTTGCAGAATTTTTCCAGCCTCTCATTTCAGTGAAAACTAGTGAGAAACTAGTTAGGGATACAGTTCAGGTGTAGAGCGCATGCTTAGCGTTAGTAAGGTCTTGGTTTCTTATTAATTTAGTTATGTGGCTAAGCAGATTTGCACCACAACATATGACACACACAAAGACATTAAAGGCCTTTTGCAATCTACTCCACTCAAGTTTCATTTTTCTCATATATTCCTCACCTTTCAATTTTCCAACTCAAGTATGTATGTATGTACATATGTATGTGATTGGGATTGAACCCAGAGTCTTGGTACCGAGCTACATCTCCAGCCCATTTTTATTTTTATTTTGGACAAAGTTTCACTAAGTTGCTCAGGCTGGATCCAACTTGCAGTCCTTGAACCTCCCAGAGTACAGAAATTATAGTCTTGGGCTACCTGGCCTATCTTAAGTTTCTTTTCTAGTTTTCACTCTTGACTGAACTCAGGACCTGGAGCATGCTATGCAAACAAATCCCCCAAAGTCTATGGCATCTCCTTAGGATAGTGCCCTTGTTCGTAGAATCTCCTTTCCTGCTGTCTCTGGCTGGAAAAATTGAAATCATCCTTCAAGATCCAAATCAAGTATCTTTTCTGTGAAACTGCCCCTGAACACACTGTCACCCTGTTTTCCACACATTAACCAACCCCAACGAAACAAAAAAGATCTTCCCAAAGCTTTACTCTCATCATATGAAAAGCAGCTTCCCCATGAGTTCCTTGAGAGCAGAAACTTACTTTATTCATTTTTATTTCCAAAGTACACAGCAAATTCTCAATAAATATGTGTTGACTACATCTATCAATAAGACTCACTTGTCATATAAGATCATGGCATCATTCTGGGCTTCCTGTCCATCGTACTGGCCCTTTTTGGCAGCAAGCTGAGACTGGAAGTTATCTGCTGCCAACCAGAATTGCAAAATATTTACTGCATCTTCTTTTTCCATGTACTAGGAATGAAAAATACAAAAGGGAAAAAGACTAAAAACGTATTACTCTCATCAGCTTTAATCTTTAAACCCCAAATATTAAAGTATCAGATATTAGCAAGAATCCAGGAAGATCCACCATTCAGCAACACACAGTCATCTGAAATAGAAGTTGTAAAATATATACATTTTTTGAGATGGGGCATAATTCAGTAGTTCAGACTAGTCCTGCCTAAACTCACTATGGAGCCTAAGCTGGTCTCGAACTCACAACAATCTTCCTGTCTCAGCCTCCTTGAGTGCTAGGATTATAGGTGTGTGACACCACGCCCAGTTTATGTGGTCCTGGGGAATGAAACCCTGGGCCTTGCTGGTGTAACCACTGTCCTATTCCTCCAGACACAAAATATTTTTTTTAGCGAAAAACACCTAAAATGAACAAAACACAACCACCACACACTTGCATAGAAACTCTAGCAACTGTACTAAAAATTACACTAAATTAGATGAGTTGTATCTTCTGGTAGTCATGCAAAGAATAAGCTAATTGAACTAATTTTTGGGTTTTTATTAGGTCGCACTCTGTAGCCCAGGCTGGTCCTGACCTCACTATGGAGCCCAGGCTGGGCTTGGACTCACAGCAATCCTCCTGTCTCAGCCTTGCAACTGCTGGGATTATAGGCATGTGCCACCAAACCTGGCTTATGTGGTGCTGGGGAACTGAACTCAGGTACTTAGTGCTTGATTTGCGCTTTGACCACTGAGCCATTCCTCTAGCAACTTGAATCAAATCTTTTATACCTGATCATTTCCACCATTCCATGAGATCATATTAACCTGAACAAATCCTGTATAAAATGTCCTCCAAAAAACTCATGTATTTAAATGTTATGGATTTCATGTGCTATTAGGAGGTCAACCTGGTCAGGAAGGGTGGATTACAGGTGTATGAAGGACTGGTGTGTGGTAGATTTGACTATAGGCGTGTGGCCTGAAAAGCTCCTGCCCCAGCTTTTTTAGGCCCCTGATTACCTCCTTTGGGGATGCTTTGAACAACTCTTCTCTACCAGACCCTTTTGCCATTGGCAGCCATCCATGAATGGAATGAGTCCTTCTGAAAATGTGAGCTAAAATAACTCATTGTTCCTTAAACTGTGGATGTTGAGTAATACGTCACAGCAATGACATGTTAAGTAACTACGACAATCCTGATTTAAACTTATGACAAAGAAAAAGAGTGAAAAGGCAAGTCAACTGAATAACTATATTTTTGCTAAGAGGCAGAGCCCAAGTACATAAGTTACATTTGCAGAAGCCTAAGAGATGCCACTGTACCAAGCTGCATGCCTTGAAGAGACTGTGTTTTGCAAATGCTTCACTGAGCATCAAACACTTTATTTATCTGCATCTTATCAAGCATCTAATGCAAAACTAATGAGTAGAAAGAAAATCTCACTACCTTCTTTTCTCTCTTCAGAATCTAGTCCGATTAATTTGTGTGCAGCAATTAAAGTCTCATATTCTCTGGCTTGAAAGTAGTTCCAAACAATTAAAAACATGCCTTCTCTTACGAATTAGGTTTTTCAAAATTAGAGCTATTCACACTGAATCTTCATGCTCTCCATGACAAATATTCCATCACAGTATTTTTACCACTGAATACAACCAAAACAATACTAAATCTTTTTGGAAATGATTAGTCGTTTTTATGTTACTTTTTTTCTTTATTTCCTTCCTTCCTTCCTTTTCTTTCTTTTTTTGGTGCCTTCATATTTAGCTACATTATCAGCCTTTTTTTGAGGAAGGGTCTTGTTAAACTGCAAAACTGTCCAGGCTGGGGTCAAACATGCAACTTTCCTTTGTCAGCCTCCCATGGCACTGGGATTATAAATGTGTACCATGATGCTGAGCTCTTGTGTGTTATTTTCTACAGTAGCGGCCCCAGATTTACAGGTGAGAAGCTGAGATGCTCTAGACAGTATAAAAGGAAATGTAGAATTTACCTCAGAGAAATAAAAGAGGGCTGACTCACAGAAGAGAATGTCAGCCAGGTAAACAGTTCCACTGGTCAGCACTTCAATCTGATATTTACAGAATTGGTGACTTCGCAGAAACTCACTAAAGTGCCTGCATGTGGACAAAAAAAAGAAAATTTGAAAGAATGATCAAGGAGGAAAGAGCTTCAGTGAGACAAGAAGACTCCATAATGTTCCTATTGTACCTTAGAGCACTAGGGTAGTTACCTTACTTGCTATGGTATTCTTCCCGACTCCCTCACCTGTAATGTTTCCTGCCTGGTCCCAGTGACTATGTAGATTGCCTCTGATATTTACCACATGCTACCTCATATTAACAGAACCAAAGAACACGCCCTGTTTCTTTTTTTTGAGATAGGGTCTCACTCTATAGTCCAGGATAGTCTTGGACTATGTAGCCAGGCTAGCCTCAAACTCACAGCAATCCTCTTGCCTTAGCCTCCTTAGTGTTGAGATCACAGGCATGTGCTGCCACACTCTGCCCTGTTTCTTTTATTTGGCCAAAATTTCCTTCAAGGCAAGGACTAACCTGTTCCCTTAACAGAGAATTTAATAAATGCTGAATTAAGGAATGAAAACGTAAGATCTTTTAAAGGTATGTAACAATAATTAATCCTGGAGGCACTTTCAACAAATCCATGTGGATTTAGTTATACAACCCACTTTAAAATAAAAGCATGAAATAACAAGTTAGAATATACATCTGAAGACATGTTTTATTTAAATAAATCGTTTCTGTGGTCCCAATCACATACAAATAAATTCAGAATTCACAAGAAATTCTTCTAAGTCAGGCAATATTAATAGTAAAAATGAAAAATATTCAACTTTTAATAGTTGATGTAATTTATACATAAGAGAAATTATTAGCCAAGAATCTTAGAATATACTTACACAATCTTATAAGTATACAAATTATTTTAATCTTCAAAGATGCTTTGTTTTCAGCTAAAAGTACATTCACAACTCTGAATTCACACTTCGAAAACATACAAAATGTGAAAATACAAAACTAACTTACTCTTGCTCCATTGCACTAAAGACTATGGTCTGTGCCAAAACAAAACAATTGGGATCCACCTGTCCATCTTCTCCGCAAATCTTTGCTGTAAGAGAAATAGTAAACAGTTAAGTCCTAAATTCACAGCATACGCATTTGTGATTCACATGGGAAACAACAATAAGGACGTAAAATGAGAAGGTTTTAAACTTGAAGACACGACTAATACTTCAAGCTAGAAAATGTCTTGGGAGATACTGCAAAAGCAGAAATCAAAAGATTTAACATAAAATCAATTTTTGTATATTAAAACATCTCCAAAACAAGAGCAAACAAAAAATTGCAGCATGCATAACAATTATGAGATTTACCATTAATTTACCAAAAGATCTTACAGACTAGTAAGCAGTGTCCCAAAAGGAAAAGGAGAAGGACTCGGGGCATAACTCATTGATGAGACCATTTGCCTAGATAGTGCAAGGCCCCAGGTTTGATTTTCCAGGACCACCTTATAGCTGCGCATGGTGGTGCACACCTATACCTCCAGTATTAAGGAGGCTGAGGCAGGAATGCCATGAGTTCAAGGCCATCCTGGGCTAAGTAGTGAGTTTAGGAGTAGCCTAAACTATATAGAGCAAGGCCTTGCCTCAAAAAAAAGAAAGAAAGAGAAACAAAGGACATGACAACTCACAAACAAATATAAAATGGCCAATATGAAAAGATACACATGATCACTAATAATCAAGTAAATTACAGGTTAGAATAAATAAGCACTACATCTTTTGTCTAGTCAGTTGGTACAACATTATCTTTACACTGTAAAACTGCTTGATAATATATGTGCTTGATCAAGGCCACAGGGAAACTGATACTAGTGTCAGTGGGTATTAATTGGTATATCTTCTGGCAATTTGGCAGCTTCTAACATAAATTTAAAAAATGAATAACTGCAGCAAAACAAGCTAGTTAGATCTTAAACACGGCTAGGAAAAACCACCAAACACACAAACACACACACACACACACACACACACACACAGAAAGAGAGAGAGAGAGAGAGAGAGAGAGAGAGAGAGAGAGAGAGAGAGAGAGAAATGTGGTATCTCACTCCAACTTCATGACCATGGAGGGACCAAAATAATATCCAAGGACAAAAACCCAAGGATCCTACAACAGTTTCTTGGTCCAGCAGTCCCTTTACTCTCACAATCTCCTCAGCAACAATCAGCTGTGATACTAAAAAACATGTATAGTCTTTCTCAGTTTCCCAGCAGCACACTACTCCCTAATGATGAGTGTCTCTTGTATGCAAATATAACTGGTAGCTAGGGGCCTGTAAAGAACTTCAGGATGGAGGCTGGTCAAGAGAAAGACATTAGCAGGTAGGGACCTGTAGACAGCCTCAAGTCCCAATCTCTGGGGAGGAAAGAGGGACTAGAGATTGAGTTGGTCACCAATGGCCAATAATTTACTTGATCATGCCTACATAATGAAGCTCCAATAAAAAATATAAAAAGACAAGGCTACAGAAGAGTGACTTCCAAAAACCAAACACACAATCTCCTGAAGTGTTGTGTGTCTGGGGAAAGCATGGAAAATTCATGCCATTTCTGCCATATTCCACCCTATACACTCTTCTATCTAGCTGTTTATCTACACCTTTTCCAATATCCCTTATTGTGAGACCCTCTAGCAAACTAAGAAAATGCAGGGGGAGAGTGGGATAAATCCCAGTTTGTACCTCACTGATCAGAAACAAAAGCTTATGACTGGTATCCGAAGTGTAGTCTGGGGAGAATAAGCCCGTACTCTGTGGGATGTGATGCTTTATCCATACAGGTAATGACAGAAGACAGGACTGAATTAAATTAGAGATGACCCAGTTCTTGTCTACTGGAGATTCAATCAAACAACTGGTCTTTTGATAGGTAAAAAGCCCCACATATTCGGGGTCACAAAAATGCTGTGCTGTTTTGGAACACTAGAAGAAAAAACTGAGTTTGTTTTTTCTGTATCCTTACATGTGTCTTTTCAGATACGTATTCTCTTTACTGAGGCTTTTGCATACTATTTCCTGAGGAAAAAGAATGAACAGGAAAACTATTTCCTCCTTCCAACTCAAGTGCTGTGCATTTTCTTCTGCCACAATGGATGAACCCTTTTTGCTCCATGTGAGCAACCTTTAATCTGAGCAAGAGAACACACCTTCGCTTTCCCCAAGACTTCTCACCTGTAACAAGTGTTTCTCTTTCCTGCATCAACTCTTGATTCACTGCTACCACCTTCTCATCAGCTACATAGACTGCAGGCTATACATGTAGGTATTTGTATGTTACAATTCACTTTATATGCTTACAATACATGTCACCTTAAAAATAAAATCAAAGACCATACTCCCTGACTTCCCAAGCCCCACTCAGCTCATCTTTAGAGCAACATGACACATAATGCCTCTCAACTCTTGCTGTCTCCACTTCTCATCTCATTTTCTCCTAAGATTCTTCCAATCATGTTTTTGTCAGCAATACTCACTATAGTTAAGATGATGAGTATACACTGGGCTGCCAAATCCATTCAATTCCTGGTATTCATATTAACCTATCAGCATCATTTAACATCTTTGTCCAATTCCTGAAACATATCTTTAGCTGGCTTCCAGTTAAAAACCTACTGTGTTGATATAAAAAGGACATTACTTCTAAAGTCTCTGTGTCCGCTGATGGGATTATGTCAACTTGATGGAACTAGGACCCTCACCTTCATCAGGATTAGGATTTGTCAACCACCCTAGACTGGGGATCAAGAACTGGTTTGGATTGGAGTGTGAGTCATTTGTGTGATGGCCAATAAGAGAAGAGCACCCACCCCAATGTGGGAGGGCCAAATGGAACTCCAGGGGTATAAAAGGAAGGAAGGCGGACAATTATTACAGCTTTTTTTGGGGGGAAAGCTCTCGCCTTCGCAATTGTCTCTGGATGCTGACTTGCTACACATCGCAGATCATCAGCACAGATTCACTTCAGTCTCGATTTGTGCCTGTCTGCCTGTTGTTGCTCTTCAGTTAATGATCTTCAGGCTTCAGTACTCACCTGAGATCTACAGCAGACTCTCACTTTACGGGCTTTTCTGCAGTCCTGGATGGGAGATCTACGCAGCCATCTTGGACCACCTCTATCCTTGGATTTGTAAGCCTTCTTAATAGATCCTTTTTGTGATAAAAATCTGTAAATTCTGTCTTTTGAAAGAACCCAAACTAAGACAGTCTCTTTTGCTAGTTCTTCCTCATCTGCAGACTTTTTAATGTTAAGATACAAACCAGAACTCAGTCTTTACAAATCTCTTTCTTGAGATGATGGGGATTGGCTGGCACATGCTAGGGAAGTACTCTACCACCGACCTACATTTCCAACTCATCTTAGGCCTTGTCATTATCCTTACTCCTATGGTAATGTTGTCCAGTCTTACGGCTCTAATACAACCTTAATCTCTGTTATGAAATCTTAACATCAGCTACCTAACATTAAATAATTTTAAGTATAAAACCAAACTCTTGATTTTCCCCACAAGCATTCCTTTCATGGCCTTCGTCATCCTATAAATGACAACTCCACAAGTTTTGTTGTTTTGTGTTTCAAGACAGAGTTTTGCTCTGTCATCCAGGCTGGTCCTGAACTCACTATGTAGCCCAGGCTGACCTTGGACTTAAAACAAATCCTCCTGTCTCAGCTTCCTAAGTACTGGGATTATAGCCATGTACCATCAACTCTGGCAAATTTTTATGTGGTGCTGTGGAACTGAACCCAGGGCTTAGAGCACACTAGGCAAATGGTCTAACTACTGAGTGACACCTCTGGCTCACAACTCTGCAGTTCTAGGTATTAAGCTGCAAAGAGTCAAGTTTAAATTTTTTTTCCTTCTCACACACTCACTTTCAAACCATTTGAAAATTTTGTCAGTTGTTACAATGTAAAAGTATTTTAAAATATTATAACATTTCAAGGATTTGTGGAAGATGGAAGAAGTAGTGGAAGCATGGTCTCTATGTCATTCAGAATCCTCACATGAAAATGGTAATTAGAATACAGTATCAAAATTGTATGGATAGCATTTATAACAAAATTAGGCAGCCTGGCTACACAATAACTGTTAAAATGAAGAATCTTTTGAATAAAGCTCATTTGAAGTATAGCTATATTAAGATATTCCAAATGCAAGAGGAGATGTTGGAAGTGGTGGAGCACACTTGTAATCCCAGCACTAAGAAGGCTGCAGCACAAGGACTGCTATGAGTTTGAAGTCAGCTGGGGCTGCACAGTGGGTTGAGGACAAGCCTGAACTATAGAACAACAGCCTGCCTCAAAGAAACAAAAAGCAACAAAAACGAAAAAGACAACAGCAACAATGAAACACCAAAAGATTCTCCTAAGACTCAAAACAACAAAAGCAAACACAACAGGGAGCAAGATTCAGAAGAATGAGGTTTAAAGACTAAAAATGAGTTGTCTAAGTCATATAAGTAATTAATGTTCTAAAATGATTAATAACAGACACTGGGATAAATACTTTTTCAGATTCCTTGATCACTCACAATGTTACCAACTGGACCCTTTAGATTTTTTTTCTCCTTATAGGATTATATCACTAATTTGATAAAGCTTAATGTAAAAGAAAGCTTAAGTAAAGAAAAAAAACACAATTTTAGTGATACCATATCTTAAAATGTTTTACTTTGCTCAGTATTTATTTCTCCTCCTCTTTTCAACCCCAGACAGCTTGGTTACCAACTGGTATAAACAGCCTCCTAAAGGAACTACTGATTATTCTACTGATCAAATTCTAAACAGTTCTATTAGTAGGAAAGGTGGTCTTAGGAAATGTAAAAGCTTGATACCAGCAAACTCCCACCTAAAGCCAGAATAACTGCAGAGAAACACCAAAACCCATGACAATATCTACCAATAAAACCAGAAGAAATTGGTGCGGGAGAGCCAAAAATGGGGAAGGAAAGAGATTATAATGTTAACACAATATGTATGTGTACAAAATACCCAAGTTCACTGTAACCATTATCTCTCTCTCTCTCAAAAGAAAAAAACCAGAAGAATCAGTGTCCCACACACTCTAAAATATAAACAGATGGAGACAATCTACCAACAGCCACAAGACTGAAGGGTTACATGTGTCTGCTGGGAAAAAGAAAAGGGAAATAGTGGCAGTATCTGGATGAACCCCAAAACAGGTGAGGTAGCGAAAGAACCACAGCTGAGCTTGAAAAGGGACTTGCTTTCCCCAAAGCACTCTCAGTGAGGACTATGAAAATGTCATCCTAGAAGAATCTGCCAGGAGTGGAACTACATGTTTTCTTTCATAAATCACAAATACAAAATTTTACATGAATAAAAACATAAACCTTAGTAACAGAACTTGTGAGAGTATCATAAAGCATCTACTGAATGAACAAATAAATCATTTCTATTTGTGAATAACAGGTCCACCTAAGGTCTTCCTATTGAAACAGTAAAAGCTTTCAATTTCTTTTATTTTTTTAACTATAATCTACAGAGAAATACATTTGTTAACTCAGTATCGTATCTGCATATGCTTATGTATACATGATGAACAAAATGTCCTGAAATGAGGCTTATCCTTACTACTCTGAAACATTTTGATTTCTCTATTCTAGTCTTATTTTGGCAAGGACGTGAAAGCATTAGAAATGACAGCTACCAATCTACAGTATGGAAACACTGCCACTGAAGCACGGTAGTTAAGATGTGGAAGTCTAGTCTCAAATACTAATTCTGTTATATATTGAGCTGTTACTCTGAACAAAGTACTTCTTACTGGCTCAGCTTCTCATTCAAACAGTAACTGTCCCACAGGTTCTTTATAGATGATTGAAGAGTTTATCCACAGGAACTCCTCAGAATATCATTTGGGACAGAGTGCAAGTCCAATATATTAGTTGCTATTGTTGTTGTTGCTATATAGGTTAAAGTCTACAAATCTGGGTCCAGAGTTGAGAAAATCTTTTTAAGTCAACTAAAATCAGACAGAAGAAAGTACTTTGAAAACCTAGACTAGGAAAGTAAGTTATATTTCATATTCATAAAAAGCTTTCTTACTCAATAACCAAAAACCGTCAGGTTTCTAACTATAGCTTAAGCACTGCTTACCTATGATGTCATTTCTCATTGCTTCTGTAATTGGTATGGGCTTAGCAGCATCTGGAGATATATATTTGGTAAAAGTATTCACCGCATCTTGTTCTATACCTGTAAAGAAAAAAGAGGGAAACCTCAAAATAAAACAGCAACTAAGACCACAACAATGGACTATATTAATGAATAGCAGAGCTTTGCTTGCTATATGCTTTTGTAAAATAAAATTGTTTTTGACTGGTTTGTGAACGGAAGAGGTATATATGAATTTTTCTCCAGTCTTACAAGGTAACAAAGTATATTAATAATATCAAATTTCCCTCCAGCACTAGGAATTAAATTAAGAATCTTGCGCTTACTGGGGAAGCACTCTAGCACTAAGCGACATCCTCAGTCCCTTAATTTTAGTTTGAGAAAAGGTCTCACTAAGTGACTGGAATTACACGCATATACATTTGTTTATGTACACTTTCTTTCTGGATCTCCTCTCCAAAGTCCCAACCTGCAAGACTTGCACAGCAATATAGTAGCAGGAGTTCAAACTTTAAAAATCTACATTTATTTTACCGAATTATTTTACATACATGACTACATTCATTTAATCTTCAACACACACTAAAAGTTAAAAAAATGAATCTCAACCTTTTGTACCTGTAGGATTTCTTGGCAATCTTAAAAATTACTAAAGAGCTCAGTGGCAGAGCATTTGCCTAGCATGCAAGGGCACTGTGTCCAAACCCCAGCACATACTCATAACAATCCTTAGGCTTCTGAGTGCTGGGTTTATGAGCATGTGCCAACACACCTGGCTTATGTGGTATTGAGAAACTGAACACAGGGCCTTGCATTTGCTAGTGAGCACTCTAACCACTGTGCTATTCCTCTAAGCCCTGAATGTTTAATTTTCAGAAGCAGTTCTGAAAGTCTTTTATGAGTATCTGTAGTTGAGCTGTCATATCTACTGTGATATCCTGAACCATTTCAAAATATTTACCTTTTATGATCATTCTGACTTTGGTGAACAGCTTCAAGTCATATGGTGTCAGATCCAGTGAAGAGATGGATGAGAACATGCCATAATGTTTTTAATTTGATAGACACTGCCACAAAGAGCTGATCAACATGGGATGATCAAAAATATAGTGGAATGGCTGTTATCTCCTAAGTGTGGAGTGTTCCCTTCATGTGTTTGGATGCTGTAAAATACCCATGTACTGTTGGGCACCTGGTTGGAGGGGATGGAACAATACGGCTTGGCCCAGAAGGTGCAGATCACCAGGGCAATAGTCGAAGGAGAGTATTTCCAGGGCATACAGCAGGGCCAAAGAGAGAAGTGTTTGCTGTAGTTCAACCACATTAAGAACTCAGAAGTCCCCACAGCAACTGTCCAAGGAGGCAAGCCTACTGTTCAAGGCAGTGGCAGACCTTGGTGACAACCTCGCAGTCCTAGCTTTACAGGCAAGCAGAGTACAAGAATTGAGTCACTGAGGCTTCCACTCAGATTTCGGAGGAAGACCTTGGAGGCCAGTCAGTGTGCCCTTGGTTGGGCAATACATGAAGTTGTAAAGGAGAAGCCTAAAGTGCAGTGGAGATCCCAGATATTTGGACAAGCCAGAGACATGGGTTGTCCAATGATGAAGACTGTGAGCAGAGCCAACCCAAATAAGAAGCTATGGAGGTTACACTCAGAGGCAACTCTGCAGTGGGTAGGGCTACCCAAGCCCTTTGGAATTCACATCTTGCTACAGTTTACCCCAAATACTGGACATGAAGCTACAGGATTTAACGCTTACCCTGCTGAGCTTACAACTTGTTTTGGTTCAATTGCTTTCTATCCTCCTATTTGTCCCTTTTGTAATAGGAATGTTTATCCTGTGTGCTTGTATGCTGGAAGTGTTTATCTTTTTTTCTTTTTTTGATTTTCACAGGAGTTTACAACTAAGAGTTTGCCTTGAGTCTCAAAGGCTTTGGACTTGGACTTTATAGCTGTGCTAAACTGTTAAGACTTTGGCAACTCTTAGAGAAGAACTAAATGCATTTTACATAAGAATGGACATGAGTCTTTTGGGGGTTGGGGCAGAATGCTATTGTTTAGATATGGAGTGTCCCCTAAAAGCCTCATATATTTGGATTTAATAGGACACCTATGGAACCATATGCTATGGGGATGTAGACCTGGCTTGATGGGTGGATGCTTGGAATCTGACCAGAAGGGATTGTGTCAACTTGTTGAGACTGGGGGGTTCTCATGGCTGAGCTTTCAGGTGTTGTTGATTTGTAGGCCAGGATGAGAGGGAGGGCACCCACACTGGGTATGGGGGTGGGGGGGAACTGCCAGCTTGAACTAAGTAAAGGAAGAAACGTTGTTGAAACTTCTTCCTGGGAAGACTCTGGTCATTCCTTAGTCTCCAGCCAACAACTAGCTCCTGCTTTTCTTGGCTTTCTGTCTACAATGCCACGAGCAGCTCTCCAGCCTCTGCTATGTGCATCTACCACTGCTGGCTGCCCATGAACAGATTGTGTGACTTTCTGAAACTATGAGCTAATATATATCTTTTCTCCCTTAAGTTGTGGATGTGGGATTTACTGTCATAACAGCAAGTAAGTAACTGAGACAACACCCATGTGCTGTTAGGAGGCAAGGGTGGAACACTGGGGCTAGGCTCAGAAGGTGCGGATCACAGGGGCAGTACCTGGAAGATAGCTCTGCTCCTTCCTCTAACTTGGCTTTTGTCTGCCATGGTGTGAGCTACCTCTGCCTCCACCACTGCTGGCTGCCCATGAATGGATTATAACTATCTGAGTTAAAATAAATCTTTCTTCTCTAAAATGTGTATGTTGGGTATTGAGTCACAGCAATAAGAAAGTAAAAGACAACACTTAAATTTTAAAAATGTATTACAGTAAAAAATTACCATTAAATCCCCTCAAAATACTCCCCCCTCCCTCTGAACACACTTGTCTCATTTCTCTTTACAGTGTGCCTTTGACTGCAGTTAATTAATTTTCTGGAGAAAGGATGTCACTTTAGAGTCCAGGCTGGTCCAGAACTCACTATGTGGCTCAGGCTTCCCTGAACTCACAGTAATCATCCTTCCTCAGTCTACCAAGCATGTAACACATTTTTAAAATTTTAAATATTCATTGCCTCTTTTTGAGACAAGATCTCACTCTGTAGCCCAGGCTGGTCCTGAACTCACTATGGAGCCCAGACTGGCCTTGAACTCACAGCAATCCTCCTGTCTCAGTCTCCCTAGTGCTGGGATTATAGGCAAATATCACCACACACAGATTATGTGGTACTAGGGAACTGAACTTGGGTACTTACTGCTTGATTTTGCACTTGCAAGGCAAGTGCTTACACTTAGCATCCAGGAGTCCCTGCTTTAATCTCCTACACAGAAAGTAGTAATGATGATAATAGTAAATGGGCTGGGCCCAGAGTTTATTTATTTAGACAGGGTCTCACTCTGTAGCCCAGGCTGGTCCTGAACTCACTATGGAGCCCAGGCTGGCCTTAGACTCAGGGAAGTCCTATTATCTCAGCCTCTCAAGCGCTGGGATTACAGGCATGTGCCACCACCATGTACGACAAGGATCTGAATTTAAACCCAGTCTGTCTCTGTCTCAAAGTCAAAAATAAAAAAGGGGTTGGGAATGTAGCCTAGTAAAAAAGTCCCAGGCTTGATCCAGATGTAACACACACACCTGCACGCACATACACACACACGCGTGCACACACACACACACACACACGGGAATGTAGTCTAGTACAAAAGTCCCAGGCTTGATCCTAGTAAAACACACACACACACACACACACACACACACACACACACACACACACCCTTTTATCTACTAAAGAAGTTACTCCAAAGAAACATCATGCTACTTTTGAGGTTTGGTCCCTAGCTCATCTTTTATTTTTAAGACAGGATTTCAGTAAGTTGCTCAGGCTTTGGTTAAACTTGGAATCTTCCTGCCTCAGCCTCTCAGACTGCTTCAATTGCAGGCACCATACCCATTTAACTTTTGAGTTAATACTGATTTAATTATAAATATTTTCACTGATGAAAAGTTTCAAAGACAAATTCAGAAAACGTGAGGCTACCTGAAAATGACAAGTACAAATATGAACAGGACATTTATTTAAGAAGAGACTTTCAATTCTTTATGAAAAATGGCAGCTGGGAGATTGGAGGAATAGCACAGTGGTTAGAATACTTGCCTAGCAAGCACAAGGCCCTGGGATCAATCCCCTGGTACCACATAATCTGAGTGTGGTGGCAGACGTCTGTCATCCCAGCACTTGGGAGGGTGAGGTAGGAAGATTGCTGTGAGTTCAAGACCACCCTGGGGTAGTGAGTTCAGAACAAGTCTGAACTACAAAGCAAGACCTAGTCTCAAAAGAATGAATAACTAAATAATAAAGAAAGAAAAGGAAAGGAAAAGAAAGGGAAGGAAAGGAAAGGAAAGAAAAGGAAAGGAAAGGAAGGAGCTGAAACTACAGGTAAAAAAGCAAGGAGGAATCTCTAGGCTTTATAAATTTTTTTGGTAGAAATATAAGCAGTGTTAGTATATGTCTAAATGCTATAGCTCAAGAGGTTTTAATATAACTATGACAGTAACCACCAAAGGAAGGCATCAAGCCATTACTTTTTAATGTACCTGCCACTTGAGGGGGAAATAGCAAATCCATATGGAAAACATACTTTGATCTGGCGGGGAAGGGAAATGACCCTGGACTTTACTGGTTTTGTTCCTTTCTCCCTTACGTTGACCCGCAGGGCAGTAGTGGGATAAAGGCAACAGCAGCCACACAGGCTCTATAAGCTCCAAGAATCCTATTTCCTGACAGAGAAACTATACCCTCAAGAGGAAGGGAAGACCCTCCCGCTCATTTTTCCGGTCTCTACCCTCTTGCCACTTGGTCCCAGATGCTAACACAAACATGGGAAGTATGCTGAAGGGCAGGAAAACTAAAGTGCTAGCTTTCTAGCAACACAACCATGAAGATGTAGAGATATCCTTAGGAGACTATCAGGGGGACCCTGAACAGAGTTCATGGCAACTTAAAAATTTGTATGTACATTCCCAGGAACACATCTGACTAGGTATGCATGGTACATGCCTGCAATTCCATCACTCTGAGACGTTGAAGCAGGAGGAGTTTGAGACCAGCCTGTACTACATAGTGAGTTCAGGACTACTGAGCAACACTCTGTCTCAAACAAACAAACAAACAAACAAAAAGACAAAAACCAATCAAACAAATACCAAATCCACAGCAAAGGCTTTGAGAATTGAACCACGATGTAACCACTGACCAGGTCTCAGATTGAATACCAGGGGATACATACAATACCAAGATCCAAAACTGAAATGATGTTGAAGCCATAACCTATATAATACTGGCTGAAACTTGTGAGCTAAACTTAAATTAGGTCAACTGCTTGCTAAAGAAAAAACTTTTAACATTTTTCACGCAATAAAAAATACCCTCAAAACCACAGAACATAGGTCAAACTGTCTATGACACAAATAAAAACTAACTGATACAGAAAAAGCCAGAAAATCCATTATCTTATAGGATAAAGATGATCAAAATATAGATGCTGAAATAATAAAGAATATTTTTAAAAACCTTACTAAGATTATTCTCTAAAGAGTAAGGCCATTTTAGCAGAGAAAAGGAAGATTTTAAAAGGATAAATGGAAACATCTGAACTAAACACTGTAAAGTTTAAAATTCACTACTAGGACTCAATAAAAGAATGGAAATGTTAAAGAAAATGATCAGCTAATTTGAAGACAGAAGAACACAAAATTTTCAAGTTAAAAAAAAAGGAAACATAGCCTCAGGGACCTGTAAAACAGTAACAAAGCTTGAACACTTAGATCATTAAAGTCCTAGGCAAGCAGACAAAAATTATAGTGCCAATTTTTTTTTCTTTTTTTAAGAATCAAGGGCTGCAAATTACCCAATTTGGTCCAAATGCACCAAACCTAACAGAAACAAGAAGTAAAGTGAACTTCAAGCAGGATGAAATGTACATCTGGATACGATAACTAAACTTCTGAAGAGTAAAGAAGAAAAGAAATGCCTTAAAAGCAGATAGAGGAAAATCTTATTACACGCTAAATATAAAGTAATAATAATAATAATTCCAAGATTGGCTCAGTACACAGACCAAAAAGTGAAACATTTATAAAGTGGCAAAGGAAAAAATTACTCTAAAAATGAAAGCAAAACAGAGATTCTAAGATGAATGTTTTCCCCATTTTATTGATATGTCTAAGTGCAAAACATAAAGTTTACATTGATTGGTCTTGAGTATTTTGGGCACATACATACTGTGGCAAACTTACAAATCCTTCCCTTATCTCTTTTCAAACCTCATGCCCATCCCTTCCAGTTCCCATTATTCCCCACATTAAGTTCTATGAAATAATTGTGATCTGAGTTTCTAATATTAGAGAAACCATTCCATATTTCACCTTCTGCTTCTTACTCATATCATTAAGTATGATGGTCTCAAGTTGCCTCCACTTACCTACAAAAGCCCCTATCTATCTGTCTTTATAGATGAGTAGTACTCCGTTGTGTATAAATACCAGAATTTGTGAATCCATCGGTCTGTCAAAGGGTATTTTGGTGTCTTCCACCTTTTAGCTATTGTTAGTTGTGCTGCTATGAACATGGTATACATGTATCTCTGTTATGTGTTGTTTTTAACTCTTT
Organism: Ctenodactylus gundi; assembly: GCA_004027205.1. Lineage (NCBI taxonomy): Eukaryota > Metazoa > Chordata > Mammalia > Rodentia > Ctenodactylidae > Ctenodactylus > Ctenodactylus gundi. The sequence continues at coordinate 587,773 of PVKB01000415.1, read as the reverse complement.
GGGGAATATTTCCAGAAGAGGTACCGCTGGATTGAAGGGGAAATTTCATCTTTTGAGACTTCCACACCGTTTTCCAGTGGTTGTACCAGTTTACATCCCCATCAGCAGTGCAGGAGAGTTCCTTTCTCCCTACAGCCTCGCCGACACTGACTGCTGTTTGTGTTCTTCATATATGCCAATCTCTCTGGAGTTAGATGGCATCTTAGTGATGTTTTGATTTGCATTTCTCTTATGGCTAAGGATTTTGAACATCTTTTCATGTATTTATTGGCCATTTGAACTTTTAAATCTGCCTATTCATTTCTTCTGCCCATTTTTCAATATGGTCTTTGATTTTGAGGGGGTTCCTTTTCTTCAGTTCCCTGTATATTCTGGTTATGAGTCTCCTATCTGAGGTAATGGTGGTGAATATTTTTTCCCAGTCTGTTTGTTCTCTTTTTACACTGTTGATAATTTCCTTTGCCATGCAGAAACTTTTTGATTTGACATAATCCCATTTGCTTATAATGAGGGCTATTTCTTTTGCTTTTGGTCTTATTAAGAATGTCTTTGCTTACACCTATGTCTTTTAGATATTTGCCTAATTTGTCTTCCAGAAGGTTCAGTGTTTCAGTTTTAATATCTAGGTCTTTGATCCACTTTGATTTTAGTGCATGGTGACAGGTATGTGTCTAGATTCATTCTTCTGCATAAGGATGTCCAATTTTCCCAGAAACATTTGTTAAAGAGGCTATCCTTTTTCCAGCGTATGCTTTTGGCTCCTTTATCAAAGATCCGGTAGCCAAGGATATTTGAGTTTGCCTCTGCATCTTTAATTCTGTTCCACTGGTCTACCTGTCTGTTTTTGTGCCAGTACCATATAGTTTTTACAATTACTGATTTATAGCATAACTTGATGTCTGGAATTGTAATGCCTCCTGCCTTAGTCTTGTTACTTAAGACTGCTTTGGCTACTCTAGGTCTCCTTTGGTTCCATATGAATTTAAGGATCATTTTTTCAAGTTCTCTGGAAAAAAAATGTTGGTATGTTGGTAAGAATTGCACTGAATCTGTATATCAGTTTTGGCAGTATAGTCATTTTGACTATATTGATTCTGCCTACCCAAGAACAAGGGATCTTTTTCCATTTTCTGATGTTGTCTACAACTTCTTTCTTCAGTGTAATGTAGTATTCTTTATATAGGTCCTTCACTTCCTTGGTATATATACTCCTAGGTATTTAATTTTTTGCTGGCCTATTGAGAATGAGATTATTCTTCTGAGCTTTTTCTCAGTGAGTTTGTTGGTATAGAGAAAAGCTACTGATTTTTCAGAATTGATTTTCTAGCCTGAAATGTGGCTGAATTTGTTTATTTCCAAGGTTTCATAGTGGAGTTTTTGGGGTCTTCTATGTAGGTAATCACATCATTTGCAAATAAGGACAGTTTGCCTTCCTTCTGATGCAAATTCCCTTTATTTCATTTTCTTGCCTGATCCCTATGGTAAGTGTTTCAAGGACTATGTTGAATAATAATGGTGAGAGTGGAAAGCCTTGTCGTGTTCCTGATTTGAGAGAAAACACTTTCAATTTTCCTCCATTTATTATAATATTCACGGTAGGTATGGCATAAATGGCTTCTATGAGTTTGAGATAAGTCCCTTCTATACCTATTTTTCTCAGTTTCTATCACGCAAGGGTGTTGAATTTTATCAACGGTTTTCTGCTTCAATTGAGACGATTATGTGGTTTTTGTTTTTGCTTTTGCTGATGTGGTGTATTACACCGACTGATTTACATATGTTGAACCAGCCTTGCATCCCAGGAATGAAGCCCACTTGATCATGGTATATGATCTTTCTGATTACTTGCTGGATTCAATTTGACAGAATCCTATTAAGAATTTCTGCATCTATATTCATTAAAGATATTGGTCTATAATTTTCCTCCCTGGTTAAGTCTTTGGTTTTGGGACTAAGGTGATGCTAGCCTCCAGAAATGAGTTTGGTAGTATTCCTTCTCTTTCAACTTAATGGCACAGTCTGAGAAGAACTGGAATTAGTTCTTCCCTGAAATACTGAAAAACTTCTGCTGAGAATCCATCTGGTCCTGGACATTTATTTGTAGGTGGAGCTTTTATTATTGTTTTAATTTCTATGTGTGTAATGGGGCTTTTCAAGATTTTTATGTCTTCTTCATTCAATTTTGGTATTTTGTATGTGTCTAGGAAGTCATCCATCTCTTCCCAATTCTCTAATTTGTTAGAAAATAGGTGTTCAAAGTAATTTCTCATAATATTCTGGATTTCTGCAGAGCTGTTGCAATTTTACCCTTTTCATTTCTAAGTGCCCTAATCTGTGCTTTTTCTTTCCTTCTTTTAGTGAGTTTAGCTAGAGGTTTGTCAATCTTGTTTATTCTTTCAAAGAACCAGCCCTTTCACTCATTAATCTTTTTTATTGTTGTTTTAATTTCAGTAATTTCAGATCTGATCTTTATATATTTTTTTCTTCTACTGCTTTTTGGCTTAGATTGTTCCTGTTCCTCTAGGGCCTCAAGGTGCATCATTAACATGTTTGTTACTGTTCTGTTCTTTTGATGTGTGCATTTATGGTTACAAATTTCCCTTTAAGTACTGCTTTCATTGTGTCCCAAAGATTCTGATATGGCGTACTTCCTTCATCACTTAACTCTATAAAGTTTTTAATTTCTTCACTGATTTCTTCTGTGTTCCATTGTTTGGTCAGTAGTAAGCTGTTTAGTGTCTATTTGTGTATTTTCTTCTTTTGCTTCTAAGCTCCAGTTTTACTCCACTATGATCTAAAATTATACAAGGAATTACTGGTGTTCCTTTGTTTAAGCATGACAAATGACCTAGAATATGGTCTATTTTAGAAAATGTTCCATGTGTTGCTGAGAAGAATGTGTATTCTGTTGATGTTGGATGGAAAATTCTATAAACATCTGTCAGGTCCAAGTTTTCTACAGTGTCATTTAACTGTTGTGTATCTTTGTGGATTTTCTGTCTGGTTGATCTATTTGTGATAGTGGAGTACTAAAGACCACCGCTGTAATAGTATCAGGGCCTATATGTCCTTTCAGATCTAATAACTTCTGGTTTACATAATTGGGTGTTCCAGAATTGGGAGCACATATATTGATAATTATGAATTCTTTCAGTTCTACTATTCCCTTAACCAGTATATAGTGACCATCTATGTTTCTCATCTCTTTTGTTTTGCAATCTGATAAGTCTGAGACTAATATAGCTACCTCTGCTTATTTCCTGGGTCCTGTTGCATGAAATACTGAATTCCATTTTTTTATTTTCAGTCTATGAGTTTCCTTGTGGGTAAAGTGTGTGTCTTGTAAGCAGCAAATTTTGGGTTTCTGTTCTTTGATACAGTCAACCAATCTACGTCTTATAGTTAAGAGAGTTGAGGCCATTCACTTCAGAGTAATTATCAAGGTATGTCTGGTATCTCCTGCCATTGTTATAGTTTTTCAGCATTATTTACTGGACTTATTTTTTTCTCAGCTCATTCTGCTATATCTATTGTCTTTTTTTCTCTGGGTCTTTGGTGTCATTAGCCTCCTTTTTGCTAAGTTTCCTTTATTCTCTGCAGTGCTGGCTTAGTTGCTGCAAGTTTCTTTAAGCTTCCTATATCATGAAAAGTTTTAATTTCTCTCTCTAATTTAAGAGATAATTATGCTGAATATAGCAGTTGGGGTTGGCATTTATTTTCTCTTAGTGCTTGGATGATACTGCTCCAGACTTTCAGGGTGTGATTTGAGAAATCTGTAGTTATCTTGATGGACTTAACTTTGTAAGTCACCCTCTGTTTTTCTCTTACAGTTTTTAATATTCTCTCTGTACTGGGTCTCTAGTATTTTAATTATAATGTGTTGTGATGAGGCTCTCTCTGATCAAAATTGTTTGGTGTTCTATATGCCTGTAGTAGTTCAATGTTCATTTCTTTCTTTAGATTTGGGTAATTTTCTTCCATCAATTTCATTGAACATGGCCTTTAAGCCTTTTACTTCATCCTGAGGTTTCTCCTGTACTCCCATAATTCTGAGATAATTTGTCTTTTGAGCCATCCATCAGCTGTTGTAACCATTTTCCTTATTCCGTTTTTGTTTTGTATTCTTTATGGCTTGTACGTTCCAGCTCAACCATTTTATCTTCTAGGTCTGATATTCTATTCTCAAAATGTTTCTACTGGTTACTTGTTTTTTCCTGTGTGTTTTTCACATCCTGAAGGTCTGTTTGCAATATTATTATATCTCTGCTCTATTCTTCTCTAATTTCTTGTATTGCCTTCATTATTTTCTGGTTTATATCTTCGTTTTACTCTAATTTCTTGTCAATGTTTGCTCATTGCATAGCTATGTCCTGGTATAGCACTTGCATTTCCTGTTTCAATTCTAAGTATTTCTGGGCCCAGAAATTATCACCTTTTTGCCTTTTTCATCTTTGGGTTCTGCTATTTCAAGATCCCTGGTATCATTTTCTGGGGTGTCAGGTCTTACCGTAGGAGATTTATTACCATGTTTTTTTATGGTTCTGTTATAGTTAGTTGAGGCTCCAGTATTGTTGACAGGTTCTGTTTCTTTTCCTGAGATTCTCAAATTAGACTTTTTCTGTTTTAATTGTTACCTGCCTGTCTGTGGGTGTAGGAGGGACAGGGCATGTGAAGGCCCTGTCCCACGAGCTCCCAGGTCTCTCAGATGAATGTTAACTGAGAAAATTCTTTAACAAACATGCTCTAAAAGAAATGCTAAAAAAATTTCTTGAGACACAAATAAAATAACAGAAATAATACCTATATTTCAGGGATGAAAAACAACATATAAAATGAATAGCTGGGTAAATACAATGACTAAACTCTGCCCTCACATTCTTTAAGTTATCTATGACAGCTGAAAGTAAAAAGTGGAACACTGTCTAATGAGTTTCCAACATACAAAGACATCTGCAACATAAGCAAGAAGACAAAGGAATCTTTATGGTGGTAAGATTTCTAAATTCCACTGTAACAAATAAGCATGTATAATCCCTAGAGGATCTACTAAAAATCTAACAGAAAGAGATATAATCAATAAATCAATAAATTATAATCTCAACGAAGTTGTACAATCTGAAAAGAAAGGAAAGAAGTAATCAAGGAGTGAAAAATTAAGGGAACAAACAATAAGCTGGTAGACCTAAATTCAAACATTACATTGAATTGATTAAAGTTACAGTAACTAATATCAAAATTACAATTACATACTATAATTATGTTCAATAATTATGTTTAATTTAATTATACTGAATTTTGAGATAATTAAAAAACCAATGATTTGTTAGAATAAAAGTAACATGATCTAACTACATGCTGTCTATAAGAAACTCACTTCAAATAATTCATATAGGTAGCTCAAAAGGAAAAGAATACAGATATACCATGTTAACACTAGCCAAATGAAAGCTAGGGTGTCTATAAAACTCACTATTTCTGATCTCAGAACAATGAAAATTACTGTAAAGGTCAAACACACATGTAAAAAGACACCATTCATCAAAAAAGCCTCAAATACATGAAATAAAAAAAATTGAAAGCAGAATTGGTAAAAATTCACCAATACAGCTGGAAACATTGATGAACTTCTCTGAGGTAACGTGACTGCATACAAAATATCAGCAAACACAGAAAAAATGAGTATCATCAACCAATTGAAACTGGGAATCACAGAAAACTGTCCATAACAGAAGACATTAGTTTCATTGTACATGGGCTATTCATCAAGATGGATCACATCCTAGGACATTCTAAAAATGTATCAGACTTAAATAAATTGAAATTATTCAAATTTATTCTCTGCTCATAATATAATTAAATAAGAAATTAAGAGCAGAACACTTACAGAAAAAAAATTCTCCAAACATTTTGAAACTAAACACATTTCTAAATAAACCATAGGCAAATGAGTAAGACTCAAAGGAAAGCACATTTCATTTCTGCATTTTTAAGTATCAGAATTTGCAGGCTATACCTAAAGTAGTGGTGAGACAAAATTCTGAACCATTAAACACTTAGAAAAGAAAGGCCTCAAACCAAGTCACTTAGATTCCCACCATAAGAAACCAAGATGAGTAAAATAAATTCAAAGCCAACAGTAGAAAAGAAAAAATGAAGAAAAGAAAACCAAATGAAACCAGGAAGATAATCAACAGTTGGTTCACTGAGAATACTGACAAATTCCCATATCTCTGGCAAGAAAAATCTACCAAAATCACGATTGAAGGAGGGACACCACAACAAATCCCAGATTAAAAGATAATAAGGGAATCCTCTAAATAACTGCATATTCATAAATTTGACAACTTGATATAATAAATATTCCTTGACAACCACAAATTACCAAGACTTAAAAAGAAACTGGTAATTTAAATAGTACTATATCTTTTAAGGGAACAGAATTCTTTAGTTTAAAATATTCTGAGAAGAAGGCTAGAGGAATGGCATGGTGGTTAAAGCACTTGCCTAGCAAGTGTAAGGCCCTGAGTTCAGTTCCCTAGCACCACATAAAGCCTGGCAGGGAGTGCATGCCTGTAATCCCAACACTTGAGAGGGTGAGAGAGGAGGACTTCCAGAGTCCAAGGCTAGCCTAGAGTACAGAATGAGAGCTTGTCTTAATAAATAAGTACCTTGAGAAGGAAAGTCCTAACCCTGAGAGTTTCAACTGCATATTCTACTACCCGCTTAAAGAAGGAGGAATAACAATTCTACAGTCTCTTCCAGAAAATAGGAGAAAAACCTTTCCAACTCACAAGGCCAGCATTACATCAATACCCAAACCAGAAAAAAGCTGTACAACACAAAGATATCAAAGTGTCCCCAAAAAACTAGGAAATCAGGGGCTGGAGGCATAGCACAGCAGTTAAAGCACTTGCCTGGAAATCACTAAGTACTTCAATTCGATTCCCTACCATGCTTGTAATCCCAGCACTCGGGAGCCTGAGGCAAGAGAACTGCCAAGTCCAAGGCTAGCCTGGGCTACATAGTGAATTCAGGACCAGCCTGGACTACAGAGCAAGAACCTGTCTCAGAAAAAGAAAGGGGGGGGAAGAGGGAATCTTCCAATGACATAAAAAGAGTATGCTACAAGTGGAGCCTCTCTTGAGAATACAACACTGACCTAATATTTAAAAATCAATCAATGTAATCCTAATAGACAAAAGATAACTAGAAGAAATAGCAAAAAACATAATACTCATTCATGATTCAAAGCAACAGCAACAATTTTTAGCAAACTAACAAGAGAACTTTATCAAACTGATAAATGGCAACTAGAATGACTAAAAAAAAAAACCAAATAAATAATACGTGGATAATACCAAGAACTGGCAAGGAAACAAAGCAACTAGGACTCTTACAACACTGCCAAAATTAAAAAATGGTATTCTCTGCAAAACACTCTAGCAGTATCTTATAGTATTAAATATACATTTACTATACACTCCAGCAAACCTGTTATTTACCTACTGAAACAAAAGCTATGTCCACGCAAAAACCTGTATACAAATGTTTATGGTAGTTCTATTTTTAAACACCAAAATCTGGAAAACTATCCAAATGGCTGTCCAGAGCACAGGTAGAATGTGGAGAGTAGACTTGAAGGCATTGGTATGAATGGCATGAGGACTACAAAGAGAAAGCAAACCCATATTAAGTGCAATAAAGTAAATTGCTGGAAACTGCCTAAAGCTCTGTCTGATACTGATAAGTTGTGAGCCACCTGCGTGTGGACCCCGTGTGATGAAATCGCTATCTGTAGCCTGCGGACAAAGCCCTTGTATGGTCGATAACCAGAACCCCATATTCGATAACCAGAACCCCTGTCCACCTGCGTGTGGACCCCGATACAATCACTATCCTTAGCTTGGAGGCATAAAAACAGTGTATGAACCATCCTGGTCCTAAGCTCAGAGTCGAGGTAGGAGTCACAGACTCTGAACGCAGGATATGCGTCTTGCTCCTCGTCCCCAGCCTCCTCACTTCCCGAGTGCGAGACTACACCTCCTCATGTCCCGAGAGCGAGACCCCCTGGAGAAGGAGTGACTGTCCAGCCGGGCAGCTATCGGCGGGTCCTGATCCAGCCACAGACTGGCGAGCCCTGGACAAGCTCATACGCGGGTCGGCTGTGTCGCTGGTCATCAAGAACACGTCGCATGGTGAGCATAAGGGACCCAGGACGGGAATAGGTTTGAGGCAGAACAACGCTTGCTTTCCTGCTTAATTAACTAATTGATCCATTTATTATGGTTTGATTTGCGAATTGGACTGACTGATTGTTGTGTGAATAAAGAACATTTCCAAGGTAAATTAATCTGCCTCTGTCCCGTCTGTCTCCTCTTACGGAGTGCTCGCGACAATGGCCTCCAACAGATGACTGGACGGTACATCTACACAAGGAAATAATGATACAAAGGAATGAACTATAGATATCAACACTGCGGATGAACTTCAGAGCTAACCTGCTATGTGAAAAAAAAAGTCTAAAAGCTACATGCTATGTTAACTTATTCATACAACATTCTGAAAAAGGCAAAAGTACAGAGATAGAAAATAGATCACACTGGTTGCCAAGCTATGAAACAAGAGAAGGTCTAATTATAAGGATGCCACAACTAACTTTAGTACTTTATGTTGATGATAGTGCAGATTACAGGAAACTATCCATGTGTTAAAACTCATACAAGTACACATTTTAAAAAGAACAAACTAACTCTATGTAAATTTACAAAATACATTGTTTATGGTGGTATTCCTCCAAAGAACTCTTCCCAATACTTAATTCCAGCAAACTGCTTTTTTAAAACTAAGGGCAGAAAAAGTAGACATTTCCTTTATCTGAAAAATCTGAAGCCAGTAGTACTTTAGAACTTAAGAATTTTTAAAGTTTTACAGTGCTAACACACTATGTTTATGTATCTGAGACAGAGGCTAAAGGAATAGCATAGTGGTTAAAGCTCTGAATTCAATTCCCTAGCACTACATAAGCCAGGTGTGATGGCACATGCCTGGAATCCCAGCACTCAGGAAGCTGAGGCAAGGGGACTGCTGTGGGCTCATGGGCCAGTGTGGGCTCCATAATGGGTTCAGGGGCAGCCTGGGCCACAGAGCAGTAACCTGTCACAAACAAACAAATCTATCTCTCTCTTTTTCTGGAACAATATCCCATAACTAAACATATTCATATTTCTGCAGTAAGTTTATAATAGCTTAAGCTATGGTTTATTCATCTAAAAAAACCTTCAGGTAGTTAAAAGTTTTCTCAAATTTGCATGAACCACTATATAGATAAAATCTAGATAGATAAAAGTGAAAGGCAGGGCACTTAGCAGAGAAAAAAACAACTTTCAGAGACAAGGCATTTGTACTTTAAAGTGCAGCTGCCCATGGCTCAAATAGGGAAGACTGAACCAAAACTATGCCTAAAGATAGAATCCCAAAAGGCAGTATTTTTGGTGGATTAATGAAGGGGACAGGGAGGACTCTCAAGGATGGCAGCTGTATTTTAATGCCAGAGAAAATAAGAAAAACAACAACAACAGCAGCAACTATAACAATTCTTGACCGTAAGATTACACTCATACAGATTCAAGGCCTGAAAAAAAAGTATGTATCTCTCTAAATATATACTTTTAAGTGTTATCAGGAGGGTAGTAAAGCAGGCTCCAGGTACCTGGCAAAAAACAATGTAAATACACTTGAAATAACCTTACTGATACAGACTGCCTAGACAATGTATATAGGCAACAGATCACAAAAAAAGTGGCTGGTTAAGTTCAGTTAGAGCATGGGGGTAAAACTTCACATAACATGTTCACAGCCAAATATCATATACCACACCAAGGGTGTGAACTGGAAGAAGCAAAGGGTGAACCAGCTCCACAGAACTACAGGTAACGGAATATACCAAACACTGAATATATGTTTACTAAATTAAAACAATAAAAGATTCAAAAGAGGGATGAAAACAGGAAACTATGAAAAATAATTAAACAAATCTAAAGAAAAAATAATTTCTAGAAATTATAAGTTGGTTCAACAGCAAAATAGACCTAAAAGATCTGAAGAAATCACCTACGCATTTGAAAAACACATTAGAGAGAAAGACATGGAGGCTATGTATGCAATCAGAATTCCAGAAGATGATAAATAAGGAACAAGAATATACATTTTCTAAACAAAGGAGAAAAAGGGAGAAAGAGCGATTGTTAAAATGCCTGAGTTTTAATTCTAGTTTATCATCTGGTATACAACCTAGGACAAATTAAACCTTTCTATGCCATGGTTTTCTCATCTGTAGACAGAATAATAACGCCAACCCCATACACGTATAACTATTAAGTGAAATCCAAATAAATGTTGCCTCTGGCAATGATGAAATAATAAATGATTTTATCTGCAAAATAGCAATAAAACTAAGACTGTTATGAATGGGGTTGTCAGGTTAGCCTTCAACTTGTAATCCTCTTGCCCTTGGCCTCCTGAGATGCTGAGTATATGAAGAATGAATATAATCTTAGTTGGATAATGGTTTGGTTTCCCAATCTGTGGAAGGACAACTCAGGACACCTCATCAGGTGTCAACCCTGCTGCCACACCTGCTATGGGCACAGTCACTCTAGATATCCCTTCTGTTATCTGTCTAGTGCTGATATAACTCCATTTTGCTCTCCATATCCTCTCAAATTTGCAAACAGTAAGAGGAGAAAAGATTATTTAAATTCATTTATTCATCTTAAATTCTATTTTGTGAATTAAAAATAGAGATAGAAACAAGAAAATCACAGCCTTACTTTTCATTAGTTTTCTTGATAATTCCTTCAGTGGAGAAGAAGGACTATTTCTACTGGTTATTATAAGTCTGGAGGAGGATTCTTGAGTATCCACAGAAACTGGATGAGTGCCTGCTCTCGCCATTTCAAGATGCAGAGAGTGGGCCGGGTCACATTCCTGGGAAAGCAGCAAGTGATTCTGTGTGTTGTTAGTTCTATTATTCAAGCCGATTCCTTCTGACTGAGTCATAAGCAATTGGGCAGGACTAGAATCTTCCAATCTCTTGTCAAGGGACTCGGTTAGAAAAGCCACTGCTGTTTCATGCTTTTTAGATGGAGACACAGGCTCAGCCAGTGAGCTCTGCTTCACTGTGTTCAAACTATGTGCTCTTATTCGGGACCAAGTAGTAGAGTGAAAACTTTCAGCTTCTAACCAAAATTTAACCAAATGTTCCATTCTCCGAAGTTCCATGAATTGAATGAAATATGGAAGGACAACGGTATCACGCAAGACTTGTTCAAGGGTTTTTGAAAGACTTGACTTGGTCTCTTGAGTCTGGTAGTCCAGACAAGATCTGCCTAAAAGAAGCAAAAGAATCAGCAATTTAATAAAAAATAATTTCAGATTCAAAGATTAGTCAACCACTTTTTGGCAACAACAGCAGTATCGGTGGTCTAGAATAAAGTTTATTTCCAGATCATTTACATGAGTAAAGAACTGGAAATACTTTGACTTTGGTTCCTAAACAGACAAAGGAAGACAACTGTAAATCACTAAACTAATAAAGAAAAACTTTTAAATTAACAAAGTATTTACTACTCAGTCCTTATATTTATGCTACTGATAATTTGGATGAGGTAAATTCCGTTTTTTAAAAAAAGACATAAGCACCATACTCAGTCAATTTTTATGTGGTGCTGGGGAACTGAACCCAGAGCCTCATGCATGATGCTGGGCAAGCACTCTAACCACTGGAATACACCCCCAGTAACTGTGCCTATTCTTAAAGGAAAACAAAAAACAAAAACTCACGATACTATTCCTAAAGAAAAAAGGGCCACGACAAACAGGAAGTTTTTCAATCTCACTAAAAAGCCCAGAAGAGCAAATTGATCCAAGATGACATTTTCCACCTGTTACACTGAAAGGTGTTTTCCCAAAATATAACAAGCATAACAAGGGTGCAAATATACAGGCAACTCTGTCATGTACTGGTGATGAGACCATAAACCGGCAAATATCTTTTTAGAGGAGCATATAGGAAAAAACTGTAAAGCTGTAGCAAACTTCATGATTTTCAAACCAATAACTTTACTAGTGGGCACTTCTAAGAAAAAAAATTCTGGTTATAGTTTGGATACTGTTCCAAAGATATCATGAAATCTCAGTGTTATTTATAATAGGATGAATACTAGATTTGGGATCTTGTCTTAAAAACCAAACATAATAAAAATATTTATTTCATACTTAGCTAAATTTAGGTTATCTACAAGCTAATTATCAGAATAAGCAAAAAGTTTAAAAAATTCTGGCCTTCATAGAATGTCATGAAGAACGTCATTTTTCTAAAACTGAGTTTCACTGAGTTTTTCAGAAGGGTTTTTTCCTTAATCCTCTGATATTTAAATAATCTTTTTGAAGCAATTGTTGTGTTGTCTTCCTCAATAACTATCTTAATACCACTGGTAACTAGTCCATCTTTGACATCACTCTCTGAATTTGAGGAGATACCAGTACTTTGCAAGATTCATAATTTCTTTTAATTAAAGTGATAATGGTATATTCAAAGGCAGTTGTAAGAAATAATAGAGAAAAATCCCTTGCAGGCTGGGAGTGTAGACTGGTGGCAGGACATTTGCTTAGCAAGTGTGAGGTCCTGAGGTCAAGTCCCAACACTATGAAAAATATCTCTTAAGCCTTTTCTTACCATTCTGCAAAACTGTGGTATAATATTACACCAATACAGTGACACTAATACACTACTGATTTTACTCAGGTCTCCTCAGTTTTACTTGTATTTGTCCATGTGTGTACTTAGCTCTAGACAGTTGTATCCTGTGTACATACTCATACCCGCTGCCAGCAGGCACCTTCAAGTGTCTCCTTTCATAACCACACTTATCTCTCCCCCTCACCACCTCATCTCTAACATTTGGCAAATACTCATCTGTTCATTTCTCTAATTTTGTTCTAGAGACTGGCTTTTGTCTCCTAGAATAATTCCCCCAAGGTTTATCTATATGGTTGGGTTTATCGATATTCTTTTTTATTCCTAAGTAGTATTCCATTGTACAACACTCACTTTTTCCCCCCCCTTCAGAACTGAGCAATAAATCTAGGATCCTCACAGTGAGGTACTTCTCTAGTTCATTTTTTATTTTTTATTTTGAGACCAGGTCTCACTAAATTGCTAATTTGCCCAGGCAGGGTTCAAATTTGTGATCCCCTTGCCTCAGCCTCCTATAGTACTGAGATAACAGGCCTACACCACCAGGCATAGCTACTTTTTCCCTTACAAATGCTACCAACAATTCATGTATAGGTTTTTGTGTGAACGTAAATATATATTTATTTGATATAAATGCTTAAAAGTGCAATTAATGGGCCATAAGGTAACTGCATATTTAGCTGCCCAACTGTTTTATACAGTTATAAATCCATCTTTGTATGTATGTATAAGCATATCTCAGGGCTAGGAAAGAGAAGTGTTTCTTAATGACATGAATATTTATACATATGTATAAACCCCCACAGAGACATATACCATATACATACACACCCTTGTTCTGTCTGCAGACTGGGGATTGAATCCATGACCTTGCACTTACTGGGAAAGCACTTTATCACTGAGCTATACCTTCAGTCTTTTAATTTTTATATCGATACGTGGTCTTACTAAATTGGCCAGCCTATACTTGAACTTGTAATCCCCATCTTCCCATCTCAGCTTCCAAAGTAGATGGGAATATAGGCAGGTACCACCATAGCCACTTATATTTTATATTCAAATAAATATTTTCAACTGATTGCTTTGCAACAAGTTATCAATTTATATTCTCATTAAGTGGAAATGGCCATTTCCCTGCATCTTCATCAACATTCAAACATCACACTTTAAATATATCCTAATGTGTTGACTATTTTTAATTTATATTTCCCTGATTGGTATAATAGCTAAGTCTACAAAGCAGCTGATATGTCCAACGACAGATGAATGGATAAAGATGTAGCATATTTATACAACAGAATACTATTTTGTCATAAATAAAGATAAATTTGGGCTAGAGGAACGGTACATCAGTTAAAGTGCTTGCCTAGCAAGCATAAGGCCCTGAGTTCAATTCCTTAGCACCATATAAGCTGAGTATGGTGGTGCATGTCTGTAATCCCAGCACTCAAAGGCTTAGACACGAGAACTGCCCTGAGTCCAAGGCTAGCCTGGGCTACACAGTGAGTTCAGGATCAGCCTGGGTTACAGTGTGAGACCCGGTTAAAAAAAAAAAAGATAAATTTGAATCATTTCCAGGAAAATGGTTGCACCTTGAGACTGTGAAGTTTAGTGAAATGAACCAGACATAGAATGTTAAATAAATATCACATTATTTCTCCAATATGAGAAAACCAAATGATAAAAAAAGTACAAGAAAGACAGAAGAAAATAAGTAGACTTTGTGGAGAGAGCAAAGGGATTAGGGAGGCATGAAAGAATGGGAAGCGAAAGGAAGATAAAAATGATCAATATGCAATATGCAAAAGATGCAATATGCAAATATCCCAATTTCCAAAGCTGACTATTACTATTACATAATAAAAAAATTTTAAGATATGTATTTTCCTGAATGAGGCATCTTTTTAATATACTTTTGTGGTAAATGTATTTCTTTTTTTGAAACTCTTCAGTGTTCTACTGGCCATTCTATTTATACGCACCGGAACATAATAAACTGCCACCCATTATCCTTATTGCCGCTATTTCAGTTTAAATGTATTTTAAGTCCTCTCCAACTATATAGGGTATCCCCAAAATAACCACACATAAAAAAATATTTAAAAACTTGCTTGCCCATTAAGAATTTGTCACAATATTTGAAGTAAACTAATACTTTAAGAAAAGCTGTACAAGCATTAACTTCAATGTATAGTTGCCATGTACAGAAAAAATTAATAAATTTTTGGGACACCATGTAGTTGGATATCCTGACTGGATTTTTGTTGTTAATCTGTCAGAAGTAAACAAGAAGTGACAATCACTTACCCAGGTCTCCAAAGTGAGCGGCCTCCATGTGGCTTGGCTGCTTCTTAAGTGTTGCTGTCCTGCTACTTGAAAAGGAGTCCATGTTGGCAGAAATGGCATTGATTGCAACATGACTTGGTCCCGCAGCCTCCAGCAAAGCATGATTTTTAGGGCTTTTTTGTGGGGAATGTATAGATATTGAAGCTATAATTTTCAAAAAATTGTCAAAAATGAAACACAAAATTAAACAGCTGCATTTAAACTCAAAAGTTTTTTAAGCAAACTTAAAAATTAAATTTATTATAATTTACTTGACACAAAACTAAGATGAAAGGTAACTCAATCATGCAGCAAAAAATTAGAAAAAACACTTTTTACAACTCTTGAAATAGTGAACCAAAAATGGAACTGAGAGAAAGAGAAAGACAGAAACAGAGTATCTTTCACTGACAGCTTAGTCTCAGAGGGCAGAAAGTGCCAAACCCAGAAAGCTCTCTGAAATACAAACCTTTTGTAATCCTTGATCCTTACTTGATTTAGAAACAAAGCTTCTAGGGTAACATATAAAAATATTCCTCAGGACACTTATGTTTTAATTGAGTAACTGAATTTCCCCATCCAGTAAAATACACTGATAATAAGAATTCAAGATGCCAGAAGACAAAGCACACTTAAAATTTACAAAATATGGGCTAAGGATGTAGTAGTAGTAGTGTGCTTGCCTTCTATGTGTGAGGCAGGCCTTGAGTTTTATCCTCAGCACCACCAAAAAAAAAAAAAAAAAAAAAAGTTACCAAACGTACTTCCTTGGCCAGGCCCAGGCCCAGGTGAGATGGTAGTATACACCAATAATCTCAGCACTGTGAGAGGTGTAGAGGTAGGAAGACTACAAGTTCAAACCCAGCCCGAGTGACATCACAGCTAAATGTTGAAGGCAGCTTATATGTCCATCAACAGATGAATGGATAAAAAAGATGTAGTATATTTATACAATGGAATACTACTCTGTCATAAAGATAAATTTGAATCATTTGCAGAAAAATGGTCGCACCTTAAGGATTGTCAATCATCTATAAAAGGCCTGAGATTTTTTGAAATAGTGAGCTAAAATAAGCCTTTCCTCCCTTAAGTTGTGGGTGTCAGGCATTGTGTTCCAGCAATGAAAACGAACTAAAACTCTTATAAAACTTTTTTTTTTAACTTTTTTTCCCTTCTTGGTTTTAGGTATTGAACCTAGATCCTATGGCAAGCACTCTACCTCCACTGAGCTACATTACCAGCTCCTTTTTGGGGAATGATAGACAAGTCGTAGAGGTCGGAACCCAGGGCCTCACACTAAACTACATTGCCAGCCCATTTTTATTTTTGATTTGGAGACACAGATTCATTAAATTGTCCAAGCTAGATCAAACTTGTGATTCTCACGCTTCAGCCTCCAAAAGGGCTGGGATTATAGGCCTGTGCCACCATGCCTGCATAATGAAAAATGTTTTGGCTTAATGCATTGCTGTAACAAGAGGAACAGAAACAATACAGGTCAATTACTTAGCATTCCATGTCTCAACGTAAATATTCTTGGGTAACTAAAGCTGTATCTCCTAGCACCCCGTGTATGTTTTCAACCTGGGCAAGTAATCCCAGATGCAGAATCTGAGTAAACATTTGGTAGTTGAAGGACTGAAATTCAACCAATAGTCCTTCAGATGTATTTATAAGATAATGCCGATAAGAATGTGAATATCCATACTGGCTTACCAAGTATCTAAATATGTCTTCATAAGTTACTCATAGGAGTTTTGAGAATTATACAACCAAGAGTACATGCTTTCAGGTTATTTGTTTAACTTCAGAAGAAAGTTTTGTCTTGTTTTTATGTTAAATGAAAGGAAGCGAAGTTATTTTGGCAAACTTATGAACAACAGTCTTCCTATACAGAACAATAAGCTGCAAATAAGGTTCTGTGGGAATGGGAAACTGGTTCTTAATTAGATGTCTATGATAACGTAAAGTGCTATTCATTCTTTTGTACAAGGCCTTTCCCCCTTATATTAACTTCTTTGTTAGAACCAGAACTTCATACTTATCTGCTCCTTCTTGATGCTCTATCTTACTTTGGTCTCCAAAAAAAGCATACTCCCTAATTTCCTCCTGTATCTATCATCCTTTTCATTCTTTTTTTCTGACAGAGTCTAGCTCTGTAGCCCAGGCTAGTCCTATACTTATTATGTAGCCTAAGCTGGGCTTGGACTCACAGTAATTCTCCTGCCTTAGGGTCCCAAGTGCTGGAATTACTGGCGTATTTACCACCACGCCCAGTTTATATGGTGTTGGGAAACTGAACTCCGGGGCCTCGCACTTGCAAGGCTTTAACTGCTGTGCATTCCTCCAGCTCTCCTTTTCATTCTTTTAACAGATATTAAATGCTCCCTGTGTCCGATACTGTCACCTTCCTTGATCCCTTTCTTCCTAAGTCTGGCCTTCAATTCTTTCTGCTAAAATGCACATTTATTCTCAAATACTCAATTATTTTTAGCACAAAATGTTTCAAACTTTTTAAAATGTTTAAGCTCTTTTTTCTATCTTCTCCCAACAAATAAAAATACAGTCCCTGACATGTCTGAGAAATAGGAAAGCCAGTGTAACTCCAGCTGATTTGAAGGAACAGTATCAGTCATGCCTCAGGGTAGACCCTCTTGGCGAAAGCTGCTAAACAGAGCTAGAGAACACCTGGCCTATAGCTCAGACCTGAATTTTGACCTGGGGTCCGGTCTTGTTTCTCTATTAACTACTTAGGCATTCCTGCTTTATCTTAAGCTCAATTTATTCAAATATCAAGCTTATTACATTTAAAAAGCTAATTTTCTTTCTAGTTTCCCACTATTCAATCCAAGAGTCTCCAGATCTAAAACTTGTAGTCGTTATCCATTGTCAGTATCTGTCATCTTTTCCTTCAAATGTTTATTTTCAATGCCATACCTTCTGTATTAAACAGGAGCTTCTAAGGTCTCCATCCCACATAACTCTTGAGAACTACTCTTTTATAAACACCACACATACACCATCAATATCCTGCCAAAAGCTTAGGGTGGCTCTGTGTTTTCTGTCTCAAGTTTCCTTTCTGGTCTTTATGGCTCTCGTTAACTCAGGCTTTCTGTAAAAATTTTCCTGATCTGAAGTCCTCTCTCTGCTCAAAATATATTTGAGGAAATAAAATGCTAATCTGGTAGGGAAAAAGAAAATTCTTTTTCATTCAGTTCCATCTTATTTTCCAACTTTTAAGCAGGTAAGTTTCATTTCTACAAAATCTTGCCTATACTTTAGAAATCATTTGCTGACCTCAACTCCATATGAACTTCTCAGAATGCTTCACTTAATTTGATTAATTCAATATTGAAGGCACAATTGTTAAGATTTGGTAAGAAAAGCTATCATTGGAGAATTTACTATTCATGGGACACTATTCTGGTTTCTCTATATGCATTTTTTAGAAATTACTATCACAACAGTCTTCTAAGACTGGTATTTTCCTCACTTTGGACAAGAAATCACAAGTATAAAAAATGTAAATACAGGGCTAACAGTACAGCTCAGTTTTAAGAGTACTTGTCTTGTATGAGTCCCTGGATATGATCTGTAGCTCCACCACTACTTCCTAAAAAAAGTGTTTAAGACTTTGCCTTAAAAGCACTAAAGAGCCATTTCAAGAGGCAGGTTTCAACCTAGGTCTGCTAGAGCCTCTTACCTTTGGTCAAAAACTCAGATCCTAAAATACCACGTGTATAACATATGTAAATGAATGGCTCAAAAGCACTTACCATTCAACACACTTAAACTGAACATATAATTTACCAGCTTGGTTCTGTTAAGCAAGCCAAAAAGATACATAGCCATCAGTCCTTTTTTTTTTTTTTTCAGACAGTCCTGTTGCTCTGCAGTCCAGGCTGGTCTTGAACTATGAAGCCTAGGTTGGCCTCAAATTCACAGTAATCCTCTTGCCTCAGCCTCCCAAATGTTGGGATTACAGGTGTATGTCACCACGCACAGCTTATGTGGTGCTGGGAAATTGAACCCAGGACCTTATAAGCACTCTAACCATTGTATTATTCCTCCAGTCCAGTATTAAATATCAATATTAAATCTTCCTCTCCCTCATAGCACATTTTTAATTAGTAATATTTTACCTATTTTTCCCAAATTGTCCAGATTTCTTTATTCTCATCACCACCAGCCCAACCCAAACCATCTGTTGAATTATCTAATTATCATTCCTTTTTCATACCAATCTGTAAGTTTAAAAAGGGAAGGATCCAAGTCTTTTGTTGTTGTTCACTCCTATATTGATAATTTTTAGGCAATACCTCAAACAAAAGAAGTTACTGTTCTATGACTAAGTTTGTCTTCCTAATCAGCTTGCAAACTCCCTGAAGGGCAGTTTCTTCTACTGCTCTGTTATCCTAAGGTAAAACAGTAACTGCTAAGCACAGAACAGATTATGTACTATCATCAAGAGAATATCAGAATGAAAACTTTTAGCTTAGATTTTACATATGCAGATATATCAACTAGCTAGGCCAATCCTCTCATTCTGTAAATGGAGAATCCCAAGAAAAGTTATATGACTTCCAAATTTCAAACTATTATTAGCAAATTTTAGAAAAGATAGGTGTTCTGTCTGAGATATTCCTTCTGCTACAATAAAATTTGGTCATCAATGCCCATCAAATTTAGCTTAAAATACATAGTCTAAAATAATGCGAAATCCAACTGGCTTTGTATTATCAAATATAAGACTGTAATAAGACTGTAATGTAATGTGTTTTGTTCTTATCTAATCCTACAAATCTCAAATAAATTATAATAAATCTCTTTCTGACAAATAGAACAGGCAGAGTAAAAAGCAATGACCTCATCAAAATCCAGCAATCTATAGATTTTATGTAAAAAAGTTACATTTATAAAGCTCATAAGTAGTAATTAAGAAATAATTTCCAGTGTAATTTTCCCATTCAAATCTTTGTGTACCAGATATAATGAGTCAAAACCAACAGATATTACAATCTAAAAATAGCACTCTAATCTATCAATAAGGACAGTGTATTAATACAACAAAATACTCTGAACAAAATACAAATTAAGGCAATTCATCCAAAGTAATAAAGAAACGAAAACTATAATCAGTCACATTTCTAAATAACCAAAAAAACAAGCCTCATAAATGGAAGCCCTTTTCCTCAGTTGTCAGACTGCTCAGTTGAGTAAGTTCTATTTTTATCTTATTGAATAAAGTCAACTAATAACTTTTAGGTAACTATCAAGTGTGTGATTAATAAGGAAGGCAATGCTTCACTGTAATCACTAGTCCAGTCAACTAATACTCAGCAAAAGCCTATTATATGCTGTTAAAAAAATACACAAGTTAAAGAGGAAAATAAGTCATAATCATAAATAATTATAAAATAAAGCAGGTGATAACAGATCAAAGAACTCATAAATGCAAAGTGTATCACTTTTTAACACCACACTATGGCAACTACACTTACCTTTAACAGACTTGACATCTGAGGTCTTCTCTTGTTCTTTTCCTTTTACTACAAGACAAAAAGGGCAGGTATCATTACCAAATTGTGCAGCTAAAGAGATCTTTCCTATATATTACAAAAATCAGAGACAGCTTATTCTGACAGATAAGTATTCAAAGTTCCAGAACAATGGACTAACTGCCTTGGAAGGGACAGAGAAGAACAGTTATCTGGGAAGGCTTCTCTAAGAAAGTGACCTTTGAATAGCACTCAGTCAAAAAAGCATTGCGGGTATGCAGGGAGAGACAATGTGGTCACAACACCTGTGTTCAAATTCAGCATCTATCCCTAGTCGCCATGTGATCCTGGACAAGTTACTTCACTTCTCTGGGTTTCAGCTTCCCTGATTAATAAAAATCACAACAAAATAAAATCCTGCTGGGTTGCTGATGAAAAATATACTTGTAAAAGACATCTAGAGAGTAACTAACACAGTATTTCGAGTAAATGTTAACTATATTACCATAAGTCTTTCACTATAATTGGCTACAATACTACAAGCAACATGAAACAAAATTTTTGGTTGTATATAACTTTTGTATTCCCCCAAAATCAATCAAATGAAAATATATTAAATTTACATATAGTTTAAACTTTTAACATTCAAGTCAAAAGTGATCATATAATCTTCCTCTATCACGTGAAACAGAAAATTTTATTGTTGATCAGCTAGCCAAAGAGCATCCAGGAAAACAAAGCACATGGCAACTTAAGCCAAGTGTGAATTCTATTATAGGATCTAACAGCAAGACTATTTTTAACACTCTTTTCTTTTGCTTTTCTTTAAACAGTAAACTGTCTTTAAGCTCATCATGAAAAGCTTGTCAAAATAAGAAATCCCCAAAACATGCCCATCTCTCTATTTGTGCTCTTAAGGATTAAAAGTTGAAATGTAAGTTGCAAGAAATAACTAGCTCTCACAGTATCTATATATCAAAATCTATCCATCAATTATTTGAGTGCCTTACACGTACCAATCTCTCTCCTGACTTAGAAAAGGCAGCAATTCTGCCTTCAACAAGCCCACATCCAGCCAGGTGTGGTGGTGTAATCCCAAAACTCTGGGAAGTCAAACCTAGAGGATTCCAAGTACGAACCCAACCTAGACAATTTAGGGACCTAGCAAGACCCTGTGTCAAAACAAAAAATAAAAGACCAGGGATTGTAGCTCAGTGTGAAGGTCCTGGGTTCAATCCCCAGTACTGCCAAAAGAAACAAAAGAACTATACCCTACATTCAAGGGTATGAAGCTTTCAATACCATATAAAGGCTGTAACTTCTAAATTCACGTCCCTATTCCAAATCCTTTTTCATCTCAAATTCATATAGCTAACCATCCAGTTGTACGGAAATATAGTATCTTTTCTTAAATCTGTTCCTACCTCAGTTGTCATCTTTTCTCATTAACTGACACCATATACTCACACCAAGTCTGACACTCATCCTCAACATCATTTCTTTCATGT
The DNA here is from genome assembly GCA_004027205.1 of Ctenodactylus gundi. Lineage (NCBI taxonomy): Eukaryota > Metazoa > Chordata > Mammalia > Rodentia > Ctenodactylidae > Ctenodactylus > Ctenodactylus gundi. The sequence continues at coordinate 565,685 of PVKB01000415.1, read as the reverse complement.
CACACCCAAGCCACTTGTTTTTTAGTAACAATCATACTTCATTCCCATGCGTTTTAATGTCTGACCATATAAAAATAAATTTGGAAGAAAACTATTAAATTCTGCTTGAAGCATGACACACTTGTGTCCTTATTTGTTTCTATTTTATTAATATGTATACATGCGATACATGTTTACGTTGAACTTGAGTATTTTATGCACACATATATCGCATCAGCATTACAAACCCTTCCCCTCTCCATTTTTTGACTTCCCCACAACCTCCCCCTACCCACTAACTCCCACATCCTCCATTTAGTTCTATGAAATGACTGTATTCTGGGTATCTCAAATTAGAGAAACCATTTGATATTTAACTTTCTGTGTCCGACTCACTTCACTGAGCATAATGGTCTCAAGCTGCATCCACTTACCTACAAAAGCCAAAAAAAATACCCATCAATGGGACAATGGATACAAAAATTGTGGTAGATGTACAGACAATGAAGTACTACTCATATATAAAAATAAGTAATTCTGAGGCTTTTTTCAGTTTCTTTCCCCATTTTATTGATATGTATAAGTGCAAAATTTAAAGTTTACAATGAAGTTTAGCATTTTGTGCACATACATACCTTGTCAAGGTGACAAGGACTTTCCCACTCTCCTTTTGTTCCTCCCCCAACCCAACCCTCCCTCCCGGCCCCATTTTGAGGCTTTTGCAGGTAAATGGACCCAAACCACTTCTAAGAACAAATGAATGTACTACCAAAATATACTTCCACTGGCCCAATGGCTTCACCCTCAAAACATTCTCTTATCAAATAAATCTCCTATGTAACACTTCAAGCATAAAAGTGCATACCCACCACTCAACTAATCAACATTAGCATTTTGCTTTATTTCCTTATTATACACATAACTTAAAGAGTTAATATGAATCCCCACTTGACCCTATTGCTCTTCTCCCTTCCCAAAGATACATTCAAACCTTAATTAGACATTTTCTTGCCATGCATGCTTTTAGACTACTACCATACACTAATGTGGGCAAAACAGAACAGAACAACCAACCATTGTATTATTCTGTCCATCGTTTAAATTACACAATTAGAGGCTGGAGTCACAGCTCAGTGAATAGGGCGCTTGCCTAGGAAGCATAAGGTCTGAAATTCAATTCCACAGCACCACATAATAGCTGGGTGTGATAGTGTGTGCCTGTTAATCCCAGCATTCAGGAGGCTGAGATAGGAGGACTGCCATGATTCCCAGGGCAGCCTGGGCTACACAGTGAGGTCAGGACCGGTCTGGATTACAGAGCAAGATCTTGTCTAAATAAATAAATACACACAAGACAAAACCAGAAGGTTGGTAGTGTAGATCTATGGTACAGCCCTACCCTAACATGTCTGAGACTCTGGGTTCAATATCTAGCACCAAAAAAACCCCTAAGCCAAACCACAAAACAAAACCACAACAAACAGTATCAATACATATCTGACTTGTATTCATACAATTTCATACCATTAGAAACAGTTCTAGTTCATTCATGAAGTGCTAGTTTATTCATGTTAATCCACTTAATATCTTTATAGAGATATCTATCTTTCCATTAATAAATGATGAAAACTTATTTTCTAATTGTCACTAACATTGATGTGCTGAACATCCTATACATTCTTCCTATATTTGCAGGAATTTCTCTAGGATAAATAGCTAACAATGAAATCGCTAGGTGATAAATTGTGTGCACTTTTAATGAAAATAGGTGAATCAATTAATAGCCATGCTTCAAGTTCTCACCCTTGGTATTTTTAATTTTTGCCAACTTACTAGTTTTAAAATGCTATTTGATATTTCAAATTAATTTTCTTGTTTCCTTTGAGGTTAAATATCCTTTCAAATTTACTGGCCATTGGATTTTTTCTTTCATGACCACCTCTTCATATCCTGCCTAACTTGTAGATTCCTTTATGTATTATGGATACTACTCTATTAGGTTGAAAATATACTATGAAAGTTTTTAATTTTAATGTGGTCAAATTCACATTATATAGTGTATTTTCCTGAGGATTTTAAAATATAGCTTCCTATCCTAAGGTTGCATTTTTACCCCTCTACATGTTCTATATATATGATTTCAAGTTTTGCTTTTTCACATTTTAGGCTCTTATCTACATAGAATTTATATTTTGTATAACAGGGAATGACAAAATATAGCCCATGGATCAAATCTAGCCTACAATCAGTTTTTGATAAATGAAGTTTAATTGTAGCACAGCCATAACCCATTGATTTACACACTGCCCATGGCCACAAAAGATACCGTAAAGAGTAACAAGAGACCATAAGGCCTGCAAATAATTAGTTTGTTGCTCTTTACCAAAAAAAGCTTCCCCTTGAAACCATCATGCTCAGTGAAGTAATTCAGACTCAGAAGACTAAATACCAAATTGTTCCTCTAAGAAAACCAGACCACAGTTACTTCAAAGAACTAAATGGGGTAGGGAGAGTGGGAACTAGTGGGGTGGGCAAAAAGAGAGAGATTTGTAATTTTGACATTATATATATATATATGTGCACAAAATACTCAACTTCAATGTAAACATGTATCACATATATACGTATCAATTAAATGGGGGGGGGTTGCTAATCCCTGATAATGGGAGGCAGGAGGAAAAAAACCTCTGTGACCAGATGAATAACCAGCATGATTTACTGCTCAATTGATCCTTTCCCAACTGATTAGGCACTATATATATATATATATATATATATATATATATATATATATATATATATCAAGTTCCCATACATATCTGATTTTTCTGTATTCATTTTGAATATACACCACTAACACAGAAAGTAAAGTTTACAGATGATTCTGAATGTTATCAGGCACCACACGGAAGTGGACAGCTGCTGCACTACAACCCCTTTCTGGGACATCCCTGAAGGACAGTAGTGAAGGAAAATCTTCACAATGGGCACAACTTTGAGCAGTACATCTGGTCGCGCATTTTGCTTGGAAGAAGAAATGGCCAGATGTGTGAATATATACTGGCTTGTGGGCTGTAGCACATGGTCTGGCTGGCTGGTCTGGGACATGGAAGGAACACAACTGGAAGATTGGTGAGAGAGATATTTGGGGACGAGGTATGTGGATAGAACTCTTCACATGGTCAGAAGACACAAAGATATTTGTGTCCCACGTAAATGCTCACCAAAAACTCTGTCAGCAGAAGATGACTTAATCAACTGGACAGGATGACTCATTCTGTTGAGAGTAGTCAACCTCTTTCCTCGGCTACCCGTTATTGCCCAATGGGCCCATGAACAGAGTGGCCATGGTGGCAGAGATGGAGGTTATGCATGGGCTCCACAACATGGACTTCCCCTCACCAAGGCTGGAGCTGGCTACAGCTACTGCCGAATGCCCACTCTGCCAACTGCATTCCTTGGGGTGACCAGCCTGCAATCTGGTGGCAGGTTGATTATATTGGGCCACTTCCACCATGGAAAGGACAGCATTTTGTCCTTACTGGGACAGATACTCAGGCTTCAGTATTCACCCAAGATCTACAGCACACTCCCACCTCACTGGTTGTCCTGCAGTCCTGGACGGGAGATCTACTTCACAGCTGAGCAGCCATCTTGGACTGTCTCTATCTTTGGATTTGTAAGCCTTCCTAATAGACCTTTTTGTGATAAAATCTGTAAAATCTGTCTTTTGAAAGAACCCAAATTAATACAACCACTAATACAGAAAGTAAAAGAAAACTAAATGCAATGCCACAGCAAAATGATTTGTTTTCTCAATTATCAAGAAATCAACTTCCTCTCGATATCTAAACTGAGATTTGAATGACACCTCCTCAGAGAACTTCCTTAGCCACCTAAAGAGAGGACTCAGACCAGGAGTAGGAGAGAAAACAGAGTTCAAGTATATACTAAAGTTTTAGTCTGTTCATTTAAAGGCCAAAACCTGATGAACAGGTTTAGAAGAGCCAAATCTGAAGTTAAATTTTAGATATTATAAGTAAACTTAACAGGTGGAGGTTAAAAAGCAACAGTCAGATATACTGGTCTGGAGTCAAGGCTGAGGAGTCAAGCTGGAGATGTAAACTTGGAAGTCATAAATAAACAGGTGGCATTTAAAGATTGTTTTAAAGTCTGGGTAGGACCCCTAATAAGACTGTCTCCAGTTTCTATACCTGCCACATCTAATCTTTGAAAAGCATCTAGAGTGGGCTTTTTTCAGTAGTAGGGATTGAACCCACAAACTTCATACTGAGCTACATCCCCAGCCGATTTTTATTTCAGATTTTTAGACAAGGCCTCAATTAGTTACAAAGTTGCCCCGGGTGAGCTCCAACTTGCTATACTCGTCCCTCAGCCTCCCAAAATGCTATGATTATAGGCCTGCACCACCAGGTTGAGCCCTTTCTTTCTTGGAGGGCATCAAGCTCTTCATTCCTTGTGCCTACGGTTTTGTTCCCTGGCCTCTATAAAGTTACCTACTTGCTGATCCTTTAGGTTTATGTTTCAAGGTCCCCTGCTAAGTCCTTTTCTGTAACATCCAACCAAAATATTTCTCTTCTAACCTTACTCAACTACACTTTGTTCAATTTTTAACACAACTTCTACCCTCCACAGCTCCACAGGTGCAGGGGCTTTGTCTTGTTAACTGTTCAATCATAGGACCCTAGCACACTGCCTGGATTAAGAGATGCTCAAAAGTATTTGCCCAACAGAGACAACAGTCTGCTGTGCACCATGCAATTCATCAGATTATTTTAAGAAGGTTATTTTTCCTTAAAAAAAAATCTTCAACAACGTTAAACTATGTTAACTGTACAGTTCTCTCTAGAGAACTATTAACTATAACCTGGTACTTAGGTACTTATCAGTAAAGCTTTCTTCCATTTCACCAGTTTCATTCACTTATAGTCTAGAATCAGCTACTAAAACCCTGTACCTACTGAAGCGCTGCTTTTTAGTTATGTGGAGTTGAATAGAGCCTTTAAGAATACCTGATTTTTAGTGGAGAAGAGTGAAAAGTGGATTAACTGGCCTGTCCCAAGACACAGTAACAGAGCTGTCAAGTGACCTAACTCTGATTTACTTTAGCGCTTCTTTCAAAACCCGGTTCTAATTTTCTATGAAGCAATAAGAATTGACAGGACAATCATCAACATCCAAACACAGTCACTTGCTCACTCTGTACATTATTTTTAATTATATGCAACAACCTTCCCCAGGATCAAAATCATGCTGCTTCCACTTAAAGACTGGGTAGCTCTTACATCTGAAAATCAGAAAGACAACTATATCATTTGCTTGTAAAGTTAGGGTTCCAGTAGTTAGTAAACTTGCTAAGTCACCAAAAGTAGTCTTCCTCAACAGGAAACTTTAGTAATAAGTAACTTTATTTTAGGAACAACAGTAGATCCCCCTTCCTCTCCACTCCCCCAAAAAAAAGGAAACTAGAAAACAGTTGAAGAAAGCAATTTTTCACGTGTTGCTTTTGGGTGATAAACCTCAATATTTGGAAAAGGCAAAGGTACAAAAGGCGATTTCCTTGATGTTGACCCACAATTCACAAAAATAAATCAGAAAAACAGTTCTTAAGCAAGAAAACGTTAACTTCCATAGATTTCAGCAAACATCTGTGGACCAGCGCGACAATTCCCCTGACCTCGCGCGAGGAAGCCACCTTCTTCCCCTCCTGGCACAATCTCTGAGCACAACACGGCACCGGGGGCGTCTGCGCGGAGACCGAGAGGCTCACCGAGGGCCACGCCGCACCCCGGAGGAAGCCCCGATAGGTCCCCAGTCCCACCGCGGCCACTGAGGCCCAGTCTGGCCCGGCCTCCCGACGGCGCCCCTCAGCTACCTTTCCGCCGGAAGAAGGACATGGCGGGACCCGGGTCCGGGCGGAGGGAGCGGGGGGACTGTCCCGGGGAGGGCCCGGCTCCCCTCATTCAGCACCTGGCCCGGACTTCCGGGTCTGCAGCAGCCGCCGCACTAGCCCGAAAAGAGACCTTTCTTCCGGGTGTCAGCCCCACCGCCTCCTCGGGATGCAGCGAGAGCTCCTGCCGCCATATTATCAACAAGCCGCCCTCCCGGAGTTCCGGTCCTTCCCCGCGCGAGGCTTCACGGGAGGCCCTGGCGTCAGCCCCGCCCCCTCCCCGCCTCCTCCGTGAGCGCCCGGGGCTTGTGCCCGGGCGCGCGACCGCGCCACTCACATGACCCTGTGCGCAGGCAGCGCCCTCCTCTCCCGAGCGTTGCGGTCCGGTTGCGGCTGTTTTGGTGCGGGCCCTCGGAGAAGCGCCGCAACCCCCAGCTCGGCGAAACTGCTCCTCCTGGTGGTTGAGACCTCTGGAGCTGGCGTGGGAAGAACCTCAAAAGCGGGGCGCCCAGCCGGCGGGCACCTTGCAGTGTGTGCGCCTTTCTTAAAAGTAGGGCTAACAGCGGTGTGCCTCGATTTCCTTGAGTTCTCCTAAAAGGCGCTTGCCCGCTTTGCGGCTTTACGTGTATCTTCAGCCCCTGCTCTCCTGGGAAAGCGCAACCCCGACGCACGGTACGAGGCGACCGAGACCGCAAGGGGACTCGGAGGTACACTAAGCTTTAGGCAGCTCCAGAGACACCTTCTGACCTAATGACCTTGGGAATGGAGAGGAAGAAGTGGGCTTATTTTCACCCTATCTCCGCGAGCGCTCGAATTTGAAAGGGACAGCAACACAGAAGTCTTGTGTAAATGCCATTTTCCTGTGAACCTTTCCACCTCTTAAAGTAGAATGAATCAAGCTCCACCCCCGTTCACTGTCCTTCACCGCCCAGTGAGGGCTCTTGGCTCAAGTGATAACTGTAGAGGCAGCTCCTGCCAGGGAAGGAGCTAGGAAAAAAATAAGCTTGATTTTTTTTTTAGTCGTAACGAAGTCTTTTAAGGGACAGACGGGGAAACCGGCGTCCATAAAAGAGGCAGCTTGTCCAAGATTGTTCAGTGTATCGTCGTTAAGACTATAACTGGAACCTGGGATCTTTTCAGCCTGTTGCTTGAGCACGTAAATAGACTTGCTGTTTTGTTTGGGCATATGTTTGCAAATGCATGAAAAGTCAAAGCTAACACTGACAGAAAAGACTATGCTCAGTTAGGTCCTATGCTGTGATTAGTAATGGTTTTTGGACTTGGTCTTGATAAATGGTTGAAACTAGGTACGGACAAGTAGACATGTCCAAAGTCACCAGCTAACTAGAAGTGAAGCCTAGAATTCAGTGGTAAGTGAAACCAGAGGATGCTTAGCAACCTCTCCACTACCAAGTTACAACCTCTGACCTTGGAGTTACCTTTACTCCCCCAGATAGCTGGAAAGCTGCAATCAGCTAGTAAAAGCTGTCTTTATTTACTAAGTACTTAGATTTTTCCCCTCCAGGTACTTAGCAAAGTACAATCGGGTTCTCAGTCTCTCCCCTACCGCCATGGAGAGAAGAGATGCTGTGAGATGCCTGCCATCATCACTGCAATTTATAGAGAATGGCCTGACTGAGATCACAAAGCTTGTCAGAGGTACAGAAGGCACTTCAGTTGCTGCTAGTCTGACTCCAGGCCATCTCTTTTCCCTCCAACTTCATGTAATTCTCATGTATCTCATGTTCCAATACATGTTCCTATGGGAAAATGTACTGAAGTGTCATTTCTCAGTGTAGGTGCTTCAGGATTTCCTGAGTCATCCCATTGTTAGGGTTTGGATCATAAATGTCACCCAAAGGCCCAAGGGTTACAAGGCTTGGTTGCCAGCCTGTGGGGCTATTGGGAAATGGTGGAACCTTTTAAGAGGTGGGAGACTTTGAAAGAGGAAATTAGGTCACTTGGGGTATGCCTTTAAAAGAATATTGGGACGATGCCCTCTTCTCTACTTTTGCTTCTCAGAAGCCGCAAGGTAAATAGCTTTGCCCAACCACATGCTTCTGCTATAATGTTATGCCACACCATGGCCCAAAGTATTAGAGCCAACTGAACATAGTCTGAAACTATGAGCCAAAATAATACCTTCCTCTGTATAAGTTAATTATCTCAGGTATTTTGTCATAGCAACAGAAAGCCAACACAAAGGCTGGAGAAATAGCAGTTAAAGCACCTGCCTAGCAACCATAAGACCCTAGGTTCAATTCCTCAGAACTACATAAACTGGGTGTGGTGTCACATGCCTGTAATCTCAGCACTCAGGAAGCTGTGGCAGGAGGATTGCTATTAGTTGAAGGTCAGCCTGAGCTCCATAATGAGTTCAGGACCAGCCTTGAATATAGAGTGAGACCCTATCTCAAAAAAAAAAAAAAAAATCCCAGCAAAACAAAGAGCCAAGCCAACACAACCATTATTGTTTTTATGCTTACAGAAGCTTTATGTTAACAGTATTATTTAATCTTTTGAAATTCGATTACCCACATATGCATAAAGTTAAAATAACATGAAACATGAGAATATAAAAATAAGCAAAAATTTCCTATTAGCCTGATTACCTAGTTGCAATAAATTGATACCTTGTGTTGTTTCCAAATTAATTTATTAAATCACTTAATTTGCATGTAAAATAAAATAAATTCTTACCAGAATGAGTTCCTTTAATTATGTTCTTAATTTTAAGGGAATCCACACAGTCTTTAAGTAGCAGCTGTATTAATTACAACAAATCAGTGAAATAAAATTAGCAGGTTAATTACAACAAAGCCAGGGAATAAAATTGATCTGTTACAACAATTTTTTTACAAATTGATGAATAGCATTCTAAAACCAACATTCTAACAAATTTGTACTCTAGCTTTCTATACCAAACATTCCTCTTCAAAGAAACAATTTTTTTTGGGGGGGGGGGGGCAGGGGGGAGATAAGGACAGATACTGGTTTTCATAGCTAAGGTTGGCCTCAAACTCGCACTGCTCCTAGTTGAATCTCTCAAGAGCTGGGATTATACATCCAATGCCCAGCACATGCTCAGTGCTTCAAACACATCTTTTGATTTTAGTGATGCATTTATTTATTGATTTTTGAGACAGGGTCTCACTCTGTAGCCCAGGCTGGTACTGAACTCACTATGGAGCCTAGACTGGCCTTGGGACTGATGGCAATCTTCCTGTCTCAGCCTTCCAAGTGCTGGGATTACAGGCGTGTGCCACCACGCCCAGTTTATGTGGTGCTGGGGAATTGAACTCAGGTACTTAGTGCTTGATGCAGCGCTTGCTAGGCAAGCACTTTAACCATTGAGCCATTCCTCCAGCACTCAAACACATCTTTTGACATAGGGAAAGAAAACCTGGTCCTTAGTAAGCATATGTAAAGTTAGATTTATAACATTGCAATTGAGAATGGAGATTGGTATAATTTTAAATCCTCATCAATCATCTACACAAAGATTGATTCTTACTTTCATTTTTTATCCTATCAAAGGAACTCAAAAAGTCAGGAGATGATAACAATAAAAATCTTTTCAAATTGTGTAGCAAAGATTTCTACTTTTAATAGCAGTGAAGTAATTTGGAATAGTCACATGTTGAGTAAAACTAAAAAAGATAAAAATCTTTTTTTTTTTTTGAGACAGGGTCTCGCTCTGTGGTACAGGCTGGTCCTGAATTCACTTCAGAGCCCAGGCTGGCCTTGGACTCAAGGCAATCCTCCTATCTCAGCCTCCCGAGTGCTGGGATTACAGGTGTGCGCCCCCATGCCCAGCTTATGTGGTGCTGGAGAATCGAACTCAGGTACTTAGCACTTGGCTTCAGCGCTTGTTCAAGCGCTTTGACCGCTGAGCCATTCCTCCAGCCCCAAGATAAAAATCCTAAATACATGATGGGGTAATAAGGAAAAGAAGATTACTGGATGAAAATAAGAAAAAAAAAATCAAAGGTTTAAGTCCTATACTTGGGGCCTGTTGCCCTGGGAGCTTTTACTGCTTATGAAAAGAAGTGAAGCAAGGGGGTTGTATCTCAGTTGCAGTGACTTACCTAGCATGCACTAGGCCTGAGTTTGGTCTTCAGCACCAAAAGAAAAAAAATATTTGGCTGAGAAGCTGAGTTGATTGATAGCTCACAGTCTAAAGGGAAACATGTTGGAGCCCAGGGTGTGCTATGGGATGGGATTCTAGCCCTTAAAAGGGTTTCAGCCTTAGCGTCAAGTCTTTGAGTGGGTCAGGAAGACTTATTCCCTAATGGTAAATTAAGAAACTCCTGACTTCCAGTACCCCTGTGTACTTGATGGAAGCAAATGAAAATGAAACATCATCTGGGGTCTCAAATCATTTCCAGAAACAATTTTTCAAATATTATGTCTGGTATGCAGTCATAGATATCTACATACATGTAATAAGATATTAGAACATGAACCAACAGAAATGACAGGCAATAGAAACAGTCACTTGAGATCTACAGATAAAAGAATTATCAGAGTTTAATGTAACTCATTTTACTATATTCAAGGAGGTAAAAGACAAAGTTGAAAGTTTGGGCTAAAAACTGGAAATTATGGCAACTGGCAAAATAAATATGAAAAAGAAACAACTAAAAATTGCAGATTGAATTTGTGAAATGGACAACAGTTCTGAAGAAAATATCACGAATGAAGCATGTAGTGGGAGTAAGAGACATACAGAAACAAACCCACCCATCTAAGAATCACTGTGCCACAAACAGATAAAAAGAAATCCACACATACTTTGTGTGTGTGTGTGTGTGTGTGTGTGTGTGTGTGTGTGTGTGTGTGTGCGCTTGTGTATGTGTGTTCTGGGGGAGGCTTTGTGGTTGTGGGGATTGAACCCAAGGAGTGCTGAGCTATGTCCCGAGCACTGATGTTTCTCTTGAGTAGTGGGGCTTCAGGTGTATACCTCTATGTCTAACCTTAAGAAATACTAAAAATTGCTGACAGGGTGGCACAGGCCTGTAAGCAAACTGAGAGGCTGAAACAGGAGGATCACAAGTTCAGATCTAACCTGGACTTATGTATTCTAGATATTAGTCCTCTGCCCAAGGAGGTGGCAAGATTTTTTCCCCATTGTGTGGATTCTCTCTTCACTCTGTTGTTTCCTTTGCTGCTCAGCTGCTTTTTAATTTGATATAATCCCAATTGTTGGTTCTTGGTGTTATTTCTTGTGCAGAAGGTATTCTATCAAGAAAGCCCTTACCTATGCCTATGTCTTCAGTGATTTTTACCTATTTTGTCCTCTATCAGGATCATTGTTGCCATTTTAATATCTGGGTCTTTGATCCTTTTTGATTTGATTTTAGTACAAGGTGAAAGTTGTGGGTTTAGATTCATTCTTCTTCATGTGGATAATCAGTTCTACTGGTGCCATCTGTTAAAGAGGCTATCTTTTCTTTAGTATATATTTTTTGCCACTTTGTCAAATATCAGTTGGCTGAGGGTGTTTGGAGTTGTCTGTGTATCCTCAGTCTGTTCCATTGGTCCACCAGTGTGTAAAGAACAAAGAAAGTGGTATGTAGGTGAATGTTGATAAACAGTAAGTGTAAGCAGGAATGATAAAGCCACAAAAGTTAGCTCACTACAGTTTACAGAGACCACCCTCACTTCTGATAGTATCTGGAATGCAAAGTCAGGGGTCCAAAACTGCACTTAGATTTGATACTTTGCTAGAAAGGCTCACAAAACTCACCAAAAGCTGTCATGTTCACGTGAGATTATGATGACTCTATTTTGCATATGCAAAACATTCTAATTAATTATTCTGTGTGATTCCATTTAATGGGAAGGAAGTTTAGACATCTAGAGACTAAAATTGAAGTTGAATATTTTTCCTCCCTAAAAAAAGACTAGAGAGTCTGAAGCTTCATAATTCAGCCTTTTGCTTTCTCCTTCATTTACCTCAGTACCCAAAATGATTTCAAATAGATTTGGATGGCAGTAAGCATTATTTCATTATTATCAGGATTAGTTCTGAGATGCTAAGTAGATACCAAAAGAACAAAAACGCAAACCTATCCTTGTCTGGTGTGTATTTCATATCAGATCTGGGCCAAAGGATGTTTCATTTCATTAAATGTAATGTTGTATTTAAGCGTAATGACCACCTTGGATAGTAGATATAATTATTTGACCCATTTTGTGAATGAGAAAATGAGCCTTCTAAGAAGCTAAATAAATTGTCGTTGATCTTGCAGCTAATAAAAACCAGAGCCAAGAAGTGAAATACAGTTTCGTCTGTCTCTAAAGCCTGTTTCCTTTATACTATACTGCTTGAGATTTAGTTCAACAAGACTAATGGTTAATGAACCTTTGTCCTTGGGTGTGGTACTGACCTCTGATGAAGGGTGTCTGTGAAGTAAAATGGTCACTTTGCCTCCTTGGGTTGTAGTGCACTTAAAAACACCATGTCGTTGCTCTTCCTATAATTCACCAAATGATGAACACTAAAGGAAAGAGGGGAGGAACTCAAGATGTGTTCTGTTGCCCTTTTACAAAACATGGGGTTTTTCCTTTGGCCAGCCATATGAGAATCTACAAACATGGTAGTGTAGACATCATGGGAAGGGATAGTGTTCTAAGAGAAATGCCACTTACATGTTACTATGGCAAAACCAGAAGAGTCTATAGAGCTGCCTGTTGTGCTGTTGGCATTGTTGTAAGCAAGCAAGTTGGGGCAAGATTCTTGCCAATTGAATGAATGTGTGTATGGAGCACAGACAAGAGTTTCAGGGCTGAAATAAGCTTCCTGAAACTTGTGAAGGAAAATGATCAGAAAAGAAGGAAACCAAAGTGAAGGTACTTGGGTTCTGCAGAAGCGCCAGCTGCCTTGCTCAGAGACCCATGGGAAGGAGCCTGAGCTGCTGAGACCTATTCCCTGTGAGTTCATGGCATAAGCTGGGGATGTATCCCTGAGGTTCTGCCCCTGATGAGCAGCTAAAGTGCTGCAGGCCCTGAGTCAAATAACCAGTGCAACTAAAAATGAAAACAAACCCTTTCGATTGTAAGAATGATTTTCTTAATTGAGTGGGAGTGTGGCACCTTCACCCCAGAGCAATACTCAGGGAAGATTCTCATCGTAAGTCATTTTTTTTTTTTCTGGCTCTCAGGTGTGAGGTAACAATGTTCAGCAGATAGATACTCAATTAGTTAGAAATCAGACAAATTTTATATTGGTTTGGAGATAGTTGCTCTATATACATATTGGAAAAGAAGTACCAAAATAAGTGGGAGGAACCTATTGCATTCCAGTTAAACTCATGATGAGTCAATTATTTGGAAATGTATTATAAATAGCTGGTTTTTAAGGAAGAAATTTGATTTTGAGTCATCCTACTTAAAAATCAGTTGTTGAAAGCAAAAATAAAAGGATTAAAAAATAGTACTTTGAAAGTGCCTGGAATAGATCTCATCCTTTAGAAGCCATTTAACAGATGTTGTCACTGTTGTAATGGTTTTAATGTCTTTTTTTTTTTTTTTTACTGGAAATTGATTGAATCCAGGACTTTTGCACTGAACTACATCACCAGCCCCTTTTATTATGTGTTCATTTTGAAACAGGGTCTCTCTGAGTCACTGACTTGCCCTGCCTGTGGTCAAATTTGTAATCCTCTTGCCTCAGTCTTCTAGAGAGCTGGGATTAAAGGCACGAGACACGATTTTATTGCTGTTGTTACTGATTTATTGATACATTGAAGATCTAGACCTGATTCTGTCTCTAAGTGGAGGTATTAGAACTTGTGGTTGGCCTTAAATGAAGACTAGTGAAAGAGACAGACACCTAAAGACAGAACTGTGCCCAAGAAAGTCTGTGGGCGAAGTGTGTGAAACTGATCCACCACTTGGACTGATCGTCGTCTCAATCAAAGGGTGTTCTCTAAGCTCCTCTTCCTGACTCTCACCCTTTATTCTTTGGGACCCAGTCTAATATCTACTTCTTGTGGGAAGTCCTCCCTGATTAATCCACTCACTTAGTTGCTTCTAAACTGTCATAAAATATTGAAACTAAAGGTAACTTTGTTCGTTATCTCAAAACCTCCTAACACTTTTGAAGGACAGGTATTAATATTCTAATGTTAAAGACAAACAAGAAAGCCTTGCCAAGTTCCTGGAGCTAAACAGCAGCAAAGCCAGAGTTCCAATTCAGATATGGGTGATTCAAAGTGCACGTTGGCAAACTGGGGCTCATAGGCCAAATACAGACTAATTGTTGATCGCTTTTTGTAAATAAAATGTTCGAACAAGGTATACCTCTTCATTAAGTCCATCTCCGAAGAGTGTTACTCTTATGACCTGATTTTGTCCTTTTCATGGCTACTGTAACAGTCAGTATGGGTGAAGTTACACTGCTGTAAACCAACTCTAATATTTTAATCAGGTAAGATAATACATTTCCTGCTTATCTTATATTTCCAGCAAAGATCCACAGTGGGGTTGTGCTTTCTGTGGCATTCTAGGACATCGCTGGCTGGTAACTTTATTGCCATATGTGCTCCCAATGCTACCACATCAGTGGGAAACACCAGCCATTCAGAGCATGCTCTAGGGCTTAGGACTCCTGCTCACATTCCTTTATGCAAGCAAGTTCCAAGGTCTGGCCCAACTTCAAAGCAACTTCAAAGGTGAAATGTAAATGAGGCAGGGAAATGTTATCTGATCATAAGTCTGAAAGAAAGTATCTTCGTGAACAGCTCTAATAGTGATTTTATCTGTCTACGGACTCCCTTGGGCAGCCCTTTCCCTGCCTCAGCTTGGGGTCAGGTTGGATTTGGGAACCCTATCTCATATAGGGCCATGGTTAGTATTGCTGGAATCTGGTTTCTTTGTAGGTTGCTGCTCTTTAAAGTTTATTGAATAAAATTATTTCATTTTGCTTGGTTACCACTGTCAATTTCTTCCCTTCCCTTCCCTTCCCTTCCCTTCCCTTCCCTTCCCTTCCCTTCCCTTCCCTTCCCTTCCCTTCCCTTCCCTTCCCTTCCCCTCCTCTCCCCTCCCTTCTCTTCCCTTCTTTCTCTTCTCTTTTCTTCCTTCACTTCTCTTCCACTCTCTTCTCTTCTCTCATCTTTTCCTTTTCTGGCAGTCTTGTTATGTTGTCCAGGCTGGCTCAGACCCTTGAGCTCCAGTAGTCCTCCTGCCTCAGCCTTCGGAGTAGCTGGGACTAATGCATGTGCCATCACACCTGCAAAGCACTAAGAATTTCTGACTGATTCTCTCTGTATTTTAACTTTATTACCTTTCTTTCTTTCTTTCTTTCTTTCTTTCTTTCTTTCTTTCTTTCTTTCTTTCTCTTTCCTTTTTGAGATAATATCTCTCCAGTCCAGGCTGATCCTAAACTCACTATGTAACACAGGCTGGCTTTGAAGACATGGCAATCCTCCTGCCTCAGCCTCCCAAGTGCTGGGATTACAGACATGCACCACCACAAATGGCTTACGTGGTGCTAGGGAATCAATCCCAAGGCCTTGTGTTTGCTAGGCAAATGCTCTAACCTCTGGTCTAAATTTATTAAATTTCAAATGAGGAATTTTCTGGTGTTTACTTGAATCTTTTCTTTTCAATAAGATTGAGATGCAAAAGACCTACTGAAATATCCTACCAAGTATTAACCAAGAAACTGATTTAAAAACTTGACATGGTGGCACATACCTATAACCCCAGCACTCTGGGAGGCTGATATAGGAAGATTGCAAGTTTAAGCCCAGTCCGGACAACTTAGCGACTTAAAAATCTGTCTCAAAATAAAAAACGTTGGGAATGTAGCTCAGAGTGAAAGGCCCTGAATTCAATCACAGTACCAGAAAACAACCAAACAACCAAACAACCAAACAACCAATCAACCAAAACCATATATTCCTATAGTCCTAGCTACTTGGGAGTCAAAGGCAGGAGAATCCCTTCAGTTCAGGAGTTCAAGGCCAGTCTGGGCAATATGACCTGCCTCTGGGGAAAGAAAAAAAAAAAAAAGAGTATTGTGGTTGGGCCAGGTGGTGAAGGCCTGTAATCCCAGCACTCTAAGAGGCTGAGGCAGGAGGGTAGCAAGTTTGCCACTTAGTTTCCAGACCTCAAGAGAATCTGGGCAGTTTAGCAACTCAGAGAGACTCTGTCTTAAAAAAAAAAAAAAAGGTCTGGGGGTGTAACTTACTGCAAAGGCTTTGGTTCAGTCCCCAGTACTGAAAAAAGAAAAGTGCTTATGTGTAGCTTGTGCTGAGTTTGACCTTTACACTGATCATCTTGCCTACTCCTCACCCCAGTCTTATGAGCCCAGTCTCCTTTGTATTCCCAGTTTACACCCAGGCCAGCTGAGGCTAAGGCAAAAAGCCGTGAGCCTGGAGGGATGCAGCCTGCTTTCTGACTCTGGGCCTGCTCACCGCTGCCCATTGCCCATCGCCCGTTGCTCTGCAACAGACAGAGAAAACCTCCAGGGCTCTAGGGGACATTGAGGGGCATTTGGCCTGGCCTGACCTGTGCTCTGCTTTCGATTCTTACCTACTTTCTCAGACTGTATGTATTTCTATATAGGACAACATGTCACTAAAATGAAAAATATAGCACAGGAACAATTTTTTTTTTGAGGCAGGGTCTCGCTCTGTGGTCCAGGCTGGTCCTGAATTCACTTCAGAGCCCAGGCTGGCCTTGGACTCAAGGCAATCCTCCTGTCTCAGCCTCCCGAGTGCTGAAATTACAGGCGTGCACCACCATGCCCAGCTTATGTGGTGCTGGGGGAATCGAACTCGGGTACTTAGCACTTGCTCAGGCACTTTAACCGCTGAGCCATTCCTCCAGCCCCAGGCATACTTTTTAAAATACATTTTGAGCAATCTTTGAATTGAACTCATATTTTAAATTGAATTAAATGTGCATCCTGGGGCTTTAGTTCATTTCAATATGAACAGATTGCTATATATGATCTGACAGCTGATGATGATGTTCTTCAGTGGTCCCAGGACTTTAGGAAATGCTTTGCTTTGATATGTACGTTTCTTTTTTTTCTTTTTGAGACACGGTCTCACTCTGTAGACCATATTGACCCTGAACTCACTATGTAGCCCAGGCTGGCCTTGGACTTGGTAATCTTCCTGCCTCAGCCTCCCGAGTGGTGGTATTACAGGCGTGCACTGCCACACCCAGCTTTATGTGGTGCTGGAAATTGAACCTAGGGCCTTGTGCTTACCAGGCAAGCACTTTAACCACTGTGCCATTCCTCCAGCTGCCAATATATGCATTTCCTAGAGAGCAGGGTTTAATCACACCTTACAATGGATCTGCTCCCAAAATTTTATTAAATCTTTATTAACACTTAGAGGTTATTCAAAACTCCCAGGAATTCCACTTTAATTAAAAGCAGCCTCCAGCTCGGGGGTGTGGAGTGAGGAGGGGGTGGGGAGGGTGGCTGAAATTTGCTAGCTCAGTCCTCTAGGTGGCAGCAAAACCTATGAATGAATCTCTTCTGGGGCCTGTCTTGTTGGAGATAGCGATGGGAGCTGAAATGCGTAAGACTTATTTTTATAAATAATTTACATATAAGTCACATGATTCAGGCAAATAGCTATGGCAGTTTTTATTTAATTTATTGAAAAGTGGAATTGGCAAGTAATAATTCTACATCTCTCCATTCCCTTTAGAGCCCAGTCTTTGAATATATATACATTTCCAGGGTTGGAACCCAGAGCCAGTTACCTTCAGCTCTTCTAATGGTTTAATCTCTGCAAGAGCTACATCACTGAGGTGCTCCTTCTATTTCTCTGTAGTTACTGTTGGTCCCAAGTTTTAACTGCTGAATATCAGAAAGGGCTCAGGTTGTATGTCCACCCGCCCTTGAATTACTGATTTTCCCTTCAACTAAATAAAAAGAAAAAACACTGTAGCTTTAAAACTTTTGTATTATCAGTCTTTGATGCAGATCTGGTGAAGTGAATGAATAGATTACCATGAAATTATATAAAGCTAGGCACTTTCTATTAGAAATAGGCTTTAAATTACCATTATGCATGGAAATCTCAGTATATCCCCCAGAGTTTTGGTTACAAGCAACAGAAATCAATTCTGGCTCTCAAACAGTTTACTTGAAAGGAATTTAATGATCTGGGAGTGGAATCATGAGGAAGTATGTAAGACCAATGCTTAGTTTGTATCTTAAATGTCTCCCAAAGGCTCATGTATTAAAAGTTTGGATCCCAGTGTAGTACCACTAAGAGGTGGTGGAAATTTTAAGAGAAGGGCCTTAGTGAGAGGTTTTCAGGTTACTGAGAGCATGTCTACTGTTTCACCAAGAAATGCTATGTTTACTGAAGATTTCTGATAGTTAGATTACCTATTTCAGAAATTTCCCTTACATTTCTAAACTCGCAGAAATGAGCACTGTATTTTATCAAGTGATTTTAAGCTAATTTTTCATCACTTATTAGTATTATAATTATTTTATATTTAAAATTGAATCCAGACCCTTTGCACTGAGCTACAACCCAGGCCTATATTGTTTTTATTTTTTCCCCATTTTTATTAGTATATATATGCAATACGTAATGTTTACAATGAACTTGAGATTTTGTGCACACATATATTGCATCAGTATTACAATTTATCCCCAGTTTTGGCCTTCCTGTACTCTCCCCATCCCCCATAAGTCCCACTATCACATCCATTTGATTCTACAGAATGCCTGTATTCTGGGTGCCCAAATCAGAGAAGCCATGCAATATTTAACATATTTAATCTGCTTCTGACTCGCTTCCTCACTTAAATCACCACTCTTTAGCTCAGCTTCCCACCCACCCCTAGAATGGGCTGCAGGGGCCGTATCTTGATGCCTCTTCTCTGGGTCCAGCAGAGCCCTTTATTGGGATGACTGGCTGAAAGTTGTTTTTTTTTTTTTTTTTTTTTTTTGTATTTTACTGTACCTTTGTTGAGATTCTTCAACACGGTCTCACCCACCAGTCTACATAAGAAAAGAACTGTAACAATGAAGTTCATAAGGCTAGAAAATGTGAGAAAGAAAAAGACAGAAATTAAATTCAAACTTCTTAGGTAAGTACTGAAAGGTAAATGTTTGTACATTCAAATGACACAAAGGTTATCATTATATCAATTAGTTTTCTTAGGATAAGCTTATATCAAAGACCAAATAAGTGAATTGCTACATTAAATGAACTTAAGTCCATATCACAAAAGGATGTTACAAATAAAGCAACATATATAATGGCATATATATATATATATATATATATATATATTTCAGAAATTTTTTAACTCTCATAAATTACTCACATTTCACTAATTGCTAACATTTAGCTATATTTGGTTTATCATTTTATCTACCTATCTATCCTTACATATTTTAAAGATTTTATACCAATATCCCATGTTGAATATAATTATTGTATTTTTGCAAACATACTATTAAAATGGTAATTATGGGGGGAAGTTTCACAGATTTTATTTGAAAGCTGGTACTGTTTTAGTAAGATACCAGTCAAATGATTCAAATACCAATCTATTTTTTTTTTTGGTTATACTTTCTTTTTAGATGTTTCCTTTTCTCCATGTCCTTTGGTACTGCTTGTCTCTGTCTCTCTCAAGAATTCCTTCAAGTATTTTCTGCTGTGCTGGGCTAGTGAACACACTAATTTCTTCAAGGATTTTTGATCATGAAAAAATCTTTACTTCTCTTTCAATTTTTAGGGATAATTTTGTTGGATACAACAACCTGGGTTGACATTTGCTGAAGGGAACATTTTTAAGAAAGTAAGATAAAAAGTATGTCTGAGGGTAATATTTATCACCCTCTAACATAGGAATAAGGAAGAGAGAAGGGGAGGGGAGAGAGAGAGATTTTAAATGTGAAGTTTAAGAAGAGGTGTAACAAGTGAAATAGACAGCCTCATGGCTGACTGCAAGAACATTCCAGGTAAAGGGAACAGCAGACTGAAAGGCTCTGAGCAGAAGCAAAGCCTAATCTGGATATTTGAGGAGTAGAAACAATGGTGTGAGGCTGGAATGGTATGAGCAAGGGGTGTGAAGTGGGAGGCGATTTTAGGCAGGCATGGCATGTAGGTCATTGGAAAGACTCTAGGTTTTTAACCTGACTAGGGAACTGATGCACAGTTTTGAGCAGAGCTGGGGCACAATCTTACCTACGCTATGGAAGAATCCCTCCCAGTGCCCCGTGAAGGCTGTGCTGAAGCCGAGCCAGAACAGAACCATGGAGGCCAGTGAGGAGGCTGCAGCAATGATCCAGATGACAGAGGAAGATGGAGTTGGACCAAGTAGTACCAGGGAGATGAGGACATTTATGATAGATTTGCCATCATCATCATTTCATTATTATTATTTTGTAGTGCTAGGTACTGAACTCAGGGTCTTTCCCACCTTAGGCAAGCACTCAATTATTGAGCTGCATCACCAGATCAGATATCAGATATGGGAGAGTTTTAACAAATTGGTTACCTGGAATTGTAGAAGATTGGATAAGACAAGAGTTGAGTTCAGGACTAGACTGGGCTATATAGTGAGACCCTATCTCAAAAAAAAAAAAAAAAAAAAAGTGAAGTGACTTGAATGACTTCAAACTTTTTGCCTGTAGAATAAATTTGACATTAATTAAAGTGGGAAATATTACAGGAATAACGAGTTTGAGGAGCATAGTAGCAGTTTACTTTTAAGCATATGGCCTTTGGGATGCCAATTATCACAACTGGATATAGGAGTATGGGGCTCAAAGAACTCCAGCAAGAGGTAAGAGTGTGAGAGTCATCGTGTGCTGGTGGTGGCATTTAAGGCCATGAGGTAGGAGGAGCTATTGAATGGCAGCTTCTACAGACTGTGCTCCTGGCATTCCAAGGTCAAGAGGTCAGAAGGATGAGGAAGAATCAGTAAAAGAGACTGAGAGATGCCTCTGGAAGTCATGGGAAAATCAGAGCAGTCTTATGGGAAAAGCATTTCTGAGAGGAGGCACTAAATAGCCTGGTCAAATGCTGCTAAGAGAGGGAGTACAATTAAGAATTGAACATGGAATCTGGATTCCAGCACTCTGGGAGGCAGAGTTTGAGCTCAGCCTGGGCGACTCATGGATTTAGTGAGACCCTTTCTCAAAAAAAAAAAAAAAAAAAAAAAAAAAAAAAAAGGGCTAGGGATGTAACTCAGTGAAGGTCCTGGGTTCCATCTTCAGTACTCCCCCTTGCCCCCCCCCGCCCCCAAACACACAATTTGGATGTGGAGAATGGATGTACAGAAGCCATGGAGGACCTCAACAAGAGCAATTTTCTGGAGCTACTGGGAAAGGAACTGATCAGAGAGAGCTCATCAGAAATTGAGGGGACGGAAACAAAGTCAACACCTGCACATAATTATTACTATTATTTTTGAGACAGTAATCCAGACTGGTCCCAAACTCACTAGGTAACCCAGGCCTTCCACAACCTCCTCAGTGCTGGGATTACATGTATGCACACCACACTTGTCTAATATTTATGTGGTGCTGGGGACTCACATCTAGGGCCTGCGGATGCTAGGCAAGTGCTTTAACCACTGAGTTAGGCCCTAGCCTAGACATAATCCCTTTGAGGACGTTTTATTTTCTGGGAATGGGAGGAAACAGTGGGCTAGTGTCTAGAGGGAGGAAGTAGGTCAAGGAAATGTCTCTCAGGGCCAGTGTTTAGCTCGGTTGCACAGTTCTTATGTACTGCACACAGACCCTGGGTTCAATTCCCAATGCCACCAAACAAACAAAAGAGACAAACATGTAATAATAACAAGAGATTTAAGTTTACCTTCAGATTATAGCAGGTCAAAATACATTTAAGAATACAGAAGATGTAAATAATATGAATAACAATTCTACCTCATCAATACACATGACAATTTTTAGGCTGAAACTAGAGCACACATTTCCCTAGAGTTCCCATAGTATGTTCACAAAACTGGACCCTATTTTAGGTCATAAAGAAAAATTCACATATCATTAATAAAAAGTCATATTGATAATATTGATCTCTGATTTTAAATCACATGAAATAAAGCTAAAAATCAAGAAATCACAAAAGGTCCTAATAATTAGAAAAATTGAAAACTCTCATACTCTCACTTCAAATTTAAGGTCTTTATTTTAAAGACAGTTCAGAAACACAATTTTAGAATTTCTAAAAATGGGGTGGGGGGAATGGCACAGCAGTGAAAGCACTTGCCTAGCAAACATGAGGCCCTGGGTTTGATTTCCCCAGCACCACATAAATTGGGTGTGGTGGCATATGCCTGTAATCCCAGCACTTGAGAGGCTGAGGCGGAAGGATTGCCACAAGCCCAAGGCTAGCCTGGGTTCCATAGTGAGTTCAGGACCAGACCAGGCTACAAAGTGAGACTCTTACCAAAAAAACAAGCAAACAAACAAACAAAAAAACAAAAAAATTCCACAAAATAACAGTAATGACACTCTGGGAGTCTGAGGCAAAATGATCTTGAAGTTTAGGTCTAATCTGGGTAACTTAGTGACTTAATGAGACCTCTCTCTCTCTCTCTCTCTCTCTCTCTCTCTCTCCTCCTTTTCTTTAGAGACCTTGTCTCAAAATAAAAAAATAAAAAGAGGCTGGAGATATAGTTCAGTATGAAGGTTCCTGGCTTCAATCTCCAGTTCTGAAAAAGTAACAACAAAATACAACAAAAATTATTAAATATCAGAAATTATGAGCTATATCTAAGGCTGTATAGAGATATGCCAAGTGTTAGCCTTAAATATATGCACTTGTTAAAAAGAATCTCAAGCCGGTCAAGATGGCAGCTGAGTAACAGCGCTGCACAATGTCTGCTCATCGACCCACTTAAAAAGTCAAGAATTTAGTTAGAAAAAGTGTGTTTGATGTAGCTAGGAAAGAGGAGCATCCCCGAAAACTGAAAGGAGGCCAGGGGAAGGCCAGAAATTCCAAAGGATCATTGAAAGCAGAGAAAAAATATCCCCATGGCCCAGTAAGCTGCTGTAGCCAGCTGCAAACAGCTAGAGCCGCAGGCAGCTATGGACGGAGAAAAGCTCACGGGGACCTGAATATCTGACAGAGCTGGGAGAGGATGGAGCACACAACAATGGACAGGAGGCTGCGGGCAGGTCAGAAATCCTGAAGTCACATCGGAAGAGGAGGAAAGAAGCAGCTGACTTGGCACAGTCCCGAGCTGCTGGCACCCACAGACCACAGACACAGGAAGGTCCAGAGCCAGAACCTCAGCGCGGATCCAGAGAAGTGGGAATTGTCGGAAGCTGGTGGCCCCAGCCCCCGAAACACCAACCCACGGGTAGTGTGTCCTACAAACCCAGTGTGTGCTTCCCCTAAAGGCCCCAGGATTCCAGATCAGAAACAGGGCTCAGCAGCCATCACAGGAAGTGACATCAGCAGGAGTCATTTTAAGTAGAAGGAAAAATAAAAGCCCAAGGCTGAATGCTTTACAGTAAAAGAAAGCTCAGAAGAGCACACCAGGGCTTTGGGGTCACCCTTAAACAGTGCCTAGGAAGAAACGGGCACAAGCGGTAGAGAGAGGAGAAAAGAGGGGAAAATGCTGCTGATATCCTAAACGGCTCAGGGCACCTCTGCTCTGAGGGTGGAGAGCCCCGCCCTGGGGGAGGGAAGCCAGGACAGAGGGAGAGCTGTGCTGAGTGAACCGGGGGGAACAAGACACCTCAAAAGGGGGATCATCACCCCATTCCTCCGGCATGCGCCAGAGGCTTCCGATTCACTGCTGCCCTGCATGCCAGAGGCATCTAGGACAGGGAAGTCCATTGCCTGTCCATACTGTGAGCCACAGGCTTCAAGAGACTTCCAGGGAATTCCATCACCCTGTCAATCCTGAGCCCCAGAGGTTTCCAGAGGCATCTAGGACTGGGAATTCCATCGCCCTGTCTGTCCCTTGGGCCAGAGGATTCCAGAGGCATTTAGGACTGGGCCTTCACCAAACCCTTCTTTCCTGCGCAACAGAGACAGCGAGAGGTAGCAGAACCATGGGGAAACGTGGTAACAAATCTCCTACAAAAAGACCTGACACCCCAGAAGATGATACCAGGGGTACTGAAATTGCAGAATCCAAAAATGAAAATGGCAAAAATGATGGTAACATCTGGGCCCAGATATTCAGTGAATTAAAGCAGGAATTAAAGCAGGGGAAAAAAAAACAGGAAATAAGACAGCGCAAGAGCTACACCAACACATAACTAGGCAAAAAACAAGCCTTGAAAAGTGCCTCCAGCCCACCGGGCAGAACAACTGGGACCTGGAGGAGGGAGCGTGTGAATGAGGGGAACAAGAGAGACACAAAGGACAGGGTACATGAGTAGGGCAATGCGGATGAAAAGAGAAGAAGAAAGAGAAATAGAGAGAAAGAAAGGAAGATGGACTCTTGCAGGGGCAAAAGACAATTTATTCAGTACGAGCTTCCTTTTATAGTCCAGTTGTTTACCAAAAACATTCAGGCTTAACAATATTTACATATTTATGAAGGCTTAACAATGTTTTACATAAGAAGGCTTAACATACTTAAGACAGCTTTTAAGTCAGGGTCCTGTTCTATAGCCCAGGCTGGCCTTGGACTCATGGCAATCCTCCCGCCTTACCCCCCCCCCCCCCCCCCCCCCCAGTGCTGGATTACAGGCATGTGCCACCACACCCAGCCTCCCGAGTGTTGGGATTACTACACCCAGTTTATGTGGTGCTGGGGAATAACACTTAAGACCTTTTTAAAGAAAGAACTTGGCCTCACGTGGTCAGGAATGTTAAGCTCCAAGGTCTCTGACAGAAAAGCAATTAGAGGAGACCAAAGAAGAAATACACCAGAAGATAATGAAGGCAATACAAGAAATTAGAGAAGAAAATTGAATGCAGATATTCAGGAAATGAAAAACACACAGGAAGTAATAAGCAACCACATTAAACATCTTCAGAATAGAATGTCACACCTAGAAAATAAAATGACTGAGCTGCAACATACAGACCATGAAGAACACAAAGTAAATAAGAAAGAAAGCGAATTATTACAATGGCTGATAGATGATTCAAGGAGAAACAACCTCAGAATTATGGGAGTCCAGGAGAAGACTGAGGACAAATCAAAAGGCTTAAAGGACATTTTTAATGAAACTGTGGAAGAAAATTTCCCAAATCTAAGAAAAGAAATGAACATGGAACTATTGCAGGCATGTAAAACACCAAACAACTTTGATCAGAAGAGATCCTCATCATGACACATCATAATTAAAATTCTAGAAACCCAACACAAAGAGAAAATACTAAAAGCGGTAAGAGAAAAACAGAAGGTGACCTACAAAGATAAACCCATCAGGATAACAGCAGATTTTTCAGTCCAAACTCTAAAAGCAAGAAAATGGTGGAGCAATATCATCCAAGCACTAAAAGAACATAAATGCCAACCAAGACTGCTATATCCAGCAAAATTATCTCTTAATTTAAAGGGAGAACTTAAAACTTTCCTTGATATAGACAGTTTAAAGGAATTTGCAGCCACTGAGCCAGCAGCATTGCAGAGAATACTTAAAGGAAACTTAGAAAATGAAAGGGAGGCCAGCGACACCATGACCCCAGAGAAAAGCAACAACAGCTAGAGGAGAATGAGCTGAGAAAAAAGTAGTTAGTAATCAGTGAAATATGAGTAAATAAGTTATGAAAGTTAAAAAATTCTGAAATAACTAAATTTGCCTTCATATCTGTTGCTTTAATCATATTAATGTGGTATAGATTTAAGTTCATTTAATATAGCAATGTGATATAGTTTTAACTTTGTTTTATTGTAGCAATTCACTTATAAGGTCACTGATGAAAATTTATCCTAAGAAAACTGATTGATGTAAAGATAACCCTGTGAATGTACAAGTATGCGGCTTCCAATATTCAGCTAAGTCATTTGAAATTTAATTTTTTTCTTCTTCTTTCCCAAATTTACTGGTCTTTTGAACTACATGCTTGTAGTTATTTTCTAATGTGAGGTGGTGGGTAAGGCCAGGTTTAATAATAACAACAAAGATATAGCAAAATATAGAAAAAAAACTTTTGGTAAATACTCCAATAAAGAGATTGGTTGGATTCAGAGGAGAGGCATCAAGATTTAAATACTGCGAACCCATTCGAGGAATAGAAAGCTGAGTTAGAGTGGTGACTTAAGTGAAATGACTTAGGTGAGGAAGATTAATATGTTAAATACTGTATGGTTTTTCTGACTTGGAAAACCCAGAACACAGACATTCTTTGGAACCACATGAAGTGATAGCCGGAGTTGGGGGAAGGGATAGGGAGGGAGTGGGAGGGTAGAAATTAGGAAGGGATTGTAAAGTCGATATGATATATATGTGTACAAAACACCCAAATTCATTGTAAATACTATGTATTACATATATATATTAATATAAATAATGGGGGAAAAAACAAAACAAAACAAAAGAATCTCAAGAAATTAGAAAAAACAACAAAGATACACAGGGGAAGCAGGAAGAAAAAATCATAAAGAAAGAAATAGAAAATAATGAATTACAGAACAACAACAAAAGCACTACACCTAAAAAAGTGAAAGAGCTGGCTGATTCTTTGAAAACAACATAATTTTAAAAGTTAATAAAAGAAGAATTAGGGGTAAGTTCCAATGTTTACAAAAAGGTACTTTGCTTGACTTTATGCAAATATACTTGAAAATTTGTAGAAAATAGGTAATTTGTTTTAAAGAAAACATAATTTATCAAACCAGTTCTGGAATAGGGTTTTTTTTTTTTTTTTTTTTTTGATACAAGGTCTCATTCTCTAGTCCATGCTAATTCCAAACTACCTAACCTAGGCTGACCTTGAACTCACAGGCATTCTCCTGCCTCAGCCTCCCAAGTGCTAGGATTACAGCACCACTATATCCAGCTATAGAAAAAATTTTAAGATGGTCATAGTGGCAGATGCCTATTATTTCAGCACTCTAGGAAGTTGAGGCAAGAAGATTACACATTTGAACCCAATTTAGCAACCTGGCAATTTAGCGATATTCTATCTCAAAATAAAAAAAATAAGCAAAGGGCTAGGAATGTAGCTCACTGAAAGGTCCTGGGTTCAACCCCGATTGCTATAAAAACAAAAACAAAAAACTACATTATAAAATAATCACAAAGAAATAAACACTATAGAAGAGCGATATTCTTTAAGGAAAGCAACAGGTCCTGATATTTTCAATAGGAAAATGGTCAAACTTCAAAGAATAGTCATTTTAGTGCTACACCAATTGTTCCAGAGTAAAAGTAGACAGGAAAATCTTCCAGATTTTTCATTATGCGTATAGTAAAACATTGTTTCTGAAACTGAACACCTTAAACATCGAAAATAATTATTGCTCATTCTCACTTTTGTGTATTTATTTCAAAAGTCAGTAAATTGGAAAGTGGAACTGATAAACAACAAAAATAATAAAACATTCGCAAGCAGAATCAAGTAGCATATTTAATATAAGTTTACTCTAAGGATAAATTTTCTTTTTATTAGGAATTTATTATAACTAGGATTCAGTAGTTCAGGAATCTCTCTCTCTCTCTCTCACACGCATGTGACATGCACACCTGCCAATCCTCTCTATTTGCAGGGAAAACTTCTTTGACTTTACTAAATAAAAACATTGCCCTTCTTATTTCATTCTTTCCTCTTATAAAAATGGAGAGGCTGACTGTCTACGTCAAGTATTCTCAGCCTTAGCATTTGTTAATTTTGGGGCTGATCAGTGTTTGGTGTGGGGATTGCGTGGAGTCTGGCAGGTGGTTTAGCACCAACCCTGGTCTCTGTGCGCTAGATGTCAGTCGCGTTGTCTTCCAGTCATGAAAACCAAAAATATCCCCAGACATTGCTAAATTTAACAGATTTGATCACCGAAGCTGTAAACCTAGCAACTGTTGAGCTCTGTCAGTATCTTCCCAAGGTCCAGTCTTGGGTGCAGGGTGTGGAGGTGGGGGTGGGGTTGGGTGCTGGGGCCGGGGTGGGGTGGGGTGGTTGAAACCAGTAAGTACCTGAGTTTGATCGATTCCCCAGCATCACATAAACTGGGCGTGGTGGCTCACACCTGTAATTCCAGCACTCGGGAGGCTGAGGCAGGAGGACTGCCATGAATCCAAGGCCTGAGCTACATGGTGAATTCAGGTCCAGCCTGGACTAGAGAGCAAAACCTTGTCTCAAACAAAACAACAAAACAGACAAAACCCGCCAAAGCCTTGGAATTTAGGAAGAGTGATGTGGTTTTGGATAAGGGTAGTAAATCTTGTGAAAAGGTGATGGCACTTTTGCCTTCTACAAGGGGAGATATTGTAGAAATTTTTAAAAAGGAAGCTGAAAAATAATGAAAGCAAGAAATGAAAAGTATATCCTTGAGTTTTTAAAAAAATTACTTAATGGTTAAGAAGCTGCTAAATAGAAAAATAATACTAAAAGCACAAAAGAAAACAGGGGAAGATGCATCTATATCCATGTGTAAATTAGACTCAAAAAAGTAGGAAAGGTACCATACATTGGATATGGGCTCTAAAATCCCTCTCCCCGAATAGCCTGAAGCATGTTACTCTGATTTCATGGCTTTACAAAGAATAGAACTGGGAAGAATATTCTGGATGTCCTGATTTAACTCTGTGCACTCTGTGGTGGTCTTCTGAAACCCAGAAGTTGGGAGACCTATTCAAGGTCAAAGGTCACGCCATGCAAGCTGGCAACTTGAACCCAGATCTTCTGACTCTTAGATGCAATATGTACTGATTGAAAATAAAAATGGGAGTATTTCCACTTTATTTTGAGACCTCTGGGGATTGGCTTCTAATCTAGTTTACAGGGGACAAGACAACCCATCATGCTACTCTGTAGTCTTCCCTTGTGCTTCAAGATGATTATGTAAATGCAAAAATGTTTTTAAAAATTTTTTGAAAATTACATGCAGCATTTTGTGGAAAGTAAATATAAATAAACAAATCTGGTTAAAAAAATGTCTACAGTGTCAAGAGACGGCCTGGGCTCTCAGTGACACGTTTCAACATCAAATACCCAAGAATGAAGGATGATCCCTTGGGGAGTCAGAGGAAGCAGCGAGAAAAGACGATTCACTTGCTCCAGGGGGTGGAAGAGACTTGGTGAAGTTACAGAGGCCCTTGGACTACAACTCCCAGGGAGGCTTGCGCCGGCTCGCGCGCGCCCCCACCAGGCAGGTGGCGGGGAGGCATCCCTGGAACAGCTGGGACCGTTTGCGGAGAGAGCATCAGTGAGCGCAGACAGCCGCAGCGGCTGCAGGCTTGCGGTTGCCACCACGGTGACAGAGCTGGAGCCGGGCGCGGCGGGTAAGTAGAGACGCACGGGCCGCTGGCTCCTCTGCGCCTCGGCCGGGCTGTACCTCCATGGCGGGCGTGCATGGCGCGAGTCCAGCCGCGGGCGGGCACGCGGGTCTGCCCCTCTGGGCGGACGCGCTGCGGAGTCGCCGCGGTGGTCGCCGCGGCGGCTCCGGTGCCCCGTAGCGCGGCGTGTCCTGTACACAGCGGGAGAGAGACGTCCTCTGCTCTGTTCTGCCCGGCTGGGGAGAAGAGGGACCGGCGCTGCAGGTGGCGCCGGCAGGTGGCCATCCTTCCCTCCCGGGCTCCGTGGGCTGGCGCCGGAGCCCGAGACGGGGTGCCCGGCGCCTTCCGACCTCGGTGGTCCTGGGCGCAATGCCTGCCCCTCCGGGGTGGACAGGGTGTGGGGGCGCTCCGCCGGGATTCGAGGGGCCCGGGAGCCCTCGCAGGCTCCTGGGTGCTGCGGGGCGCTCTGTGTGCTGGTCGCGCTCCTTCCGCAGCCCCGACCTCTGTCCTGCCCGGGGTGGCCGGAAAGGGCGCGGGCGCGCGCCTCCCGCGGAGCGTGTCGCCACGGCGCGTACCCGTGGCCAGCGGGGCATCGCGTGGGCGCTGGAGGGGTCCGGTGACGCGAAGCCTGTCGTGAGGGCGCCGGCAACGACCTCCTTCTCACGCGCCTTTGAAACAAAATTAATTTTGTGTGCTTCCTTTTTTTTTAAAGCAACTTTGGCCTTAATATCTTTGTATTTTTATTTTGTGGACGCTCCATTGCCGCACGCAAGTTTATATAATAAGCAGAATACGCTTGGGGCGGGGGAGGGGGATCCGGCGAGGGTGCTCTTCCTTGCCCTCTGTCGGATGAGGGCTGCTGGACCGGCAGACTTGCTTATCCGTCAGGGACTGCAGGCGCTGGAGGCCCGAGATAAAGTGAGTGTTTTTGAACAGTCACACCGCAACCCCTCAAAACGAGTTTTGGTTCTAGAAATTTGATTATCCAGTTTAAAATACTATGAGAAAGGGGACGATGAGGAAGACGGGGAAGGAGGGAGGGGGCGCACGCTTGTCAATCCTAATAACTTTTTGAGTGCATAACTCTCAAAACAAGTATGTTTCATTTGCTTTGAAGATCTGAAACTGAGCTTCTGTACTAAACGTGTGTGTGTGTGTGTGTGTGTTTGTGTGTGTGTGTGTGTGTGTTTCAGACAGGATCTACCTCTGCCTCAGCCTCAGTATTGGGATTACAGGCATGCACCACCATACCCCGTTTATATGCTGCTGAGGAATGGAACTCGAGTACTTAGTGCTTGACTTAGCGCTTGCTGCTGAGCCATTTCTCCAGCCCCTAAACTTTGTAGTAGTTTTTCACCTGATTTTTATTAATTAATTATTTTTGTTGGGTTTGAGCCCAGGGCCTTCACACTGAGCTACATTCTCAACCCCTTTTTCAGCTTTTAAGGCAAGGTCTCCCTAAGTCACCAGACTGGACACAAATTTGCAATTATCCTGCCTCAGCGAGATAGAGTGCTGGTATTACGGGTCTGCACCACTTGTCCTGATTTATTTTATTTTAGTTTGTTAAGTTTAGTTCATTTAAGAAGCCATATATTTCTCATGTTCTTTTTTCTCTTCCCTTGGGCTTGGTTTTATGGGCTTGCTCCTGTGTAGTGTGTTCACTCACTATACTCTCTCCTGCTCAGCGATCTTCTGTGTATGCCTAATTACCAAGGATTTGGAGTCAGGGGTGGATACTGACTCTTTTCCAGATGCTGTTTTGTGGCGTGCATTGGTGTGGCTAAGTCAGTTAGGATTCTTAGCATTAGTGATTATATTGCTAGATTTTTCTTTCTCTATTTCTGAGATCCTTTGCGTAGTTTGAGAGATCCAAAGCATTGTTATTTAGGTTTAGGTTTTCATAGTTATAAGTAGAGTGAAATAGAGATTTCCTCTTCCCCAAATTTTGTGAGTTTGTGGTTAAGATGATGCTGACCTTGCTGGTTAAGTTGGGAAACTTCTCATGAATTTCTGTGCTCTGGAACAGAGGAGTTATCTGTTCCTTGAAGGCTGGCAGAACCTGACTGCAGACTGCCCCTGCTGTGGCTGGTGTTTTTGTTTTTGTTTTCATTTTGTAGTGTTAGAGATTGAGCCCAAGGCCTCACCCAGGCTAGACAATTGCTTTAACCCTGGGCTGCATCCACACCTCTCCTGGGATTTTTTTTTTTTTAGGAAATTGATATCAATATTTAAAAACATTTTAGTTTTTTCCATGATAGTTGTTTTTCTCAGGTTATCTATTTCTTCAAAGTCAAGTTAATATTTTTGATTGTTCTAGAAAGTGAATTAACATTGAAATTTAATATATGGTAGCATAATGTTATGTATAGTATTCTCTTATAAGAAAATAAACTTGTGTTTTTTGATATGTTATTTTTATCGTTGATGCTTGTTAATGCTTTTTTGGTGCTTTTTTCTCTTTTTTATTGTTTAGATCTAGTGAGTGCTCCTTTTCTAAGACCCACATTTTGGGTTTACTGATTAGTCCTACTGATTTTTATTTTTTGACATCATTAATTTCTGTTCTTTATCATTTTACTTCATTTGGATTGGAAGCGTGGGTCACTTGTTTAATCGGTTGTCCTCGTAAGCAAACCAAGGACTGCCAGTTCTCTCATTTCATCACCCTCTGTTTGATCTCACCTGTGTTTTTACTTTAACCCATTGAATTGGACATTATTACAGTTGGGATTTTCTAGGTCAGTGTTTCTTAGATGTGTCTCTCTGTTTGCCATTTTTCTTCACCTCTCATTCCTTCTTACAACCCAGATACCTGCCTTCAGACATTTTCTTCTTCCTCAAGTGCATTCTTTAGTCTTTTCAGTGATAATAAAGTCTCTGTGTTTGTAGTGTCTGAATATGTCTCTATTTTGTCTGCATTCTTGAATTTTGGCTTCTTCATGTTTCTTCTATTAATTTCAAAGTTATTTTTACTTATCTTTTTTAGCATTTTTGAAAGATGTTTTGTAGCTGGAAGGTTTTAATATCTCTATCCTGCCATATTGCTAAAAGAAAAACAAAGGCTGAAAACAGATATCACTTATAAAAACTGTGGTATACACACACAGTGGAGTATTACTGTCCTATAAAGACAGATAGATTTGAGGCTTTTGTAGGTAAATGGCTGCGACTCAAGACTATTATGCTTAGTGAAGTGAGTTAAACTCAGAAAGTTAAATATCACATGATTTTTTGAATATGAGAAACCCAGAATACAGGCATTTTATAGAACCAAATGTGTGTGACAGTGGGAGGATGTGGGAGGGCCAAGAATGGGCAGGGGATGGGATTGTAATGTTGATGTGATATACAATATATATGTGCATAAAATACCCAAGCTCAATGTAACCGCTGTATATTGCATACACACACACACACACACACACACACACACACACACACACAGAAAAATAGGGAAAAACAGGTATCACTTGGTAGTATAACAAACTGTCAGTTTCGTAACTGTTTCCAGTACTCTTCATATTTTAGGTACAAGATTAAGTATTTATCTTAAGTTCATTGATTGTAATTCATGTTTTCTGTTTTCCTATCTTGGTTTTCCTCTATTTGATTCTGAGAGTTGAGTTAAAGATTACACTATTATTCCTGTGTATGTTTTTGTGATATTTCAGTCAAATGTTGTGTACTATATGTATGTATGTGTGTGTAGCTATTATATATACGTATATATTTGTGTGTATATTTTTGAACCTGTGTTTTTAAGTATTTATAGGTTCATATTTGTTCTATCATCTTGGCAAATGGTATCTTGTGGGAATGAAGAACCAACTTTATTTTTGGCTTTAATTCTGTTGGCACTACATAAACATTGCTACACCAGCTTTCTGGAAGTATTTATGTGGTTCATCTTTTATTGTTTTGTTTTTTACACAGGGTCTCTCTCTGAAGCCCAGGCTGGTCCTAAACTCATCATGAGCCCAGGCTGGCCGTGGACTCACAGCAATCCTCCTGTCTCAGCCTCCCGAGTGCTGGGATTACTGGTGTGCACCACCGCACCTAGTTTATATGGTGCTGGGGAATTGAACTCGGGCACGTAGCGCTTGACGTAGTGCTTGCTAGGCAAGTGCTTTTTTTTTTTTTTATTGTTATTCTTTGTGAGGAAGACTGCCAGGCATTAAACCCATGGCCTTTGCACTACGCTCCATCCCATCTCTTTTATTTATTTATTTGTTATTTTGAGACATGCTCTTTTTAGGTGGTCGAGTTGCCCAGGATGGACTCTAACTTGTGATCCTCATGCCTCTCAGGTCACACGGTGCTATGATTAGAAGCATATGCCATCACACCTGGCTTATTGTTATTATTATACTTATTTCCTCATTAGATTTTTTACTTAATACAAAATTTACATTCTTTTTTTGAGACAGGGTCTCACTGTGTGGTCCAGGCTGGTCCTGGATTCATTTCAGAGCCCAGGCTGGCCATGGACTCACGGTAATCCTCCTGTCTTAGCCTCCCGAGTGCTGGGATTACAGGCGTGTGTCACCACGGCCAGCTTATGTGGTGCTGGGGAATCGAACTTGGATACTTAGCTCTTGGCTTAGTGCTTGCTCAAGTGCTTTAACCGCTGAGCCATTCCTCCAGCCCTAAAATTTACATTCTTAATCATTTTTAAATCTGCAGCTCACTCATGTTAAGTGTTTTCTCATTATTGTCTGACTATCTCTAAACGTTTTCACCTTGTGGAATTGAAAATTTATGTTCATATTCCCTTTCCACAGCTATGGCAACTATCTTCCTACTACCTGCTGCTATTTTAGTTGGTTCATAGGAGTACTTCATAGAGTATTTGTTTTTTTTTTTTTTTTTTTGTGTGTGTGTGTGTGACTGGCTCATTTCATTGCATAATTCTTTCAAGGTTCATCCACATTGTACCATGTGTCAGATATAGTTTTTCTTTTCTTTTCTCCTTCTCCTTCTTCTTCTTCTTCTTCTTCTTCTTCTTCTTCTTCTTCTTCTTCTTCTTCTTCTTCTTCTTCTTCTGAGACAGGGTCTCGCTCTGTAGCCCAGGCTGGTCTTGAACTCACTCTGGAGCCCAGGCTGGCCTTGGATTCATGGCAATCCTCCTGTCTCAGCCTCCTGAGTGCTGGGATTATAGGCCTGCACCACCATGCCTGGCTTATGTGGTGTTGGGAAATTGAACCCGGGTACTTAGTTCTTGACTCAGTGCTTGCTAAGCAAACAATTTAACAGATGAGCCATTCCTCCAGCTCCAGAGATCTCTTTTCTTTTCTTTTCTTTTCTATTTGGTATGGGGGTTTGTCAAACTCAGGAGTGTTCTACCACTGAGCTATACCCCCAGCCCTTTTTATTTTTTTTATTGAGACATGGTCTTACTAGCTTGCCATTGTTGCCTTCCACTTGTGATCCTCTTGCTTCAGCCTCCTAAGTAGCTGGGATTACAGGCAGGAGCCACTGTGCCTGCTATAAATTTTTTTCTTTATGACTAATATTGCACTCCACATATACACACATTTTGCTTACCCATTCATCTGTCAGTGGACACTTGTGTTGCTTTCACATTTGTACTCTAGGAAATGATGATGCCAGGACCATGGGTGTACAAGTATCACTTCAAGAACCTGTTTTCAATACTTTGGAGGAACTGAGTATAAACAGAAGTGGAATTTCTGGATCATGAGCTAATTCCATTTTATTTGATGACCCACCCTACTGTTTCCTACTGAGGCTGCACCATTTTGCGCTCCTGCTAGCAATGTGTGCAGGCTACAGTTTCTTCACATCTTCGCCAACACTTGTTATTTTCTATTTTTTTTTTTTTTTTGCATCCATCCTAATGGGTATGGAACCTTTGTGTTTAAATAGGCAACTGTTGTGGTTTGGATCTGGAGTGCCCTGGAAAGTGTCAATACCTGTGAATACTGTGTAGTGTTGGGAGGTGGGGCCCGGCTGCAAGGGGCGGAGCTTGGGGCTTGACCTGATGGGCGTGTGCTTATTCTGCCGCTCTATTCTGCCGCTCTATTCTGCTGTGAGGAGCTCTTTCTTCTGGTCTGGCCCTGCCATGTGCTTCCACCATTGTCAGCTGCCCATGAATACACGAGATCTTCTGAAATTCTGAGCTAAAATAAATCTTTCCCCCCCTAATTTGTGCATGTTGAGTATTGAGTCACAGCAATGAAAAAAGTAACTAAGACAGTAGCTTTGACTTGCTTGTACTTATTTTGATTTACTGACATATTGAGGCCTATTCCTGCTGTCGTAGTTTGTGTTTTCAGTTTCTTGCTAGCTTCTACCCCATCACTGCTTTTTGATGGATTGAGTTTTTCTCATTCCATTTATCTTTCACAATACGTGAAAGCTACAAACATTATTTCTGTTCTGCTTTTTGGTTAGGTACCCATACGTTTTTTGACAACTTCCCTTTGAGGTGTAAGTGCGTAAAGACACACGGGTTATAACGTACACATACCTCAATGAATTTTGATCAACTAAGTTTATAACCAGCACTCAGAAGAGGAAACAGTTGGCGTTTGGGTTGTGTCTTAGTAACCTTCTCGCTGCTGTGAGAGCATACCCAACATCAACAGCCTAAGGAAGGAAAAAATTATTTTAGTTCACAGTTTCAGAAGGTCTCCATCCATCTATGGGTGGCTGGCAGTGGTGGACGCACGTGGCATTGTTCAGAGAGCTGTTCACAGCTGGGCAGACAGGAAGCCAAGTAGGGGAGGGAGGGGCAAGCAAAGAGGCAGAGTGGCCCTACAGAAGGCAGACTCAGCCACGTGGGGAGGTCAAAGGAAGGGACACCAGAAAGACACATGGTGGCTGCTGGCACAAAGCTGAAGGACAGCTCTGGTGCCCACCACCTGACAGGAAGTGACATTTAGGGGACATGTCCAGATCCAAACCATAACAGTTTGGATTGCTGCTATGAGCATACTAGTACTTTCCATCTGTTGAATGAATATATCTGTTGTGTGAATCACTTTTCCTGTGGTGAAATGAATACCAACAGTTATAAACCCTTGACAAGGCACAGAAAACAGAAAAATAATGATTAGGGGTTTACTTACAGAGACAAAGGTGAGAAGGGGGCTACCTGCTGGGCGTGGCTGAGGGGTTACTTACAGGCCTATGGGTCACCCAAAGGCAGTCACATCGCTGAAAAGCCTACCCCAGGATAGATGATGAGAGATATCTTTCTTCTTGTCCTCCCATAATTATTATTTTTATTTTTATGTTTGTGTTACATAACAATTACTTTTAACTTGGTGAAATTTTGCATATCTCACATCTTAATTATTCTTATTTCCCTTTCTCCTCTTGCCCTCTCATCCTCCATCTTGCACAGATTCCCTTTCCTCCTGCACTATCCATCTACCTGTTTTCTATCATCTTTTTATTTTGCTACTTGAATTGTTTGTAATTTGAGATTTTCATATAAGAGAAAGCATGCAATACTTCACTTATGTCTGCTTTATTTCACTTAGCATGATGGTTCAAAATTTTATCCATTTTCCTACAAATGACTCAATTTTATCCTTCCATATGCAGAGTAGTACTCTGGGTGTGTCTATACCACATTTTCATCATATGTTCATTTGTTTGTTGATAGACATGTAGGCTGCTTCCAAGATTAAGCTATTGTGAATTGTGCTAGTATAAATGTGTGTATGTGTGCGTCACTGTTATATGATGTTTTAACTCTTTTGGGAAGATACCCAGAAGAAGTATAGCTGGGTCAAATGGAATTTCAGGTTTTAGTTGTCTGAGGAATCTCCATACTAATTTCCATTGTAGTTGTATTAGTTCATAGTCTCACCAGCAAATGTAGAAGAGTTTGTTTTCTTCACAACTTAGCCAGCATGTGTTTTGAGTTCTTGGTGACAGCCATTCTTACTGGATTAAGATGAAATCTCACTGTTGTTTTGATTCACATTTCTCTCTCAGTCTCTCTCTCTCTTTCTCTCTCTTTTGAGAGGGTCTTTCTTTAGTCTGGGCTGGTCCTAAACTCACTATGGAGGCCAGGCTGGGCCTCAAACTCACAGAAATCCTCCTGTCTCAGTTTCTCAACTGCTGAGATTACAGGTGTGTGCCACCACACCTGGCTTATATGTTGCTGGTAATTGAACCAGTTGCCTTGTGCTTCCTAGGTGAGCACTCACTGAGCTATGCCACCAGCCCTACATTTCTCTAATAACCAAAGATATTGAACATTTTTTCATGTACTAATGGGCCATTTATATTTCTTTTTAAAAATGTCTTAATTTCAATTGCCCACTTTTGAAGTTGTGTTTTTTATTTTTGGGGCTCTAATTTTTTAAGTTCTTTGTATATTATAGGTATTAGTCCTCTGAGGAATAACTGGTAGGTTGTCTCTTCACTCTGTTGGTTGTTTTCCTTTGCTGTTCAGAAGCTTTTTTAAAAATTTGACATAATCCACTTGTTGATTCATGGTATTTTTAAATACAGTTGGAGTTCTGTCTATCCCTATGTATTCAAGGGTTTTACCTAGTTTTGTCTTTGAGCAGAGTTAGTGTTTCTGTTTTAATATCTACATTTTTTTACAGAACAATTCAAAATGATTTCTACAGATTAAAAAATTGAGTTAATATTGACCTAGAAGTCTCCAATAGTTTATGTCACCATCCCCCCCACACACTATTTTCATTAATATGCATATGCAATACATAGTGTTTGCAATGAATTTGGGTATTTCGTGCACATATATATCATATCAACTTTACAATCCCTTCCTATTTTTGACACCCCCACACCCTCCCTATCCCTTCCCCCAACTCCGGCTATCACTTCATGTGATTCCAAAGAATGTCTGTGTTCTGAGTTTCCCAAGTCAGAGAGACTATACAGTACTTAGTATATTTAATCTTCCACATCTAAATCATTTCACTTAAGCCACCACTCTAACTCAGCTTCCTGTTCCTTGAATGGGTCGCAGTAGTCAAACCTTGATGCCTCTTCTCTGAATCCAACCAATCCCTTTATTGGGATATTTACCAAAAGGGTTTTTTTTTTTCTATATTTTGCTATATCTTTGTTGCTATTCTTAACCCTGGCCTTACCCACCAGTTCACATTAGAAAATAACTACAAGCATGTAATTCAAGTGGATTACTACAATAAAACAAAGTTAAAATTATATTACATTGCTACATTAAATGAACTTAAGTCTATATCACATAAATATCCTTAAAAGTAACAGATATGAAGGCAAATTTAGTAATTTCAGAACTTTTAAACTTTCATAACTTATTTACTCATATTTCACTGATTACTAATATTCTGCTAGATTTGGTTTGTAAGTTTTTCTGTCTATCCATCCATATATTCATGCATTCATATTCTTAAAAGATTTTATGTCAGTTCCCCATGTTGCATTATTAACTAGTAATTATTTTATTTTGCACACTACTGTACTATTACAAATAATAATGATGTGGGGAGATTTCACAGATTTTACAGAACAGTGGTACTGGTTTAAAAGTATATCAATAGATGATTTAATTACCAATCTATTTTTTAAATTACATTTTCTCTTTAGATGTTACCTTTCCTCCAAGTAATTTTGTTGGTGCTTATCTTTCTGCCTCTCAAAGAGGATAAACTCACATTTACCTTCAAAAAAGTGAATTGCTTCATTCAACAAGCTTAAGACTTTATCAATTTGCTACCTTAAATGGACTTAACTCTGTATCACACAAGTATACTACGGTTAAAGCAATAGATAAATAGCGATGCTCAGTTATTTCAGATTTTTGACTTTCATACATTGATTACTCATATTTTGCTAATTATTAACATTTTGCCCTGTTTGGTTTTTCCTTTTACCTATCAATTCATTCCTAATTTCATGCATAGCCTTACTTTTTTCTCAGCTCATTCTCCTCTAGTTGTTGTCACTTTTTCTCTGGGGTCATTGGTATCGTTGGCCTCCCTTTCACTTTCTAAGTTTCCTTTAAGTATTCTCTGCAATGCTGACTTAGTGCCTGCAAATTTCTTTAAGCTGTCTATATCATGGAAAGTTTTAATTTCTCCCTCTAATTTAAAAGATAATTTTGCTGAATATAATGATCTTGGTTGGCATTTATGTTCTTTTAGTCTTGGATGACATTGCTCCATGATCTCCTGGCTTTTAGAGTCTGGGTTGAGAAGTCTGCAGTTATCTTGATGGGCTTATCTTTGTAGGTCACCTTTTGTTTTTCTCTTATAGCCATTAGTATTTTCTCTTCGTGTTGGGTTTCTAGAATTGTAATTATGATATGTCGTGATGAGGATCTCTTCTGATCAAAGTTCTTTGGTATTCTATATGCCTGCAGTAGTTCCATGTTCATTTCTTTTCTTAGATTTGGGAAATTTTCTACGATAATTTCATTGAACATATCCTTACGCCTTTTATTTTGTCCTCAGTCTTCTCCTGGACTCCCATAATTATGAGCTTGTTTCTCTTTGAATCATCAATCAGCTGTTGTAATGATTCACTCTCTTCCTTATTTACTTTGTGTTCTTCATGGCCTGTATGGTGCAGCTCAGTCACTTTATCTCCTGGGTCTGGTATTCTATTCTGAAGATGTTCAAAGTGGTTGCTTATTATTTCCTGTGTGTTTTTCACTTCCTGAATATCTGCATTCAATTTTTTTTTTATATCTGTGTTGTGTTCTTAACTAATTTTGGTATTGCTTTCATTGTATTGTTTTCATTGTATTGTATTCATTGTATTTCCTTTTGTATTGCTTTCATTGTATTGTTTTGTATTGCTTTCATTATCTTCTGGTATATTTCTTCTTTGGTCTCTTCTATTTGCTTTTCCAGGCTTGCTTTTAGCTTAGCTATGACTTGGTGTAGCTCTTGCACTATCTGTTTCATTTCCTGCTTTAATTCAATGAATTTATGGGCCCAGAAGTTACCATCCTTTTTGCCATTTTCATCTTTGGATTCTGCAATTTCAGTATTCCTGGTAGGTATCATCTTCTGGGGTGTCAGGTCTTTTTGTAGGAGATTTGTTACCATGTTTCCCCATGGTTCTGCTCTCTCTGGTTGTCTCTGGTGCGCAGGAAAGAAGGGTTTGGTCAAGGCCCAGTCCTAAATTCCTCTGGAATCCTCTGGCCCAAGGGACAGACAGGGCGATGAAATTCTTGGTCCTAGATGCCTCTGGAAGCCCCTGGGGCTCAGAATTGACAGGGTGATGGGATTCCCTGGAAGCCTCTGGAAACCTCTGGCTCTGGGGACAGATGGGTGATGGACTTCCTGGTCCTAGATGCTTCTGGTGTGTAGGGCAGTGGCCAACCGGAATCCTCTGGTGTGTGCGGGAGGAAAAGGGCGATGATCCCCTTTTGAGGTATCTTGTTCACCCCGGCCCCCTCAGCAAAGCTCTCCCACCCAT
Organism: Ctenodactylus gundi; assembly: GCA_004027205.1. Taxonomy (NCBI): domain Eukaryota; kingdom Metazoa; phylum Chordata; class Mammalia; order Rodentia; family Ctenodactylidae; genus Ctenodactylus; species Ctenodactylus gundi. Next base: position 525,006 of record PVKB01000415.1, on the reverse strand, counting down.
CCTGGCTTCCCTCCTCCAGGTCAGGCTCTCCATCCTGAGAGCAGAGGTGCCCCTGAGCCGTTCAGGAGATCAACAGTCTAAAGCGTTCAGTCTTGCCCCCACCCCACCCCCCCTTTTTAAAATGGCTCCTGCTTATGTCACTGCCTGTGATGTTACTGAGCCCTGTTTCTTATCTGGGATCCCGGGGCCTTTTCTAGGGGGAGCGCACCTTAGGTTTGTAGTACACACTACCCGTGGGTTCATTTTTCAGAGGCTGGGGCTGCCAGCTGCTGACAATTCCAATGTCTCCAGATCTGTGCTGACCTCAGGCTGAGGTTCTGGCTCCAGACTTTCCTCTGTCTGTGGTCTGTGGACGCCGACCGCTCCGGGTGTGCCGAGTTGGCTGCTTTTTTCCTCCTCTTCCAATATGACTTCAGGATTTCTGATCCTCCCACATTCTCCTGTCCGTTGTTGGGGTGCTCCTTGCTCTCCCAGCTCCGTCAGATGTTCCGGGCTCATGGAAGCTTTCCTCCATCTGCAGCTGCCTGTGGCTCTAGCTGTTTACAGCTGGCCTGCGGTGGCTTCCTGGGATGCTGGGATTTTTTTCCTCTGCTTTTGAACTTTCTTCAGAATTTCTGGCCTTCCCCTGGCTTCCTTTGAGTTTTTGGGGTGCTCCTCTCTTCCCTGCCTACATTGAACATGCATTTTCTAATTAAATTCTTTTTAAGTGGGTCAATGAGGAGACCTTGTGCAGCTCTGTTACTTGGTCATCATCTTGACCGGAAGTGCCAATATCTACATTTTTGATCCATTATTATTTGACTTTAGTACAGGATGAAAAATACAGGTCTAGATTCATTCTTCTCCATGAGGATATCTAGTTTTCCCAGGACCCTATATTAACGAGGCTTTCTTATCTCCAATGTAATGTAATGTAATGCAATGTAATGTAATGTAATGTAATATAATGTACAGTCAAAGATCAAGTGTCTGCAGATACCTAGGGTTGTTGCTTCATCTTCATTTCTGTTCTGTTGACCCATCTGTATGTTTTTGAACCTATATCTTGCGGTTTTTATCATTGTTTCTTTGCAGTATTACTTGAAATCTGGAGTGTGATGCCTCCTGTTTTGTTTTTGTTGCTCAAGATTGCTTTTGTTATTCAGAGTTTCATCTGGATCCAACTAAATTTTAATATGCTTTTTCTAGTTCTTTGAAGAATGTTGTTGGTATTTTGATGAGAATTACATTGGATCTGTATATCAGTTTAGATGGTATGGCCATTTGACAATAGTGGGTCTGCCTATCCAGTAATAGAGGATGTCTTTCTATTTTTTAATATATTCTTCAATCTCTTTTTTTCAGAATACTGTGACTTTTGTTATAGAGGTCTTTTGCTTTCTTGGTCAGTTTAGTTACCAGAGGTCTTAGTTACCTTTTCATTGCTGGAACAAAATACCCAGCATTGGGGCTGGAGGAATGGTGCAGTGGTTAAAGCAAGATTGCAAGCTGTAAGTCAAGCACTAAGTCCACGTTCGGTCCCCAGCACCACATAAGCTGGGTGTGGTGGTGCATGCCTGTAAACCCAGCATTCAGAAGGCTGAGACAGGAGGATTGTGGTGGGTCCAAGGCCAGCCTGGGCTGCATAGTGAGTTCAGGACCAGCCTTGGGCTACAGAGCGAGACCCTGTCTCAAAAAAAAAAAATCCACAATTTAAGGGAGGAAAGAGTTATTTTAGCTTGCAGTTTCAGAAGGTTTTAGTCTATCCACAGGTGGTTGGAAATGGCCGGAAGGGTCTGGTGGAAAGCAGCTTCTCACTCACTATACTACAAAGAAAGAATCAGGGCTTCCTGAAGAACCTGGGGCAGCAGTGTAGATCTTTTCAGACTATATGTCTGCTATCTACCACATGGCTATAGTCTGCTACACTTATAGTGCATTTCTCCAAATCTGAGGCTTTTGGGGGACATTCCATATCCAAACTATAAGATACTTTAAAGTATGGTGTTTAACTTGTTTTGCTACTATGATTAGAGATTGTTTTCATGATTTCTTTCTCATTGAAATCATTGTTGTGTACAAGGAATGCTGTTGGTCTTTCTGCATTTTTTTTTATCTTGCTGATGTTACTGAACTTACTAGTTCTAAAATCTAGTGAAGTTTTGGAGGTCTTCTACATAAAGGGTCATGCCATCTGAAAATAAAGATAGTTTGACTTCTTTTTGTTTGTCTGTTTGGCTTTGTGAGACATGGTCTTGCTCTTAATTCAGGCTGATCCTCAACTCTCTACGGAGCCCAAAAAATCCTCCTGCCTCAGCCTTCTGAGTGCTGAGATTATGCACATGCATTGCCACAGCCAGCTGACTTCTTTCTTTACTATTAAAAAATGTACCACCTTTATTTCATTCTCTTGCTGGACTACTCTGGCTAAAATTTTGAGTACTATAATGAACAAGAGTGGTGAGACTGGACACCTTTGTCTTGTTCCTGATTTTTTCCCACTATTTTTATTAATAAACAAATATAATACATAGTATTTACAATGAATTTGGGTGTTTCGTACATCTATGTATCACATCGACTTCACAATCCCTTCCCATCTTCTACCCTCCCACTCCCTCCCTGTCCCTTCCCCCAACTCTGGCTATCACTTCATATGGTTCCAAAGAATGTCTGTGTTCTGGGTTTTTCAAGTCTGAGAAACCATACAGTGTTTAACATATTAATCTTCCACGCCTAAGTCATTTCACTCAAATCACCACTCTACCCCAGCTTCCTATTCCTCTAATGGGTTCGCAGTAGTCAAATCTTGATATCTCCTCTCTGAATCCAACCAATCCCTTCATTGGGATATTCACCAGAAGTTTTTTTTCCCCATATTTTCCTACATCTTTGTTGCTAATGTTAAACCTGGCCTTACCCACCAGTTCACACTAGAAAATAATTATAAGCATGTAGTTCAAAAGGATAGTTAATCTGGGAAAGAAGAAACAATAATAAATAAATAAAATTCAATTGCCTTATCTGAATACTGGAAGGTACATATTTGTACTTTCACATGGTTATGTTTACATCAGTTTCCTTAGGATAAACTTTCATTAGTGACCTACCTAATAAGTGAATTGCTACAACAAAACAAAGTTAAAACCATATCACATTGCTACATTCAATGAGCTTAAATCTATACCACAGAAATATACTTAAAGCGACAGACATGTAGGCAAATCTAGTTATTTCTTAATTTTCCAACTTTCATATCTTATTTACTCATTTCACTGATTACTAACCTACTTTTTTCTCAGCTCCTTCTCCTCTAGCTGTTGTCACTTTTCCTCTGGGGTCATTGGTGTCGCTGGTCTCCCTTTCACTGTCCAAGTTTCCTTGAAGTATTTTCTGCAACACTGGCTCAGTGGCTACAAATTCCTTTAAGCTGTCTCTGTCATGGAAAGTTTTAAGTTCTCCCTTTAAGTTAAAAGATAATTTTGCTGGCTATACCAGTCTTTGCTGGCATCTATGTTTTTTAGTGCTTGGATGATATTGCTCCACGATCTCCTTGCTTTTAGAGTTTGGATTGAAAAATCTACCCTTATCCTGATGGGTTTATCTTTGTAGGTCACCTTCTGTTTTTCTCTTACTGCTTTTAGTATTTTATCGTTGTGTTGGGTTTCTAGAATTTTAATTATGATGTGTCGTGATGAGGATCTCTTCTGATCAAAGTTGTTTGGTGTTCTATATGCCTGCAAAAGTTCCATGTTCATTTATTTCTCTTCTTAGATTTGGGAAATTTTCTTCCATTATTTCATTAAAGAAGTCCTTTAAGCCTTTTGTTTTGTCCTCATTCTTCTCCTCGATTCCCATAATTCTGATGTTATTTCTCCTTGAATCATCTATCAGTCATTGTAATGACTCACTTTCTTTATTTACTTTGTATTCTTCATGGCCTGTATGTTGCAGCTTAGTCACTTTATTTTCTAGGTCTGACATACTATTCTGAGGTTGTTTGAAGTGGTTGCTTATTATTACCTGTGTGTTTTTCATTTCCTGAATATGTGCATTCAATTTTTCTATATCTCTGTTGTGTTCGTCTCTAATTTCTTCTTTTGTCTTCATTATCTCCTGGTATATTTCTTCTCTGGTCTCCTGTAGTTGCTTTTCAAGGCTTGGTTTTTGCTTATCTATGTATTGGTGTAGCTCTTCTGCTGTCTGTTTAATTTCCTGCTTTAATTCCCGTTTTAATTCACTGAATTTCTGGGCCCAGAAGTTGCCATCATTTTTGCCATATTCATCTTTATTTACCCTGACTTCATCTCTTCGGGTTTCAGGTCTTTTTGTAGATTTGTGCCTGTGCTTCCCCAATTCTTCTTTGGTCTCCTCTAATTCCTTTTCAAGGCTTGCTTTATGCTTAGCTAAGTGTTCTTGTAGTTCTTGCGCTGTGTGATTTATTTCCTTCTTTGCTTCCCGGTTTAACTCCTCCTTTAATTCCTGTTTTAATTCACTGACTATCTGGGCCCAGAGGTTACCATCATTTTTGTCCTTTTCTTTGGGTTCTGCAATTTCAGCACCCCTTTCACTCTCCCCTGGGGTATCAGATCTTTTTGTATAAGATTTGTTACCACGTTTCCCCATGGTACTGCTACCTCTGACTGTCTCTGGTGCGCAGGAAAAGTGAATGGCTACTGCTGACGTCACTGCCTGCGATGGCTGTTGAGTCCCGTTTCTGATCTGGGATTCCGGGATCTTTTCTAGGGCCAGCTCACACTGCATTTATAGTACAAACACCCACGGGTTGGTGCTTCTGAGGCCACCCGCAGCCAATGATTCCGACTAGTCCAGGTCGCGCTTACCTCGGGCTGAGGTCTGGCCTCCGGACCTTGTTTGTGATCTGTGGGTGCTGGCAGCGTGGGGTCACGCAGAGTCGGCTGCCTCTGACCCGCCTACAGCATCTTCTCCCATTGTTGTGTGCTCTGTCCTCTCCAGCTCCGTTCAGTCAGATGTTCAGGTGCCCGCGAGTGTTCCTCCATCCACCGCTGCCTGCCTTTGCCACCGGCTGCTGCAGCTTACTGGACTGCGGGGATTTATTTTTTTTTTTCCCCCTCTGGTTTTGATGATCTTTCGGAGTTTCTGGCCTCCCGCTGGTTGCCTTTCAGTTTCTGGGGATGCGCCTCTCTTTCCTAGCTACAGCAAACAAGCTTTTTGTAACTATCTTCTTGACTTTTTAAGTGAGTTGATGAGACTTCGTGCAGTGCTGTTACTCAGCCGCCATCTTGACTGGAAGCCTCCTGATTTGACAGGAAATGCTTTTAGTATTTCCCATTTAGTATAATGTTGTCAGTGATTTTGTCATGAATGACTTTTATTGGTTTGAGCTTAGTTCTTTCTATATCCATTTTCATCAGGGTTTTTATTATGGATGGATGCTAGATGTTTGTGAAATGTTTTTTTCTGCACATATTGAGATAGCTGTATTATTTTTGTCCTTGATTCTGTTTATGTGGTATGTTATGCATATTGATGCATGTATGTTGAACCATCCTTGTATCCCTGGGATAAAGCCAATTTAGTCACAGTGCATTATCAAGTATCTTGTTGAGAATTTTTATGTCTGTGTTCACTAAGGACACTGGCTTAAAGTTTTTTGTTAAGTCTTTGCTCAGTTTTGGTTATTTTGGAGTATTGCCAGCTTCCGGGGAAGAGTTTGGCAATGTTTCTTCCCTTTCAATTTCATGAAAAAGTTTGAGAAGTATTGGTGTTAGTTCTTTCCTGAGGTTCTAACATCAATATTTGATAAAATTCTGTGGTTAATCTCTGGGGTCCTGGACTTTGCATTGTTTGTAGGGTTTTCATTACTGCTTCAACTTTATTACTGCTCTGTTCAGAGTTTTACTAGATTCTTGACTTGATTTTGGTGATTCACATATATCTAGAAATTTATTCATTTCTTCTAGGTTCTCCAACTTACTGAAATGTAAGTTTCCAAAAAAGTCTTTTAAAAAAGTTTTATTATAATTGCTATTACTCTGGTGGCAATTACTGAGGTACTGACTCAGGAAAACCCTGTGTTTGTATGGATATGGAGCCTACCGATGCACACAGAAATAAATGCATTCCCTGCCCTGGTTAAGAACTAACAGTGACCACAGGTGCTTCTGGCTGTCTGGGATGGAAGGTGCAATGGGCAGCCCAAGCTAACTTGCCTTGACAATCCTAAGGGCCTCCCCTACATTTGGCCTCGCAAGACACATGGGGGAAGCTGCTTGCATGACATACTCCACAGCAGTACTGCCAGCTAGCTCTGATCCCAAGCCATCCTCACCTCATAGTGATGTTTCAGCAATTAGGAAATATGAGTCTGGAAGCTCAGGGCCTTGAAAGTTATGCTGTGGCTTCCTGTAAGTGACTGCTGAGAAACCATTTAAACATTCCCTTCTTTTTCAGGGAGGCATGCTAGTTGATGCAGATCAGGCCTTCCTCTCCTCTCCCTGTTGCCCATAGGCCATTAGAAGAGTAACAGGATAGAAGTGGTGCCGATAACGTTCACAGAGCCCCTGCAACCTGCAGCCACCTGACTGCTAGGCAACAAGACAGACAGACACACCCTGTCCGTAAGTGGTGCTTGGGAGTTGCTGATGACTATGTATGCCCTTTGACTTCCAGAAGAGTGGGGAACAATACAACTGTGAGCCAGGGCGCAGTCTGAGGTATCTTGGGATGGGGACATGCAGTCTGAACTGCAGTCTGACATACCTGAGTGAGGGTGGGCTCTTGGCAGACATGCACATGGGAGGAGGGGTTCTGGACACATGAACACTGGCCAAAAACGTGTCTTTCTAGGATGAGTAGTGTGTGATGTTTCATGTTTCAGGTCTCCCAAGAGGTGTCATTCGGCCTTATGCGTCCAGAAATAGTAGTCTCCTCCGGTACCCTGGAGGAGGACAGTCACTTCCAGAACACAAAAGCAACTTCAGTGGTGAAGGTGGAAACAGGCCTGCTTGGTGCCTGACTGGATGGGAGCCAGTTGCTCATTCTCAATATTCAGCCAGTGACTCCTGGAACAAAACAGCATTTGAAAGCCATTCATCTGTCTTCCTTTCTCTTGTCCTGAGTGCTAAGTTGCCCTGTACTGCAATCCATTGTCACACAGGGGAGAGAAACTCAGTCTGCTGGGTCTGTTTGAAAGGTTTCCCCTACTTCGCCTTATCTGAACCCTGTTGTGTCAACTCTATTTCTCACTTTCCTATGGTTATTAAGACCATTGTCCTATTATTAAAAGCATAGAATGATTGTGCTTTCTCTTACATCACCAATTCTCCCACGTCTCTGCCCTGTGGTTTTAAGGACCACTGCTGGGGCCTGCAGATGAGGTGACACAGAATTAAAACTGAAGTATGAATGACTTCTTTTTACTTGGGTTTTGACAACTTGTTAGTGTCACTTCGGGGTATACTGAGATTCTTATAATGCCCAATTAGGATTTATATAAACAAATACGGGGTTTAAACTATTTCTAGTTTTAAATTGGAAATTTAAGGCAAAGGAAGGGTGCGTGTTGCTTTACTTTAGATTTTCCAGTTGTGTAATTTTATGATCAGTTCTCTGTGGGAGAAGTGTCACCTGGAGGTGGCTGGGATTCTGCTGCGTGGAGGAGCTGGGGTCCCAATGCCAGTTCACTTGCATGGCTGCTGGATGTGCAGAGGTCTTGAGGAAGAATGCTTGTCTATGGAGGTGTGGGGCTTCAGGAGAACCACCTCCAGAGCCACTAGGGGGATGTCTTTGCCACTCTGAGGATAACTGAGGTGAACACAGTCATCTCTTAGGTGGGCTGGAATGTTCCCATTCTTGGTTGCCTTTGTTCCTCTTCTTTGCCATCCTTGGTATGTGGGTGTTTCTGCATGGTTCATATCCCACTAATTCTCATGGATGGTGGCTATCCAGATTTACTCTGTAGTTGTCCTTCAGGAGTTAGAGACATTGTGCCACTGAGCTTCTGAGGGGCCAGGGTGGCAGTGGCATGGCTAGAGGACCTGATGTGAGTGTGCATCAAAAACAGTTCATAAAGACCCTCTAGATTTCAGTGATGCCTGTTGTATTTTTGCTGTTTTCATTTCTTATTATATATATATATATATATATATATATATATATATATATATATATATGTGGGATATTTTTTGCTTCTTTGATAAATTTGGCTTGGGGTTTATCTTGTTTATCCTTTTGAGGATCTGACTTTTTGATTGATTTTTTTGTATTTTTTATTTCAATTTCATTAATTTCTGCTCTAATCTTTATAATTTCTTCTACTGCTTTTGGATTTGGATTGTTCTTATTTTTCCAGAATCCGGAGGTGCCTTGTTGATCATTTATTTAGGATGGCTGTATTTGTTTAATGTGCATATTCTTAGCTGTACACTTCCCTATTCAAGTAGAACTGCTTTTATTGTGTCCCATAGGTTCTAGTATATTGTGCTTCCATTGTCATTTGACTCCAGGAACTTTTAAATTTTTAAATTTTTTTGGGTTTTTTTTGTGATCCACTGATTATTCAATGCTATAGTATTACATATGCCCATGCGTTTACATAGTTTCTCTTGCTATTTTACAAGTGTCATTCCTCTGTGATCTGATAGTATGCAGAGGATTTTTTTCTTTTTTGTATTTACTTAATCATATTTTTGGCCTAGGAAAGGTTTATTTTTACAAAGGTTCCATATGCTGTTGAGAAAAAACTATTCTGTTAATGTTGGGTGAAACACTATGTAAATATCACCTAAGTATTTTTATTCCATGGTATGTTTTAACTCTGATATTTCTTTTCTTTTCTTTCTTTCTTTCTTTCTTTCTTTCTTTCTTTCTTTCTTTCTTTCTTTCTTTCTTTTTGAGAAAGGGTCTCACTCTCACTCTGTAGTCAGGGCTGGTCCTGAACTCACTGTGTAGCCCCAGGCTGCCCTTGAACTCACAGCAACCCGAGTGCTAGAATTATAGGTGTGTGCCACCATGCCCAGCTGATTTTTATGAGGTACTGGGAATTTAACTCAAGGCCTTGGACGTACTAGGCAAGCACTTTAACTGCTGGGCTATGCCTCCAGCCCTCTGATATTTCTTAACTGATTTTTGTCTGTTTGTCTTACCTGTTTTTGAGAGTGTGGGTGTTCAAGTTCCTTGCTATGATTATATTGGGGGTCCATCTGTTCTTGTATGTCCTGTGTTTTTGTTTCAGGAAGTTGGGTGTGCCAATATTGGGTGCGTATATATTTATAATTGTGATCTCTTCCTGTTGAATTGTTCCCTGTACCTTATGTATTGGCCATATTTGTCTATTCTGATTGGTTTTGGCTTGAAATCCCTTGTGTCTGATAATAGTATATCTGTTCCTGCTTGTTGACAGGCTCCAATTTCACAGTGTTGTTTTCTATCCTGTCACTTCCTATCTGTTTTCTCTTTTTGTCCCCACTATTTTTATTAATATACACATGTAATACATAGTGTTTACAATGAATTTGGGTATTTTGTGCACATATGTATCATATGAACTTTACAATCCCTTCCCATTTTTGACCCTCCCATCCCCTCCTTATCCCTTCCCCCAACTCCGGCTATCACTTCATGTGATTCTATAGAATGTCTGTGTTCTGGGTTTTCCAAGTCAGAGAAACTATGCAGTACTTAACATATTAATCTGTTTTCTTTAAGGATGAGATGTGTCTCTTGCAGGCAACATGTGGTTCGGTTTTGTTTTTTGATTCAGTCTGCCAGTCTGTATCTTTTGATTAGAGAGTTAAAACCATTAACATTGAGAATTAATATTGTAAGGTATTCATTGTAACCTGTCATTGTGCTATTTTTCTATTTTGATTCCTCTTTTTTCCTTTAGTTTAATTGCTTTCCCTGTTTTATAGATACTTTCTTCTGGGTTCTTTGCCACTGCTGGTTTTCCTGTATCTGTTCAGGATTCTTTTAATTATCAATATTTTCTGCAATGCTAGTGTAGTGGTCATCAATTTATTTAGGATTTATTTGACATGGAAAATCTACCTCATCTTCAATTTTGAAGGGCAATTTTGTAGAATGTAGCACTCTGGGTTGACACTTTTTTTTCTTTTTTTTAGTGCTTTAGCAGTTTCTCGCCAAGCTTTCTTGACCCCTAAGGTTTGTGCTGAGAAATGTAGTTATTCTGAAGGGCCTACCTTTATAGGTTGTGTTTTTCTCTTGCAGCTTTTAGCATTGTCTTCTTGTGTTTGGCTTCTGGGATTTTGATTATGATTTATCATAGAGAGGTTCTTTTCTTATTTGTATGCCTCTTGTACCTCAATAATGAAGCCTGTTCCTAAATTTGGAAATATTTCTGCTATGATTTTGGAAAGCAAAAATTTTAGATTTTTTTTTGTCTCCTAATGTCTCCTTCATTCTCATAATTCTGAGGTCATCCCTTTTTTTTCTGAGTCATCTAGCAGCTCTTGTATCCAGCTATCTTGCTGTCTTGTTTTTTCAGGGTGTCACCAAGTACATGGCCCAAGACACCAACTTTGTCTTCAAGGTTCCATACTTTGTCCTCACATTGATTTGGCTTCTCATACTTACATTTGAATGTTTCATATTCTGAATTTCTATTTAATTTTTTCATAATTCTTAATTCTTTTGTGTGTGTCTCTGTGTGTGTGTTCCATGATATTGAAGAAAGAAACTACAGAGGAAGAAAGTAAAGTGTGGAAAGTGTCTTTTATTTTGAAACAAAGGATAGAGGGTTAAATGCTCCTGTTGGACGTGGATCCCTGAATGGGCCTGACCCCATAATTCCTAATTTTTTACCAAAATAATCCTTTATATCTTGTGTTGTCTTATTTAACTTGATCAGCTTCTTGTTTACATCTTTTTTAAGCTCACTGAGCATTTTGTAAAGTTCATTGTGTGTTTAGTTAAATCCTTCTTAAGCTTACAGACTATCTTTGGATTTTGCTCATGTATTTCTTCTTTGAGCACTTCAAACATTTTAACCTCTATTTCAGGGCCTGTGAGATCAGCTTTTGGTGAGTGAGGCATTTTTTGAGGCACAATAATTTCTTTCCTCTTTCTTTCTTTCTTTCTTTCTTTCTTTCTTTCTTTCTTTCTTTCTTTTGTGGTATTGGGAATTGAGCCCACTCAGCTACATCTCCAGCTTTTATCATTTATTTTGAGACAAGGTCTAAGTCAGCTAAGTTGCTCACTTTCCTAGGGTGGCCTATGATTCTTTTCCCTGAGCCTCCTAGAGTGCTGGGATTACAGGCATGTGCTACCAGGCCTATTTTTATTGCTTTCTGTTACTGTAGGGCTTTTATGTTGAGAGTTGCAGACCTTAGGGTAGCCTGTACCTGCCATAAAGATTTTTTTTATTAATTTATTTTTGAGACAGGATCTCACTCTGTAGTCCAGACTTGTCTTGAACTCACCATGTTGCCCAGGCTGGCCTAGAACTCACAGCAATCCTCTTGCCTCAGTCTCCTGAGTGCTGGAATTTCAGTCGTGCATCACCATGCCTGGCTTGCCTAGTGCTAGAGAATCAAACTCAGGGCCTTGCACTTGCTAGGCAAGCACTTTAATCTCTGTGCCATTCCTCCAGCCCCTCGGCAAGCACTCTTAACTACTGTGCTGTTTTTCCAACCCCTAAAGATTTCTTTAGTTAGATTATGTTTTTCTTTAATATGTCCTAGGATTGGTTGTATTTTGATATTTATACCTGTCTTCAACTTATTATTTGAGGGTATTAGTGTCCAATCTTCTTCTGGAGACTTGATTATTTTCAGCACCACTCAGTGAAGGAAAAATGACCCATAGTAATGCCAATAAACCAAAAATAAATAAATAAATAAACAAAGCCAGAAGTTGGTATATGTTGAAAAATAATTAACACAGAGAGGCAAGAGGATTACAAGTGTGAGCCCAGCCTTGGCAACTTAAAAACTTATTGAGACTCTGTTAAAATCGAAAGTAAAAATGGGCTTGATATATAGTGCCCTATGAAGGCTTTGGATTAGATCCTTATAACTAAAAAAAAAAAAAAAACAATCATTGTATTATTATTAAGAGACGGAATCAGCAATATTGATAGATGCAAAGACGAAGTGGATATTGGCATATCATCATAGCCAATTATAACTCTACCACCTTTAAAAATAGAAAATAAAAGATTATACGGGCCATCCAAATATTGATGTATTATGAAGATCTACTAAAAGCAGCATTATATCACAATTAATAATAGCAATCTATATTAATAGCATAAAGTAAACTAAACAGCTAAAAATTAACTGTTAATAATTTGGGCTGAGGAAAGGGAAAACTGGGACAGGAAAGTAATTTTGTAAAGAAAAAGGTGAGATAAAAATCTAAAGAGTAGAAGAAAATAAAACAATTAAGTAAAAGTAAAAGAGAGAAAAAGAATAAAGAAAAATGAGAGAAAATAAGAGCCAAAAATAAAAAAGAAAACAAAACCAAATAAAACAAAAACTCAAAATACAAACAAAGAAAAACTTGAGAGAGTCCAAAAATTTTTTCTGCATTGAGATATTTGGATGAGTAGATAATTTCTAGGTCTCGTGGTATTAGTATTAGACTCACCAAATATGGATCAGGGATAGTAAATCAGAATTGGGCTTATTGTGTTTTCCTACTCACTTTTTTTCTGGGTATATGCTGAGTCCTGCCCCACTTTTCTTAATAGAGGGGTGTTGTGTGCCTGGAGGCTGTCTTCACCCCAGCAGCCTTTAATGTTTGGGCTCTTCTGTGTACCCTGAGCCAATGCTATCTTTGCCTGGTTTTGCAGCCTGTGGGGTCATAAGATATCTCAGGTGCTCCAGAGGTGCTTCTGTATACCTGGGTATGTGACAAATGACCCAGCCAAAGCATATCTGTGAGCACATAGGCAGGCTGGAGAAACAGACTGCTGGGTGAAGCCATCCACTGGACTTAATTCTAGCACTTTCAGACCCACCCCCCTCAGAAAACTACACACAACCAGTCTGGCACCTTTCTACCTTGGTGGGGCCACCACATGCTCTACAACCTGAGCTTGCTCCTGTCCAAGCCACACAGGGGGTCTGTAGCTATTCTTTCCCCTCTCCTTGATTATCTCCTGTAGTTATTCCCACCCAGTCACTTCAGGAGGGAGATTGGAATCTGGAACTGTGGCTGCTCTGAGAGCTCTGGTCCTGGGAGCAACTGTCTCAAACTTACTAGCTTACTAGCCTCTTCTTAAAGTGACTCTTGATCACTTCATTGTTAGTATAGTAGGCGCTGCTATGGACTACTTCCAAAGATTCATTGGTTGTGCCAGAAGAATCGCTTTTAAAGTGAAACCCTGGGACCGAGGGTATATCTCAGTAGTTGGAGTGTTTGCCTACAAAGTGCAAGGGATTGGATTTCGTTCCCAGCAGCACATAAGCTGAGCATGATAGTGCACTGGGAGGCTGAGGCAGGAGGATTACAGAGAATTTAAGGCTGGCCTGGGCTATATAGTGAATTCAGGACCAGTCTGAGCTACACAGCAAGACTTTGTCTCAACAACAACCAAAAGCAAAAACAAAACAAAACCGACCAACCACTACCACCACCAACAACAAAGAACAAAGTGAAACCCTGCACTGCGTTTGCAGTTTGCAGTATCCACCAGTGGCCATACCCACCCATTGTTTATTCCCAACCTTCAGTGCTCCAGGCTTACCTTTGTCTACACAGACAGATCTTGCCCCAGGATCTGGGGTTAGCGTTCCTCACTGCCTTGTTCCCTATTTCACCATTTCCTCCGTTTTGCAGCTTCTCCATGATTTTTAATTTTCCTGTAGGCCTTGTCTTGATTCCCTTTCCCGTTCTCTTTGCTGGGTAGTTCAGGTAGTTTTGTTTTGCTGTACTGTGTCTCCACCTTCTTAGTGTGTCTGTGAGTAGACAGTCGCCAAAGGATGCTACTCTTAGCTGCAGTTTGCCCCCCACCCCCAGCTTATTTTTTTCCATGAGGTATATCTTTATTTTCCTTTTTGCTCAGCACTTGGTGTTCCTTTCATTCTAAAGATTAATGCATCTCTTTGGCCCTGAGGGAAGTTTATAGTACTTTCTTGTCTTCATTCTCTCCATTTTTCTGTTTCTGGAATTACTCTTAAATGGGTTTTAGACCTGCTTCATCTATCTTTCATGTTTCTTGAAATGAACAGTCCTGTAAAATGTTCTGTCTTCTTTATGGTCTACATTTGGAATGTTTTTTGGCCTGATTTTCCAGTTCACTAATTTAGTATTTAGTTGTTCAGTAAATCATTTAGCCTATTTATTATTATTATTGAGACAGGCTCTCATTCTATAGTTCAGATGGGTTTTGAACTCACTATGTAGCCAAGCCTGGTCTTGAACTCTCTGAAACCCTCCTGCCTCAAACTCCTGTATGCTGGAATTACAGGTGTGTACTACTACACTAAGCTTATGTGATACTAGGGAATCAAACTGAGGGCCTTGTGTTTGCCAGACAAGCACTCTAACCAATGTGCAATTCCTGCAGTCCCAGTTTATTGGTTTTTAATATTGGTTATCATATTTTTAATTTTCAAAATATCTACCTTTTAAAATTTAATCTTTGGATAGATAATATAATTAATGTGCAGCCAGGCAATCCCAGTACTTCGGGAGTTTTGAGCCCAGCTAGGTAATTTAGTGACTTAGCAAAACCCTGTCTCAAAACTGAAAATGGGCCAGTGCTGGTGGTACAGGTCTGTAAATCCCCATACTCTAAAAGGCTGAGGAGGCAGGAAGATTGAAAATTTGAGCCCAAACTGGACACCTTAGCTAGACCTTGTCTCAAAATCAAAAATTAAAATGGCCTGGAGATGTAGCTGGAGATGTGAAGTCTTGGACTTGATCCCAGAACCAAAAATAAATAAATAAAAATAAAATAAAATAGGCGAGGGATATAGCTCAGTAGAAATACTCTAATCCCCAGTATAAAACAACAACAAAAATAAAAAATAAAAAGAGGGAGAGAGAGAGAAAATATCAGTGTTTGAAGATTCATACTGTACAAAAATGGCATAAATGAAAGATCTCCCTACCATCACTGTCCTCCACCACCTCATCTTTCTCTTACTCCACAACCATGTAATCAGTGTTAATTTCTTCCAAAGTCTTTGTATAAATAAAAATAAATATGAATCAGGTTCCTCATTCTTTTTTGCATAAATAGTATTATTCTGTATCTGCCCTTAGTCCTCTTACATTTTGCAGTATATCTTTGAGGTTGTCATATTAGCTGCTTGCTTTTCAGAGATACATCCTCCCAAGTCTTTCCTTCCAAGGATATCTAATAATTTCTTCTTGGTAATCTAGTAAGCTGCCTTCTTTAAGATTATGTTCTCCTGTTGAATTGCTGTCCCAATTTGATGATGTTAATCTGGGAATGGTTATGTGTACTGGCAGACCCAGCTACTTAGAAGGCCAAGACCAGAGGATCACTTGAGCCTAAGAGTTTGTAGCCAGCTTGCACCATCCTGCCCCCCCCCCAAAAAAAAAAAACCCAAATTCAAAACAAAATTTAATGATTCTTACTTTGTGTGCTCATCCTTGAATTTGAGCATTCCTGTATTTCTATCCGATTTTCTATAGTTTGCTTCTGGTAAATATGGAAGAGTTGTACTGTTGAAGGGGATTTGTTATGGTGACTCAGGCTCAGGCCATCTGGAGAAGAGTCCAACAACCTCCCTCCACCTGACAGAGGTTCCCCAGTTAATCACTTGTCAAATGTCATCCCTGTCCTTTTTTCCTATACTGATTCTTAGTATGTTTTGTCTTTTGGAAATTTCTTAGACATTTTAATTGGCCATTAGTACTATTTTCTATTTTTCAAGTTTCTTACCTATTTACTGTTTTAAAGATAATTCTTCTGCCATTCCTTGGAGTTTTAAAGCATTTGGAAATCAGGAGTATGTGTTTAGTGTTATGCCCAGATTGTGAACGTCCCAAAGATGCCAGGAGATCATGCATGCAAAAGCAAGGAGTCTTTATTCGGGCTTAAGCTCGGGCTCTCAGTCTTCACCAACACAGTGGATCCAATCTATGAGCCCAGAGCAATAGCTGAGCAGGGTTTTTATGAGGTAAGGGAAGGGGAGGTTACAGGGAGTATGACATAGGCACAGCATCATTGCATAAAAACCAATCACAACTCCACAGCACCCATGGCAACAGCGTTGACCATTCAGAATTCATGGAGTGTCCATAACATCTGGTGGGAACCAATCATGACCTCTGAAAGTCTTTTAAAATGTCCAATCATAAATTTAGCTCAATGGTCCTGTGTGGGGGTTTGGGCAAGCGGTGAGTGATTGGTCAGTTTGTACAAGGTAACTATTGGTAGTCCCCAGACCTTAACTTATGTCACAAGAATGCTAGATATGTAGTCACTAGACCACTACCCAGGCTGCAGGAATGTTAGATATGTAGTTCCTAGACCACCACCAAGGCTGCAGGAATGTTAGATATGTGGCCGCCGAACCTTAACTCAGGCCTCAGATATATTTTAGTGTTGGCTGGTCTAAGAGTGGCCCAGGGGTGGCTTCAGCCTTGCTCACTGCGTGGTTTTGCCTGATTTTTGAATTACTGAAACTTAGGCCTTCTAGCTTTTAGGGACAGTTTGAGGCCTGTCATGGAGTCCGTTTGGCCTGGGTCCTTCATTTAGTCCATTGTCTTGGTCCAGTCTCCAATGATTCACTAGGAAGATTCCTGGGACTCTCAGCATGTAGTTGTGCTCAGGGCCATAATTTCTTTCAGTGAAAGGACACAGAGCAAAATCAGCAAAGGGAAAGGTTGAAGTGGGTCTGCATTTGGTGTAAACCTGGCACCAGCTCGCCAGAGTCCAGGCTCAGTGCAGCCATACAAGATGGGTTTAGTTTCCCCAATATTGACCTGTGTCAGCACATGTGAAATGCTGGGAAGCTCATAGAGACTTAGTACTCAGGGGGTTTTTCTGAGGGCTAGTCACATAGACCTACTCTGCTTAGCACACTCCACATTCCAGACTCCCAGAAGGAAAGCAGCCATTCAGCATAAACCACAGTGTTTGCACATACAGTTTAGGCACAGTGCACCACTGTGCCTAAACTGTTAGGTTGGTGGGAACCTTATGTTTCCAAATGCTAGTCAAGGGTCAACCTTGCCTTTAAAGGGCCTTTGAAAGACTAGCAGCCTCAGGTCTACCATGTTATCTCTTTTCTGCAAATGTTTCTTCCTGTTTCCCTCAAAAAAAAGATGGGCACTGTACCTGGAAATTACCTCTCCTGAACAGATTATCAAGTTCTTTATGCCCTCTTTAAGGAGAAGAACAGCATTCCTGAGAAATAGGATGCAAACTGTAGGGGCTAGGGGTATAGCTCAACAGCAGAGCATGTGTCCGAGAGGCCTTGGGTTCCATCCCGGCACTGCAGAGTGACAACAAAAACCAAAAAGATGCAAACGATGGGCAAACAATCATTTCCTGACTTTGGAAGTTGCCAAAGTACAGCACATATTAAACAAGCTTGAAAGCATATTAGTTGCAAAACATGGAAGAACCACTCAAACATTTAAAGTTATTTTTTTCTTAATTGGTCTTTAATCATTTCAAGATGAATATCATCCAACATGGCAATCTGCGGCTTTATTTACATCTTTTCCATAGAGTTGTTTTGATCATGTAGTCCGTGTTGGTCTCAATCTCCCACCTCTGGTCATGGCTTTGGTCATGCGACATTTTTTCCCCCATTTTATTGATATGTATAAGTGCAGCATCTAAGGTTTACAATGGAGTTGAGCATTTTGTGCACATACGTTTCTTGTCAAAGTGACAAGGGCTTTCCCGCTCTCCTTTTGTCCCTCCCCCTAACCTCCTTTCCCTCCTTTCACCCCCACCCTGTCCCCCACTTTCGCTTTGTCTTTCGTCTAAAGTTCCAGGTCATGCGACATTTCATTGATTACTTCCCTTCTGAGGTTGCATTGGGATAGTTTTTATCGCTTTGCGCCATGTCTGTCTGAGTTTCATCTCCCACCAGACTGAGCACAAGGACTACGCAGCAAGCCACACTTGCTGTGTGTACCCTTTGCCTCCTTGGCAGAGCGACACGTTTAACTTGGTGCCTAGTAACGTTCGTTGGAAGACCACCTACCACGAAGTAGTCAGTAGTGTCTTCTGTAGTCTGTCTCCTCCCGGCTTCACATGTAGCTGATGTTATTGTTCTGTGTTGAGGATGGTGGGGCAAAGCACCAAGCTGGCATTAACTACTAGAGCTGTCTGAATTCTATCTGCAGCAGATGGCTTAATTATTAATAAATGCTATAGTTGGAAAGGCTTTGAGGTCACTGAACCTGAGTGTGGGCTTACATTGTCAAATCACCTTTCCTGTCCCGCTCACAGTATGGGCTGTATCTTGTGGATCTGTCTCTCCCCTCTCCCGTGTTCTCAGACCTCAGGGGTAGGGGGCTGAATTCATTGCACTCTTATTCTTAGCATTTTGCCTCTGTAGGTCCTGCCAGCTCATCGCTTGTTTTGTTCATTTTTGCCTTCAGTGGCTCATGTGCTTATTCATCCTGTTTCATATCTATGCCCCATTCTCATTCTCTTCCCCTGAGAACCAATGATTCTCATGTATTTCATTATTCTTTGGTTGTCTGTATACCTGAAATGTACACTGATGTACACGGTGGTTATACCTGTAATCCCAGCATTGTGAGAGGCTGAGGAAGAAAGGTCTTGAGTTCCAACCCAGCCAGGGCAATGTGGTAACTTGGTGACACCTTGTTCATGATAAAAAAGAATGAGAAGTGGGGATAGAGCTCAGAGTGATGGCCTTCAGTTCAACCTGCTATACCAGAAAGAAAAAGCACTGCTTTGCGTGTAATTTTAATTTGCATATATGGTGTCACATTACTGCCCTAGTTCTGTTTCTTAGTGATATCACTCACCGCTGTAACTGTCACCACTCGCCGCCCATCCCTATTTTGTGACTTTCTGCCTTTCTTATCCATCCCATGTTGCCTTTCTACTTCCTGATGGATACTCAAATTGATTCCTACTTCCAGACATCACAGAAGATGCTCAGGGAAACTTGCACCCATCTTCTTATGAGATCCTGTGACACTTTCTAGGATTTAGACTCAGCAGCAGGATTGCCCGATCATACTGTGTCTCCATATAGTTCACCATCTGTATAGTGGGTTTTGTATTCATGAATTCAACCAACTGTAGATGAAAAAAGTTTTCAAAAAATAATATCTATACGAAACATGTATAGACTTTTGGTCCTTGTCATTGTTTCCCTGTCCTTGTAATCATGCCCTAAACAATGCAATAACACACACACACACACACACACACACACACACAAACAGAATGCCGTATTAGAAATTATAAGTAATCTAGAGAACATGTGAAGTATGTGGAAGGATGTGTGTGGGTTGAATACAACGTGTACACTATTTCATATAGGGGACTTGAGATTAGCACATTTTGATATCTAAGGGAACCAATCCCTGTGAGTATTGAGGAATGACTATGGTTAATGCAACCAAATTCTTCAGCATGGCTGCATCATCCTGCACCCTGCTAGCAGCATAAAAGAATTTATTTTTTCTTCTCTCTCTTTTTTTTGAAGGAGCAAGATTATATACAATTTGAGTAACCCTTATGTGGAACATTTGGGATTTTGAAATATTTGCATATAATTATGAAATCTTAGGGAGGGGACCCAAGTTAAATAAGAAATTCATCTCTCTCTCTCTCTCTCTCTCTTTCTCTCTCTCTCTCTCTCGTCTCCTAAAGTTGAGTTTATACAATATTTTTAGAGCACTGGTGTTTTGACTGACCTGTCACATGAAGTCAATATGAAGTTTTCCACTTGTGGTGTCATGTTGGTGCTCAAGACATTTTGGATTTAGAAACATTTCAGATTTTGATTTTTGGATTAAGCTTATTCAAGCTGTCTGACATTCTACTGATAAATACCTAGTAAGTACCTACTGTGTGTCCTGAGATTATGGTGAAGGATATGACATGTATTCTGCCTGTTAAGTGTAATGTTTGGGAAACAGAGGAGTGAGCAGGCAGTTACCAAGGAGGCTGACATGCCAGGATGGGGCAGGGGACTGAACTGGGCAGTGGAGGTTGGTAACAGGGCATGCCAAATAGAACTTTCTAGAAGAAGGTGACATCTACAAGTAGCTGGAAGAGCAGTTGGGCAGGACAAGCAAGGGTCTTTTATTGTACTTTTCTGCAAAACTCGTAAATTAAGAGATTGGCTCAAGAGAGCTGGAAAGTAGAGATCAGCGTTTTGTGGTATTGAGGAAAAGGAGAGTCAGGACAGATTACAGTAGAAGTAGTAAGCAGCCCAAAAGGGGAGTAGGTATAGGGAGACCAGAAAGGAAGGAAACATCTACATGCTGCATCATGACTGCTTGAATAAACAAAGCTGATAGTGACAGTACCCATGCTTTTAAAATGTGTTGGAACAAAAGGAAACACAAATAGCCATCTCAGCTAATTTTATGAAACTAAAATAACCCCCCTGATGGAGAACAGTAGAAGCCCATAAAAGTGAATTACAAACCAAGTTAACATATGGTATATATGTAAATAATTCCAAGTAAAATAGCAAAATGAGTCCAACAAAATATTTAAAGTAATACACTTTAACCTTGTAGATTTCATTCTAAGAATTTCAGAATGTTTTCATATTAGGACATATGTTATTTTTAACACATACAAGTAAAAAGGAAGTGCTACCTAATCATCCTTGGACAGTTTAGGAAAACCACTTGCTCTAATTTGATCTTGAATTCATTGTTCTCTGAGAAGTTATCTTCTGCTTTGTGCCTTTGGGTTTATGCAGTATTCTCTCCTAGTTAGCTTCAGCTTTTAATTTTTTTTATTTTTTGATTTTTCAGACAAATTCTTGCTAAGTTGCTGAGGCTGGGATCGAGCTTGGGATCCTCCGGCCTCAGCCTCCCAGAGTGCTGTGTTTATAGGCCTGTGCCACCTGGTCCAGCCTTGCTCGTTGTTTATATAATTCACTTTATTTGTGAAGCCATTGTTGTTTACTTTATCTGGAATAGATTTTTCTCTTCTCTCTGGTCAATAACACTCCATTCTTGCATTTCAATTGGAATTTTCAGATTTTCTTGATACTTAATTGATTTCCTCCTATGAGAGCTGAGTACTGTGTGGAGAAACAAAGGTAAGACGGTGCTCAGGTCAGGTGCCTCCTCATGCTCAGATTCATTCCTGCCCTTCTCCTGCCCTACTCTACCTCCAGGCAATCCCTACAGACCTCAGTTGCCCCCTTCTGTGTCACCTTTGATGAAGCGTAGCTAGTGGGAGGCATTGTTGAGCAAATGAAAGGCGGGAGGAAGAGGAGCTGGGGTTTGCTGTCTGTTTTCTGCTGTAGCCAGTGACCTGGGGTGGTTCCCTGTATAACTGAGGACCTTGGAAATAGTTCTTCTTTTCTTTATCTCTCCAATCTTAGAGTTGGTAGAAGGCCTGGTCTCTGGGCTGGCTCGCCAGCTATCTGGCTTCTTTACCCTTCCCCAGACCTTATGATTCGTAGTTCCCATGTACTCCTTGTATTAGGCTGCTCCTTTTGAATGCTGTTGCCTGATTAGATGAGGCCTCAT
Organism: Ctenodactylus gundi; assembly: GCA_004027205.1. NCBI lineage: Eukaryota > Metazoa > Chordata > Mammalia > Rodentia > Ctenodactylidae > Ctenodactylus > Ctenodactylus gundi. Next base: position 503,385 of record PVKB01000415.1, on the reverse strand, counting down.
GTAGACAAGAACCTACTTCTGTGTGCTCACAAATATCATAGGAAAAAACACTCATTAAGATGGCTATTGTTTTTGCCTATTCAGCGCTGCCCTTTTTTTTTGAACATAGACTTCATTCTGGGCTCAGGAATTGGCCAGACTGTGTCCAAGACTCAGAGTCAGTTGATAAACATTTGTGCACAGTCACATATAGGGAGACTCAGGGAGAAGATGCCATTGGTAAGCCAAGGAGAGAGGCCTGGGAATCAGCCATTCTTCCTTGTCCTCAGAAGGAACCAGCCCTGTGACACTTTTTCTCAGACTTCTAGCTTCCAGAACTATGAGAAAATACATTTCTATTGTTTCAGCCTCCCTTTCTGTGGCACTTTGTTATGACATTCCCTAGCAAATTAATACTCCCCTTCTCTCCGTCCCCCAAACACTCACTAATCTGCATTTGGTCCCTAATAGATTTCCACATTTTGGACGTTTCATATGAGTGGAATTATATAGGGGCTGGAGGAATGGTACAGCAGTTGAAGCACTTGCCTAGCAAGCACAAGGCCTGTGGTTGATTTCCCAGCACCATATAAACTGGGCATGGTGATGCATACCTGTAATCTCAGAATTTAATAGCTGAGTCAGGATGATTGCTGTGAGTTTGAGAGCAGCCTGGGTTGCACAGTGAATTTAGGACCAACCAGGAGAGAGTGAGACCTTGTCTCAAAAAACAAACAAATAAATGGAATCATATAATATGTGGTAACTGGCTTCATTTACTTAGTTTAATATTTTGAAGGTTCATCCTTGGTTAGCATATGGCAGTATGCTATTCCTTTTTATGGCCAAATTATATTCTAATGTTTGAACATACCATGTTTTGTTTATCTGCTCATTGGTTGATGCACATTCGCAGCTGTGAGTAATACTGCTGTTAACACTCAAGTACACGGTTTTATTTTTTTTGAGACAGTGTCTCACTTTGTAGTTTAGGCTGTTCTTGAACTCACAGCAATCCTACTGCCTCAGTCTCCTGAAGGCTTCATGCACAAAATTTTAATGTAGATTTATGTTTTCATTTTTATTGGGTATCTATTTTGGAGTGGAATTCCTGGGTCACGGTAGCTCTGTGTTTAATCGTTGGAGGAATTGCTGTCTTGTTTTCCAGAGTGATTGTGTCATTTTACATCTCCAGAAGCAGCAGCAGAAAGTTCTGATTTGTCCACATTCTTGCCAACACTTGTTTCTATCTGCCCTTTGTAGTCATCCTAGTGCGTATAAAGTGGTATCTCATTTCAGTTTTCATTTATCTTCCCTTGATGATTGGTGGCATTCATCATCTTTTCACTCCCTTTTGGCATCTTGGTATATTCTATAGAGAAATGTATATTCATGTCTTTGATCAGTTTTTGGTTCATTTTGTTGTTGAGTTGTAGGAGTTCTTTGTATGTTATGGATTTTAAGCCTTTATCCTTTATTTATTTTTATTACACCTTTTTCAAATGCTTTCTCCAATTATATGGGCTGTCTTTTCACTCTTTTGGTGGTGTTCTTGTAAAGTACAAGTTTTAAATTGTTGATATAGCATAATATGCCCGCTTTTGTTGCATGTTTTTGTTGTCATGTCTAAGAATTTTTTCTTAGCCAAATTGAAAGTCTAAGATTTATACCTGGTTTCTTCTAAGAGTTTTATGGTGTTAGCCTTATACTGAAGTCTTTGATCCATTCTGAATTAATTTTTGTATATGGTGTAAGAAGTATCCAACTTCATTCCTTTACAGGTGACTATCTGATTACTCCAGACTCATTTGTTAGAAAATGGCTGGCATGCTGCATGCCTGTAATCCTAGTACTCTGGGAAGCTGAGGCAGGAGGATGACAAATAAGAGCCCAGTCTGGGCAGTTCAACAGTTTAGTGAAACCCTGTCTCAAAAAGCAGAAGGGTAGTGTAGAGGTACTGGCCTCAGTCCTCAGAGGTGGGAAGAAGAAAAAAGTTATTTCATTAACTTGGTTATGAGAGAGAAATGTTAAACACTGTTTCTTTTGCCTCTTCATTGTAATTCTGGCATACATACTGTCTTAATTACGTGTTCATTGCTAGGACAAAATATTCAACATTCACAATTTAAGGGAGGAAAGATTTATTTACCTCATAGTTTCAGAAGGTCTCACACAGTCCATTCGTGTTGCTGGGCAGCCAGCAAAAGTGGAAGCACATGGCAGAGGCTGGAGAGCTACTCACCCCATTGCTGACAGAAAGCCAGGTAAAATGGGAATAAAGTCAGTCTGCCCCTGGAGACTGGCAAGGCTAGAGCTTTCCCAGGAAGAAGCTGCAACAGTGTTTCTTCTTCCTTTCTTTAATTACTTGAAGCTGCCGGTTGGGCTCCCCACACCAAAGGTGGGTGCCCTTCCCTCCCTTCCTGACCAGGAAGTCAATAACAAACTCCTTCAAGCTTTGTCTTGGGCAGCCCCAGAGTCTTCACAAGGTGACACAATCTTTCCAGGTCAAACCTCAAGAATCTGCCCCTTCCAGCCAGGCTTTACTTCCCAGTAACACACAGTTCCAGTTACCCCATTACATCCAAATTTGTGAGGTTTTGGGGGACATTCCTGATCCAAACCATAGCTCATACTATACATGTCAATGTTAATATTACAAACCAATCATACTTTTTCATAATTATTACTTTGTCATCTATACTAATTCCCTAAGCCCAATGTATCCGACAACCAGCCCTTTTGTCAAGTCAAAGAAGTTTTTACCTAGCCTTACATCTGCAAGATTTTCTATGTTTATTATTATCATCATCATCAGTAGTATTTACATGGGGGTTGAATCCCTGTCCTTGTGCATGCTAGGCAAATGTGTTAGTGCAGCTCTTTATAAATTTTATTTTGAGACAGGGTTTTCTGAGTTGCCTCCTGCTTCAGCCCTTTGAATAGTTGGGATTACAGCTCTGTGCCACCACACATATCTCTCCAAAAGCATATTTACATCTTTTATGTAAGTCCTTGATTATCTTGAGTTAACCTTTGTCTGAAGTAGTAGACTCAGGTTGAAGCTGTTTTGTTTTTTTTCCCTATGTACACCTAATGATTTCACACCATTTGTTGAGAAAAACTACCACCTCTCTTTTAATTTCTCTGTCACCTTTGTCAAAAACCATTTATGCAAATTTGTATGTATTTCTTTCTTTTTTTGAGGCAGGGTCTTGCCCTGTAATCCAGCATGGTCCTGAACTCATTTTGTAGCCCAGACTGGCCTTGAACTCATGGCAGTCCTCCAGCCTCAGCCCCCCAGTGCTGGGATTACAGGCATGTGCCACCACACCCAGTTTAGGTGGTGCTGGGGAATGGAACCCTGGGCCTAGATACCTGCTAGGCAAGTGCTCTAAACTTCGAACCCTGTATGTACTTCTTTTGAAGTCCTAAGTTTGGTTCTGTTGATCTACATGTTTGTTGCTCAGTCAGTATGACATTTTTTTTTTTTTACTTTTTTTTCTCTGTGTATGTGTTAATTGGAAATTGAGCTCAAGATCTTCACATTGAGTAACATCCCCAGCCCACATTTATTTTTGATTTTGAGACAGCGACAGTGTTTCACTAATGTAGTTAATTTGCCCTAGCTGGGCCTGAACTTGCAGTTCTCCAACTCAGCCTCCTAGAGTGCTGGAATTACAGGCTTGTGTCACTAGGCCTGGCTTGCAGTCTTGATTACTGTAGCAATATAAATCTTGAAACTGAGTAGATTGGTTCTTCTCACTTTAATAGTCTTTTTCAAATTTGTTATACCTATTCTAGTATATTTCATTTACATTTAAGCTTGTCTTGTCTATATGTACATACATTTCTACTGGAAAATTTGATAAGAATTATTTTAACATATAATAATTTGTACGCAATTGATATTTTTACCATTTTGAATTTCGCATACTCCATAGGTGTGGTATATCTCACTCTGGCTTCTTTGGTTTATTTTGTAGTTTCCAGCCTACAAGTTCTGTACATTTTGTTAGGTTTATACTTACATATTTAATTTTTATGAACAATTAAGAATGTTATATTTTCATTTTAGTGTCCATATATTCATTGTTAATAAAGGTATACTTGATTTCTGTATGTTCATCATGTATTCCATGAACTTATTAAATTCCTTTACTAGTTCTAAGAGCTTAAAAATTAGGTTGCTTTATATTTTCTATGTATACAGCCATGATCTGCAAATAGAGACAGTTTTCTTTCTTTCCAGTTTGTGTTTTTTCCCTTCTCATCTCTTGTTGCTCGGGTTAGAGCTTCTAACATGCTTTCAATTGCATTTCTTTGTGTAGTGTTACCGGTGATTGCTCAAGGCATTTCTTTGCAGATGCACAGCTTTCCACAGTCCATCAGTGCCACAGTTTTACCATATTACTGTAGTGTACAAACCTCACCTATTTTCTTTCTCCATTTATTAATTCAGCATGTATGTTAGAACATATCAAAGTTAATTTTTGCTTCAACCATCCAACATAGCTTTGAAAATGTAAAAGAAGATAGAAATTTTATTACACATACACATATATTTGTTTACTGTGTCTTTATTCCTCACTAGATTCCTTCCTTCATCATTTTTTTTTTCTGTTGAGAGAATATTTTTTTCTTTTGCTACTTTTATTCCTGAGTACTGGGGAACCAGGGCCTTGTGCACACCAGGCAAGCACTCTGACCGCTGAGCTACTCGCATATAAGGGTAGGGCTGCTAGCAATGTGCCTCCTTATTTTTCTTTGTCTGATACTATCCTGTTTTCCTTTTGATTCCTGAAAGATATTTTCACTGGATCCAGGATTCTGGGTTGACAGTTGTTTTCTCTCAAAAATGTTATATTGTTTCAGTGGTTTCTGTCGAGAAATCTGCTGTTACGGAATTATCTTTCCCAATGGGTAAAGTGTTTTCCTTACTGCTTTCAAGATGCTTTGTCCTACAGTTCCTTCAGAAGCTTAATTAACTGATATGCCTTGCTATGCGTTTCTTCAGGCTTTCAGTTTGGGTTTCAACATTTGGAACTCATAGGCTTATATTTCTTGCTAAATTTGGGAAGCTTTCAGCTATGATTTTTCGAGCACTGTTTTGGCTGCCCTGTTCATCTCCAGGTCTCTGAAATCAAGAGCGCTAGATCTTTTATTCCAGCCTGCTAAGTTGTGTTCTTATTTGCTCCCAAGTCTACCCTCTTCCTTCTTCCTCTTTGTCAATCTTGCTATTGGTTCACATAGGATAACCTCTGTTATTTTGTTTTGGTTCGCTAATTATTTTCTCTATCATCCCCTCTATTTGCTGTTAAGCTCACTCACTGGATTTGTTTTTTTCATCTTTTACTTATAAATTCTCCATTTGTAAAATATGTCTTTTAATTTCTTTGCTAAGACTTTTTTTGTTTGTTTCAATCTCATTCATAATTATTTGTTGAGACTTTTTTATGATAGCTGCTTTAAGATCCTTATCAGATAACTAGCATCTGTTGTCTCGGTGTGGTGTCTGTTGACTCTTGTTTAGTTTGAGGTCTTCCTGCTGTTGGGATAAATGATTCTCAATTGAAACTTAGTCATTTTGAATGTTTTGCTATGATAGCCTAGATCTTACTTAAACCTTTTGTTTTGGCTCTCTGTGTGCATGGATGGTACTGGGGATTGAACCCATGGGTTTTACACTGAGCTACATCCCTTCCTGCCTTTTTTTCATTCTTTCATTTTGAAGCAATATGGCTATGTTGCTAAATTGCCCATGCTGAGCTGGAATTTGTGATCCTCTTGCCTGAGACTTTCAGAGTGTTGGGATTGTAGTCTGGATCACCATGCTCTACTTTGGCTGGCTCTTTTGAACACATTTTTCTAGTATACTATCGGAAACAAAGTACAGGTTCCTCTTGTCACTTCCCGGTGGAGGTGAATATCTAGGCTTTTCACTCTGTTCCATTAACATCTTGCTGGTGGCTCTTGGTACTGCTGCGTGGAAGGGGTGTTCTGGTTCTCAGCTAGGCCACCCCAGAGAATGCTTCACGACTACTTACCGTGTGCCTGCACTACACTGTAAGGAGCAGGGAGGAAGGGGTGCCACACTATCTCTGGGCACAGGGGACATCACTAAATTTCTGTAGGTCTCCTTGTGCATCACCCAGCAGGGGGAGGAAGGGGTGTGCTAGGGTTTGAATGTTCCCCACCAAAGCTTATGTTGCAATTTAATCCCCATTGTGAGGCGTTAAGAGGTTAGAACAGGTAGGAAAGTTTAGAGGTGACTGGGTCATGAGGGCTCTACTGGGATTAGTGGATTAATGGGTTTTCATTGGAGTGACTTTGTTATAAAAACAAACTCTCCTGCACACTTGAGATTCCCTTCCATCTTGTCAAGATCGAGCAAGAAGGCCCTCACTGTGTCCAGTAAGGTGCCAGCACCATGCTTTTGGGTTACCAGAATGACCAGCTAAGTAAGCCTCTTTTCTTTATAAAGTAGCCAGCATTGGATATTTTATTAAGGGGGCGTAAAAAACAGATGGAAACAGTGTGAAATCCAGACTCTACTGGTCATGCTAGTGGATGTGGACAGAAGTCGCTTGTTGCTGCCAGGCAGGGACTCCTCTTTCAGCCTTCTCTGACACTTTCCTCATGGAGTACTGGTCACTTCGTAGTGTCTCCTTGATAGTGATGTCTAGGCTCCACTTCTTTCCTGTTTCAGAGGAGATGGGGCACAAGTAGAGGTGTGTGTGTGCACGCCTGTGTGTACTATATTCGGATAGAGAAGATCTGTGCCCCAATTCGTTAGATTGCCTTTTTCCTGGCCCTCTAGCTAGAGAAAGCAAGCTCCTCATGGGGCTCTTTTTATCTGCACTTGTTTTTGACTCATCACTGGCATGTTCCTAGGGCCCTGAGTTCTCTGGACAATCTGCTGCCTTCTCTCTACCTTTTGAAACATCATTCTTATGTTTTATATCTAGTGTTCAGGGGCTTTAGTTGTAATGAAGAAAAGTTTACCTAGTTTATCTCCATTTTCTAGGAAGCCCAAGTCCACATCATGTTTCTGGGTTGTCTTTATTATTATTATTATTAATTATTATTATTATTTGAGACAGGGTTTTGCTGTCCAGGCTGGTCCTGAGCTCACTATGTAAGCCCAGGCTTGCCTCAAACTCACAGTAATCCTCTTGCCTCAGCCTCCTGAGTGTTGGGATTACAGACATGTGCCACCATGCTTGGCTTGTGTGGTGCTGAGGAATCGAACCCAGGGCCTAGAGCTTGATGAGGCAAGCATTTAACTTCTGAGCTATTCCTCCATCCCCACCAGAAGCTGCATTTTCTTGAAGAGGCCAGGGAAGTTTCCCAGTGCATTGTCCCTCCTCTGACTGTCCAGCTTTATTTTACACGAGCAGCATAGGTGAGAAGGCTCCTGGGGGAGGCTGAGGTCATCTCCTTGCAGCGCTTGGTGAGGAGGCATGTGCAGTCAGGTGCCTAGCTGGCCATGAGGGCATGTTGATCAGTAAGCTTTATCCTCCATCTTTTTATTCTTCTTATTACTATGTTTAAATACTATCTTAGAGTTTATTGTCTTGCCCATACCACACACATACACACACACACACACACACACACACACACACACACACACACACACACACACACTTAAATCCTGTCTTAGAGTTTGCTGTCTTATCCATTCATACCCACATATACATATCCATCCATCCATCTTTATTTTTATTTTTGAGATTAAGTTTTGCTCTGTAGCCCAGGCTGGTCCTGAGCTCACTATGGAACCCAGGCTGGCCTTGAACTCACAGCAATCCTCCTGCCTCAGCCTCTTGAGTGCTGGAATTACAGGTGTGTGCCACCACACTCAGTTTATGTGGTGCTAGGAAATCAAATCCAGGGTCTTGTGCTGGCCATGCAAGTACACTTGTTGGGGTCCTCAGGTCCCTGCCACCATCGGCCACTGTTGGCCACCGGCAATCAGGAACTAGCGAAGTCTGGGGGAACATGGTCTCAAGCAGCGTGAGTATGACGGAGTCACATCTAGGAGGCTGAATCAGTGTGAACAGCTCATTTATTGGAGGTGATGCCCAGGCTTATAAGCAGCTGAAGGGAGGAGGGTCACACACAGTAATAGGGCAATGGTCATTTACTGATTGGAGGAAGCTTGAGGTCTGAAAGTCACCTAAGAAACCTGATCACATGATTTCTGGTAAGGGTCTTGGGGTAGGGGAAAATTGGGAATTTGGGTAGCATGACACCTGAGCTGCGGGTCTTCCTGGGCCTGGAGTAGGAGGGAAGGGCTCCATTCCTGCCAGTTTCTTGAGAAGAGATTATCAGGATATAAGCCACTTTCTATCTTCAATTATCCCGGGCCTAGTCATGTCCAACACACACACACACACACACACACACACACACACACACACACACACACTTGTGCTGCTGCAGATGGGCTACATAGAGTTTCTTTATGATTACTCCTCCATTTGTTTGACATTTTCTCTCCAAATCCCTGGGCATTTCTTTGATTTCTGGGCACCCCCAAGTGTCAGAGGTTCACTGAGTTCACCTCATGCTCCACTTTGAATCAGCTATTTCCAGGGAATTCTGCTTCCTTCAAACAGGGAATGGCATTTATAAACATAGGGAGTGTCTAGGGAGGGGTGGGAGAGGTAAAATATTGAGTTAAAGTAGTTACTTGTGTTCATAACTGCTTCTGTTTTCTTAGTGATTTGTTCAGGGTTAGGGAGGTAGAGCTGCCCCTGCCACTGGAATTTCATGGGAACCAGGATGAAATCTTTTTAATCTTTACAATCATAGTGTTGGGCACCATTTCCAGAACAGAGGAGGCACTTGATATTTAGATTGAGACTTAAATTGTTCTAAACAGACTCAGCTTAGTTATCATATAATTTGAGTATTTTTTTTTCTTTTTGGTGTGGGGAATTGAACCCCGGGTCTCATTTGTGCTGTGTATGTCCTTACACCTCCATCCTCTTTCATGTATTTTCTAATGTTTTGACTCTGAGTTGAGAGTAGACATGTTGCATGGAAATGTTCATTGGCTGCAGGAAAATTATTGTGTATTTTAGAACTTGTTTCTCTTGTTGAATGAAAGTATTTTATTGGCTTCAGTATACTAAAAATAGGCCATCCCAAGGTCTGTTCTCACAAGACAGCAGTGAATAGAGCATCATGATGGCTCTGTGGGGCCCACCCAGTGCCACCGTGAAGGCTGGTGTCCGGCCTTTGCAGAGGAGGCCTTCGGTTTCTTCGTTTGCTGACTGACTCTTCTTTTTGCTTTATGACTAGTAACTCAGTGAGTCACTCAAAGTCTTTTCCACATTTTATCTGGAAGAGAGTGTGACAGTCTCCTAAACAAATTAAATTAAGGTGTAATGAATTTTGGCACTACATAATGGCTATGTATATCACACATTAATGGTGCTTCACTAATATATTTTATATTTTTGTTATTTTTCTTTTCTTGAGACAAGGTCTTGTTCTGTGATCCAGGCTGATCCTGGGATCACTATGTAGCCCAAGCTGGCTTCAGACTCGCAGCAGTCCTCCTGCCTCAGCCTCTCAGGTGCTAGGATTACAGGCCTGTGCCACCATGCCCCGCTGACTGCATACTAGGCAAGTGTTTTCAGCACTGAGCTATGCCCTCAGCTGAGTGTTTTTATGCATCAATTGAAAAAATTTTTGAAAGATGTAATGAGGAAAGTATAATAAATTCCTTTGGTGTATAGTAATTAAATGAAAGATGGAAGCTCAGAAGTGGGTCATGAAGGGCATAAAGGAAGCCTCGCATCAGATCCTATGGTGGATTTTTATTTGAAGAAGCTATGTTATGGCACTTTAATAAGAATCCAAATGAAAGGGTTGTCTAGGCTAGGTCACACTTGGAGACTGTCATGGATTACTGGATTAATCTAAAGTCAGAGTGTTTTCATTTTACTTTAAGTGGGGCTAGAAAAGCAGATTTATGTAGAGACTGAATTTGAGTAAAGGAATAGAACCTAAAAAGAAAGACAAATACTGAACAAATCAGGTAAAAGGAGTGTGTGTGTGTGTGTGTGTGTGTGTGTGTGTGTCTATGATCAGGAAGAAGACTTTTATTCCATCACCATTTGTTTAAACTTGATATCTAAAGAAATGTCTTATTTATTGGATTTGATTTCTTTTTTCAAAAAAATAAAAAAAGTACCTTGGCAGCTGCTAGGCACCTGTAGTCCCATCTCCCCAGGAATCACAGGAGGATCATGGAGCCCAGGAGTTCCACACCAGCAGCCTGGGCAACATAGCAAGACCTTATCTAAAAAAAGGAGTAATAATAATTTTTGCTTGGGGTAAAATTTGCAAACAAGAATGAATAACTTAGTAAAAAATCTCAATCATCTTCAGATGTTTCATTTCTATTCTTCCTTTTTACATCAATAGGTGGACATCTGTATCACTTGAGTTTTTGTTTTGGTTTGTATTTCTTTTTGTTGCTCCATCATGGTCTCAAACTCCTGGGCTAAAGTGATCCTCCTGCCTCAGCTGGGAGTAGCTGAGATTTCCAAATAGCTGGACTGCATATCTTGCCATTATGGCTGAATTCTACATGGGTACTCTCATTTAGCCAATACTCTCTACTGAGGGGCAATTTCTTTTCTTTTGGTGCTAAAAACAATACTACAGTAAACATCACTGCCCATTCATATTTTTTGGTAGAACTGCCACCTAGGGATGGAATTACTGAGAACAGGGTTGCAAATATTGAGTTGGAGCTGTGGAAAAACACACTTCCTAGCATGTGTGAGACCTTGAGTTCAATTTCCAGCACTGCAAAAATAAATAAATAAATAAATAAATATTTAAGGTTTCAGTCAATTATTCTCCTAAAGCATTATCAATTTGTAACGATTGAGAATCTCTCTTGGTGGACCACGACCATTCTCTCTTTCCTCACCTCTCACGGCACCCGTCCTCCTCCTCTGTTGTATGAGTCAGGATCACATTTAAGTAATTGAGCACAGTTTTAAAATTTCCCCCTCCTGGGCAATTGAATGCTGTTATGGTTTTTCTTTATAGTGTGCTTTTCATCTCCTGCTGTTGTCTTATTAGTTATTTTGTTATGACTCATATTTCTATTTTTTCCTGAGTAACAGGGCAGGTAGCACAGGATATTCATTGCTCTAGCTCCTGATTTAGCTTAGAGAAATCTGTAACCTGCTCAGGATCTAGAAAAGAGACAGGCAGTTCTAAAATCCTTTCTCAATTTTGTTGTGTCTCTGGAAAATAATCTTTACATCTGCTGCTAAGGAGGCCTTTCTCTACTTTCTAATGGCTTGAATTTCTTTCTTTATTTTGACTTTTGCAAAGGGGAGGTATTGTGGTTTGGATCTGGAATGTCCCCCGAAAGTCTCGTGTATTTGAATGTTATGGATTGTCTGTGGAGCCATGTTCTGTTGGGAGATTGGGGCCTAGTCTGGAGGGGTGGATTACAGGCATGTAAATTGGATTACAGGCATATAAATTGGTTTGCAGGTGCATAGTGAAGGCTTATCACACCTTCCACACCGGGATTTAGGAGGGGCTGATCACTGGGATGAGACCTGGAAGGATCTATAAGCTGCTTCCTGCCTTCCTTGGAGGGCTAGTCTCAACTTCCCTTGACTTGGTCTCCCATTTGTGATGTTATGAGAAGCTACCTCCACCTCTGCCTCTGCCATGTACTTCCACAGTTTTCAGCCACCCCTGAATGGACTCTGACCTTCTGAAACTGTGAGCTAAAATAAACCTTCCCTCCCCCAAATTTGTAGATGTTGGCTGTTGAGTCACAGCAACGGAAAAGTAAGACAGAGAGCAAATAATTATTTTCATTTTCAAGTGTGACTTGGAGAAAAAGAAATTTATCTTAGACCCTTGTTCCTTAGCTTCTGGTTTGCAGCCCTGGGAAAAATAAATATAGGTGGAATCGCTTTGTCACGGGTCTTGGGCATTCATACATTTAATAGAAAAATTGCCCTACGTAGAGGTTATCACTGTGATGTCACTCTGAGCAAAAAATGAGTTCCAATTATGCCTAGTTTATACAGAATTAAATGTGTAGGGTGGAGCCAGGTGCTGAAACCCTAGCACTCTGGGAGGCTGAGACAGAAGGATGACAAGTTCAAGTCATGCCTGGACAATTTAGCATCTTAGTGAGACCCTGACTCAAAATTTAAAATAAATAAATGAAGAGCTAGGAATGTAGCTCACTTTGAAGGCCCCGGGTTGAATCTCCAGTATTGAAAAAGAAAAAAAGTGGTGTGAATTGGGTATAGTGGCACACTTCTTTCTTTGAAGTTGAGGCAAAAGTTCAAGGCTAGTCTGGACTACATATTGAGACTCTATCTCAAAAAACAAAACAAGCACACACAAAAAAAGGAATTAAATGTGATGGGATGGGGGCGGTTGGGGAGATTGATAGTTCAGTGGCAGTGCTTGTTTGGCATGAGCAAGGCCTGGCTTCCATCCTAGCACCACTAAAACCAAAATCAAGAAAACAGAAGGAAATAAATAAGAATGAAGAGCCTTGCACGATGGCAAATGCCTATAATCTCAATACTTCAGGAAGCTGAGGCTGGAAGATCTCAATTTCAAGCCCAGCCTGGGGAATTTAGCAACTCTCACCAAGTCAAATCAAAATTAAAAACTAAAAAGCTTTGGGCTAGAGGAATACCACTGTGGTTAGAGCAATTGCCTAGCAGAGTTTAATTCCCACCACCACATAAATCAGGTATGGTGATGCATGTGTGTAATTACAGCACTCAGGAGACTGAGGGAGGAGGATTGCTGTAAGTTCAAGGCCAGTCTGGGCTACATAGGACCAGCTTAGACTACAGAGCAAGACCCTGTCTCAATAAATAAATAAATAAATAAAAAGGATTGAGGCTGTAGCTCAATGCAGACACCTGAGTTTAATTCTAGTACTGCAAAATAAAATGAAACAAAATTAAAAGTTGCTTTGCAATAGTAATTAATATATTATTAGTTTAATCACTTTATTAATTAAGATGTTTAAAATAAATTTCCCCATGATCTATAGTCTTCATATCATGTGCCTAATAAGATGGCATTTTTCAAAGAAAGCTCCTTTAAATAGTCATTCGTGCCAATTATCACCATGGTAACTACTAAAATGGGGAATTGTCCATATCAGCAGGTCATTTCCATGAATTGTTGTAGTTTAATTGTTCATCTACTGTTGGCCAAGTTTTGTTGAGGTCATACATAACAAAGGGAAATACATTTGTATTAAACATTATATTAGAACAAACTAGTATATCTAAAAGGTAATGCATCAAAAAATCTGGGCATAAGAACAATTCTAGCTCAGAAACACCAGTACTACCACTATTTTATCTGTTTCACACTGAGGAGAAAATACAATTGAAAGATGTTTATTTAATACTTTATTTATACTATTAGAAATCCAGGTCAGAATCCTACTAGGCTGCAGGCTGCAGGCTGGAGCAGGGACAGCCTAAAGAGACCAAGTCTGACAGGGCCACTGATGGAGATTTACAGGAGGAGATCCTGAGGCCACCCTGATGTCATTCCTCCCTTCCTATAGGTGTCCCTGTCGTGTGTTATGTCAGAGTGGAGTGTGGGCAACAGAGAGTTAGGGACAGGGCAGCCAGAAGTCCAGAATGCTGGAAGCTGGAAGAGGCAGCTTGAGCGGTGCCACAGGCCTCTGTCTCTAACCGTGAGAGAAGACGGGGAGGAGCAGGGAACAGCTGCACTGCTCTGAGCTGCTCCACCACGCATGGTTTGTTACCCATCTACTTGCCCTAGAGGCTAGCCACACTAGCTGGAGCCCGTTCCTTTTCCTTCTCCTTCTTTCTCAGTAAGAGGCATCCCATCCTTGGCCCTAAGTTGATGGCAAAGCATTTTGCCAAGATCTTCACAAACCACCCTGTATCATTTGTATTTTCATTTCTCTCTCTCTCTCTCTCTCTCTCTCTCTCTCTCTCTCTCTCTCTCTCTCTCTCCTGAATTTTTCTTCTTCTACCTATAAACATGTTTATATGCTTTTTATATTTAAAAAAGAAGTCTACCAGAATGCTCTGTGTTTCCTTGGGGACTATTTTTAGGATTAGCCTTAGTAATTTCTTTACCTTGCTGAATTCTCCCTAATTCTGGGGACCTGTGCTGTTCTTAGTATAGGGCCTGCTAGGCTGTCTGCAGGACAGCAAGAGTATGTCCTCAGGTGTTTCAGATCAGCACGAATTTCTGCATGAATTGAACTCCACTTCCATAGTGTGACAGTGCCCAAATGTATCCATGGATTGTTTGATAGTTTTTTGTTTAAGAAGTGGAGTTTAGGGCTGGAGGAATAGCAGTGATTAAAATGCTTGACTAGCAAGCACAGGCCCTGGGTTCAATTCCCCAGCACCACATAATCTAGGTGTGGTGGTGCGCACTGTAATCCCAGCATGGCAGGAAGATTACTTGAGTTCCAGGCCAGCCTGGGCTACATATGGAGTTTAGGACCAGCCTGAACTACAGAGTCAGACCATGTCTCAAAAGAAGAAGAAGATGTGGAGTTTAATGTCCCCTTCCATGACTGAGGGCTGGACTTTGTGACTCCTCTATAACTAAGAAATCTAGGCAGAAGTGGTGGCATGGAACCTCAGGGTATAGGCCACTATAGACATTGTGGGTGTCCTCCTCCTTCTCTCCTCTGAATAACTTGCTTCAAGAGAAGCCAGCTGCCATATCAGGAGGATATTTTAGCAGCCCTGTAGAGAGGTTCGCTTGGTGAGAAACTAAGGTCCTCCACCACAAGCCAGTGCTGCTTTGCCAGGCATGTGAGTAGACTTGGAAGTGAATCTTCCAGCTCATTCAAGCCTTCAGGTCCTATGTGGGAAATCTCTTCTTGTCAAGGGCCACTTGGATACTTATGACATCATTTGTGGGCTGTACAAAATGATCAACCTAAAAATTAGCCTGCAATCTTTGGTAAAACATTTAATCATCCCAATGCGATGATTGCCTTGGCTGGGCCAGCTGATCCTCACTCCTGCTTCAGGTGATGTGGCCCTATCGAGCATCCTGACTGAAGCCCTGAACTGACCCAGCCAGCCTCTTTTAGATTCCTAGTCCATAGAAATTGTGAGGTAATACATGGGTTGTTTTAAACTGCCAAAAGTTGTGAGTAATGTGTCACACGGCAATTGTTAACCAGCACATATGGCCAACATGTTTTTCTAGTCTCAGTGAATTGTACCCAAATTAGGAAATCCCTCCTACTTCAGGATCCACTCCATCATCAACTCCCATGGTTTCCACTTCCATATCTACTGGCTCAGCTTCTTGATCCTCTCCTAGTTTATTATTTCTCATCTAGACTGTTTAGATCGCCTCCGGGTTTCCTCCCTTGTAGTCTGTCCTCCGCAGTCTGTCAGAGCAGTTATTCTGGGGCACAAATCTGGTCATCGTTCTTCTGGTCTTCACCTAGAAGAGACAATCACCACCCTCACAATACAGTGAACCCATTTGAAACTTGGTCCTGACCTTGCTTTCCAGTCCTGTCTCCTGTCTCCCGCAGTAAGGGGTATAGCCATCAGCAGCGGCTTGTGGTTGCCAGAATTGGCCATATTTTTTTCCTGATTGTGTGAGTTAGTAAATGCTTTTGGAAGGTTTTCACCTATTCTCTGAAGCATTCTCTGCCTACAGAAAGTCAAGCATTCCTTCTGTCGTCTCCCCTAGTTCCCAGGGGATACAGCCTCTGTAATTGCTGTGATCACATCATTGTAATTAATTGTTTCTCAATTAATGTCTAAGTCACAGTTAGTCCATGAATCTTACTAGGTTAGGTTCTGTGCCCTTTTTTGTTGGTGGTGGTGCTATATCTCTAAATTTAACAAAAATAGAATATTATTTGTTGTATTGTGATAGGAACACTTAACATCAGAGCTACCCTTTTAAATGTTTAAATGTATAACAAATTATTGTTGACCATAGATACATTATTTCTCTAGTAAGGACAGTGATGTACCTTTAGAGAGGCTGGCCCATGTCATTGGTACCTGCCAGCATAGACCTTATTGGTTGTTGGCATCAAGCATGTGTATAGACTGAGACTTCCAAGTCCCTCCAGTCTGTGATGGTCCCTTGGGGCTTCCTCCTTCCTGACTATGATTGTTATCCAGACTTTCAGGGCTGCACCTGGCTGCTTCAGTGTCCTTCCCAGGCACGTGCCCTGGAGCATGCTGTGTGGGGCTATGTTTAGAGCTCTCTGGTCCATCTTCCTGGCCTCAGATACCTGCTGATAGTTGAGGCTGCCACTGTGCCACTGACCTGTATGGGATCTGTGTTACTTGAATTATCTCTTGAGTCTCAAATCTTAGCCTGTAATGAGGCGGTGTAGGGGATGTAGATTTCTTTTCAGAAACTTAGCAGCATCTTTAAAAGAAAAAAAGAGTTCTTTGAGTGGAAATCCTGGCTTCCAACAGATACTTGCTATGAATTTATGGACCTACTTTAGGATGGAAAGCCAAGGCTATTCATCGTAGTTTTAAAAATATAAATATTAAATGATTTTAAATTAATTATATATGTTTCATGTATTCCTAACAGGGATAACATTGTGATCATTCACTATTTATTTGTAACCTAAGACAGATTCCAAAGATTTTTCAATTCCATTTCTTATTCTATTTTTGATAAGAGAAAACCTAACCCAGAATTATAGGTCATCAGAAATGAAAAGAAGAATTTTGGCTCTAACTGATACATCTATATCCCAGTTAAATATGGATGCACAGATTACAGCAGTGTCTTACTGAAGGCTGCTTTCCACATTCTGTCACCTGCTGAGTTAGCAAGCACAGCCCACTTAGAACCTGAAGATTGTTTTCATCTAGTAGATCACCTTTTGATTACCTTTGAGTCTGGAAGAATTTTTCTTACATCATTTTGTTCCTTTCAGTTTTTGAAACACACCAGTAATATTTCAGAAGTTCATTTCTCCAGCTTGTGAAGAAAAGTGTCAACTACTGTTGCCTTTGCACTGAGCTATAAGCCCAGCTCTTCTTTTTATTGCTTATCTGAGACAAGGATTTGTCCCAGGACCTCTCTTGCTGAAACCAAAATTCAAGAATATTCAAGTCCCTTACATAAAATGGCACAGTATTTTCATATAACCTATATACATCCTCTCATGTGCAATAAGTCATATCTAGATTATAATCTAATACAAAGTGTCCAGTGCCTAATTATTATAGTATATTTATTAGAGAATAGTGACAAGAAGAAAGTCTGTACATATTCAATATAGTTTTTTTTCAATAAATAAAGCTAGGTGTGGTGGAGCATACCTGCAATCTCCACACTCAGGAGGCTGAGGCATAATGATTGTGCGTTTGGGGCCAATCTAGTCCATGAAGCATGACCCTATTTGAAAACTGAAAAAAACATTTTAAAAAAAATTGTGGTTGATTATATCCAAGGATGCAGAACCTGCAGGTATGAAGGGCTGGCCAGCTATTCTGAGAGAATATTAGAGTATTTAGGTCAACTCTTCTCTGAAGAAGACATGGTGACACAGATTAGCGTTAAATGCTGTGTCTTCTATCCTATAGAGCTACTCCGGCCCTTCCCCACCTTCCATCAGTTTAGACTCGTGGGCCTTTTTCCATCTCCTATGTGACCCTCAAACACGGAAGGTGCTGATTCACACCTGCGCAGAGGCCACCCTCAGCAGCGGGTGGAAGTTTCTGGGGCCATGTGTGTGATAGCAATGGCTCTTCCACACGGCATGCAGTTGATAATTCTTAATGTTCACTGTAGTATTTGATGAGGAATTTTACTAATATCTTGTTCTGTTTTCTCTCTGACTAAAACATTTCTTATTAGCTTTGGAGCTCTTCCAAAGGATGCTTCCTTATTGTATTTTGTCCCTGAGGAATACAACTTTGAATGATGACTCTATAGTTGGGGTCTGTTTCTGTTCCTTTGGGTAGCAAAAGGCATCTGACAGACCTTATTTTGCCCTTGAAGAAGACCATCATTGGTTTTCCAGAGAGACCATTGTCTAGCCATGCAGTTACAACTAGAACTTAGCAGGGAGACACATTCTGAGAAATAACCAGTGTTGTTGTGTAAGCACCATAGAATGGACACAAACCAAGATGGCCAAGACATCACTAGGTGATCCTATCTTATGAGACTACTGTCAAATATGTAGTCTCTCATTAATGGTAACATCATTACAAGGTGCATAACTGGCCTTTGAAAGTGATGTGAAAGGGTTATGTGATTTTCTGTTATATTTTAGAAGTTTTTTTTCTCTCTGGCATTCTGGTCCTAGGAACAAATGATTCAATAGTCCAGTAAATTCTGATTTTTCAATACTTGCCTTTGTGTTTCCAGCATGTCATTTGGTACAAAGGGCATGCGTCTTTCCACCTGCTTTTGAGGTCAGTGTAGTAGTGATTCTTACAGTTGTTAGGAATCCTATTGATATCACTCTCAACAGGACCTTTTTTCTGTATTGGAGATTAAACCCAGAGTTTCACATGCCATCGTTGAGCTGTGTCCCTAGGCCTATTTTATTTTAGCATCTTATTCTGTAGTTCAGGCTGGTCCTGAACTCACTATGTTGCCCAGGCCAACCTAGAACTGCTGCTTCAGCCTCCTGAGTGCTAGGATTATAGGCATTCACCACCATGCCAGGCTAATTTGTTTGTGGTGCTGGGGGATTAAACCCAGGACCTTTCATGTGCTAGGTAAGCGCTCTAATTACTTGATTATATACTCAGCCCTTATTTTTTGAGGCAGGGTCTTGCTGAGTGGCCTAGACTGGTATCTAACTTGCCGTTCTCCTGCCTTGGCTTCCTGAATACCTGGGCGGTAGGTGTGTTCCATCACACCTAGTTCAGAGTGATTTTTGTATTTTACCAAATCACTCTGTTGTATCAGTTTTTCTGAATTGGTGTAGTGTAGTGCTACAAAATAAAAAGAGATTAAGCTGAATCTTAATACTATGAGCACAAGCAAGTGTACATATCTAGTGCACAAATAGTATGAAGCTACATTGTGAGAAAATGGTTACAGACTAAGACAGAGGCTAGCTGTATAAAAATTATGAGCATTTGTGGTGTTAGTATAAATTTAAAAATTAATGGTTATATTAACAATATACAGATTTATTGTTATATTAACAATTAACAGATTTCAGTCACTGTAATATATTTATGTTTCAACTTGTGAGATATATGTGAACAAGATTACTTTGGACTAGAGATACTCATTGTACCTTTTTAATATTGTGTGGACTTCCATGTGTCCTCTAGCTGGGCTGTATTCCAACAGACAGTCCCAAACAACATAATCCCAAGTGCTGAAATCCTGAAAGATCATAATCTCTAAACTCTAAAAATCACACAGGATGGAAAAGGTAATTAAAAAAAACTTAAAGGCATTTATTTGCATTCTTTAAAAATATTTATTTCATTAAGAAGAGATGATAGGAAACTGGAAGGCAGTCCTTTTTTTATTTTTTGAATAACAGATCTTAGAGCTGGAGGAATAGGTCAGTGGTTAAACACTTGCCTAACAAGCTCAAAGACCTAAATTCTATTCCCCAGCACCACATAAAGCTTGCATGGTGGTGCATGCCAGTAATCCCAGCATTTGGGAGGCTGAGGCAGGAGGATTGCCATGAATTTAGACCAGCCTGGTCTCCATAGTGAGCTCAGGACCAGCCTGGACTACAGAGAAAGACCTTGCCTCAAAAAAGAAAGAAAGAAAGAAAGAAAGAAAGAAAGAAAGAAAGAAAGAAAGAAAGAAAAGAAAAAAGGAAGAACAGGTCTTTACAAAGAAACAAAGGATAGAGAGGTAAAAACTCCCACTATCTGGGAGGGAGTCCTGAGTGATTTGCCTGGCAGTCCTTTATACCTAAGAAAGGGACTAGAGGAATGGGTGAAGAAAATGAGAAGAGTTAATAGGGAAGAAATAATGGTAAATATCTTCAGTACACAATGGAGTGCTACTCTGCCATCAACAAGGATAAATTTGAGTCATTTGTAGAAAAATAGATGCACCTTGAGACTATTATGCTTAGTGAAATGAATCCGACACAGGTTAAATATCATGTTTCTTGGATATGAAAACCCGAAGTATAAATAAGTAAAAGAGTAAAGTGAAATATAGATGGTAGAAAACAGGAACATAGATTTGTGGAGAGGGAAAGGATGTACTGGGAAACAAGATGGCGGGAAGGGAGGAAGGGGACTAAAGATGACCAAGATGTGATATGCCTGTGCACAGTTCCTCAAGCTGAGTGCACTACTATGTACTGCAAATTTATACTAATAAAGAAGAATTAGGGAGAAAATTTTTGAAAATCTTAGTTTCTTGAATTTATTAGAGAAACATAACTATGACTGAATGCTTCATACAATAATGTAGACAACGTATTTTTGCAAGCATACTCAGCCGCACTAGTGAAAGATGCATATATAACAGTTAAGAGCAGATGAACTGTGTTTATGAAGAAGTGGATCAGAAAATATGAACAAATATTACTGTATTTGGTAATTTTTGTGTACTTTGCTTTATAACTGCCATCATTTGAAATACAGCCTATCTTTTGATAAGGTCGTGAAAAACCACAGGGGATCACTGCATACAGCTGAAAATACTAATCCCTTTCCCAGATTCTCCTTTTATTTAGCCTTTTTTTCCCTAATGGGAATTGCTATCTCTAGGATTTCAGTGTTTGAGACTTTCATCTTTCATTGTTGTGATTTTTGGGACTTAGGGATTTTGGACTTTCAGGATGTGAAATTCTGAACTATGGCATTTGAGTTTCTTTCTTTCCTTGCGCCCCCCCCTTCCCCCCCCCCCCCCCCCCCCCCCCCCCCCCCCCCGGCTTTTTTTTGACAAGATCTCACTCTGTGGTCCAAGCTGGTCTTAACCTCACTCTGTAGCCAAGGCAGGCCTCAAACTCAAGGCAATCCTTCTACCTCAGCCTCCTGAGTGCTGGGATTATAGACCTGTTCCACCATGCTAGGTTTATGTGGAGCTGGGGAATTAACCCACGGCCTTGATTGCTAGACAAACACTTTAACAATTGAGCTACACCTCCAGCCTGTCATTTAGTTTTTGTCTTCCAGATTTAATATGAATAGTGCCACCTCCAGCCACATGCAGCCTGTGCGCTATGCTGTTGTCCTTTGGTGACTACTGTGGTGGAGGCCAGCTGGAACACTGGCAGAACACTTGGACCTTTAAAATCACGGCCTTTGGGAACCTAGAACCTTCAGTTGCCAGAGATCTGCAAACACCTTATTGTATCAGAATTCTTGGCTGAATAATGACTACAGGGAGGTGGATTTTTTCACACTACTTTTGGAAGGCCTTTGAGTTATTTCCTTTATTGATCAGAAAGCACCTCCAAATGTTTTCTATGACTTACTGACTTTGATATCATTTTTTTTTTCTTTTGTGCAACGAACAGTTCTAAGGGTTTATTGTGTACTAAACTCTCTGAGAAACAGGACAATGTTGTTTGTCCTCACCAAATTTGTATGTTGTGTGGTTTTCTCCCAAATCATGTTAGCCTGTACTTTGCTGCGTAGTTTTCTATTTCTCCTTTTTTTAACTTAGTAGTACGTTTCAGATCCAGAAACTATTTTAAAGCTACGTCTTTTGTGGTTTGGGTCTGGAATGTCCCCGAAACCTCACATATTTAAGTGTTGTGGACTGTCTGTGGACTCCATGTGCTGTTGTTAAGAGACAAGCCTTGGTGGAAGGGGTGGATCTCTAGGACACGGACCTGGAAGGATATATGCCAGCTCATACTAGCTCTGTTCTCTCTCTCTCTCTCTCTCTTTCTCTCTCTCTCTCTCTCTCTCTCTCTCTCTCTCTCTCTCTCTCTCTCCCCTTTTTCTACTGTCATGCGGCATATAGCTTTTCTCTGGATAGGCCTCCTACGATGTGTTTTTCCACCATTGTTGGATACCCATGACTCATCTGAGAACTTCCGAAACTGTGAGCTAAAATAAATCCTTCCTCCCTGAAGTTGTGGATGTCACGTATTCTGTCTCAGCAATGAGAAATTAAGTAGGACCATGTCCTTATTTCAAATTTTCTTATAATAAAAATTGAGATATTAATTTTTTCATATGGATTAAAATTCTTATTTTCAAATTTCAGTTGTAACACAAATGTACATTCTTATAAAAATTCAAATGTAGAAATAGAATAAAATATTAAATGTACTCCTTTAGAATCCCTATTTCAACTACCTTTCCAAAGAACTATCCACATAAACATTATAAGAATGCCTACTTCCTTCATTTTTGCTGATAGCATTTTTCTGTTCCTTTTTAAAAATATTAGTCCATGTAATAGCTTTTGGAATGTTGCGCTGCTTCAGTTGTGTCTGCCGACTGTTAGATAGGTAAGCGTCTGCGTATGTTTGACAGTCAGTTTTCTCTTTGTGAATTGCTTTTTCATTTTCTTTGCCTTTGCTTCTTTTGGAGCATTTGCTTCCTCTTGAGTTACTTCTGGTAATGCGTATTTTCCTAGGAAGTGTTTTGTTTTCCCTAGATTACAAACCCATACATGCAGTTATGCCCTAGTTCTTGTTTCTAACTTGGGTGCTTCCCACTTTTCTTGCTGGGTTAGATTTTCCAGATTTTCTACCTTAGTCCTTTTAAAGCAACAGCTCTAAACTTTACTGATCTTCAAGACCATTTAAAACTGTCTCCTTCACTAGTTGCTGCTTCTATTTTGATTCCATTTCTCCTCCTATTTTCTGTGGGCTCTCCTGCGCATAGAAAAAGGAACAGAGAAGCCAGGTGTGCTGGTGCACCCCTGTACGCAGCACTGAGGAGGCTGAAGCAGGAGGACTGCTGTGAGTTCAAGGCCAGCTTGGGCCACATAGTATGTTTAGGAACAGCCTCGACTATGGAGCAAGACTGTGACTCAAAAAGAAAAAAAAAAAAAAAGGAGCAAAGGTTCAAACACAGGCTGGGAGGTTTCACATCATTCCCCTTCACCACCCCAAACCTTCTAACCACCATTATATCACAGATAGTCCAATTTTGCAATGAAAGAATGAAACAAACTATTAGCTTTATAAATAACAAGGCTAACTTGGAGAATAATGATTGACTTATGATTTTAGCTAAAGACCCTACCCCTGTGCGTTAAAGTTAACTAAGAAAGTCTTAGAATAAATGCTTTGCAAGAGTCAATAAAAATCCAGTTAGAGATAAATAAGTCATGTTGCTTAGATACACTGAAGGCCAGCCGGCCTCGGGGGAGGCCAGTCAGCCTTTCCTTTCCTTTTGGAGTCCCATGGCCAGAACAGAAATGAGCTGGCAGTCCCCAGGTGATGGCTGAGAGAGCAGGGCCAGGTTGGTGGAAAGACATAATCTTGGGGTTCTGGGAGGCATGTGATGCAAATAGGGGAGGGAAGGGTCCAGTGAATCAGGAGCTTCTGCCTCTTGTGAGCGTATTGTCAGGCTCAGAGGGAGTATGGCAGTGGGGCTTCTGAAAGAGGAGCAGGGAGAGATCACCGGAGGACCCGCAATCTTGATGTCAGGGAAGTGGAGTGGTGGGCACATCTTCATGTGAGAGAGAACTTGCAGAGGACTAGGGCTGAGTCATTTCAGACTATCCAGGGTGTTTGTTCTTTCCTGAGATTAGTTTAACATCTGCTTTGGAACAAAATGGGTAGCTGTTTCCCCTTCCTGGCTAATTAAACAAATGCAAATTCATGCAGCCCAGGAGGGAAGTGCAGTGTGGGTGGCAGGTGTATAGGGTTAGAAGCAGAAAGTGAGTGGTACTCTGCTGGGTGGGAGGACCTGAGGAGGGCCTGTTGCTGGAACGACATGTGCCTCTTCCTTGCGTGACTTCTCAAGGTCATACTACATTACCTTGATGTATGAATTTACCTGCACTACAACAGTACTTTAAAAAAAATGAAAACCCACTGGTACATGATGATTTGTAAGCTGAAAAACTTCTTGTTCTGAGTCATGCCTTTGCAGAAAGAGAATTGCCTTGACATTTCCATACAGAGGGCATGACGAACCTTCTCTCAAAGCTCTTATGAAAGCCAGCCCTACTATCTCTTGCTCCGGGAAGTATGTTTTTCTCTGTAATTAGTTCCCACTATATAATTTCTTATGGTGAAATTTTGTGTTTTAGAACAAAATTAAAGTCATCGAAGAGATGGGTTGGTTAACATAGAGGTCAAGTTCCTGTCAGTAGTAATGAGTTTTTCTGGTGAGACTTCATAGACATTACAAAGGAGAGCGGTGCTGCTCGAGTTGGTTCTTAAATGTCCCAGTGGCGTATGTTTTAAAGGCATGTTTCCCTTACTGGTGCTGTTGTTAAGTGGTGAAATTTTAAGAGTTGGGGTCTTGCAGTCACTCCTCCATTGAAGGAGATGTTGGGACTCCACCTTTTTCTTTGTCCCTGGTTCTTCCTGGCCGTGAAGTGAGCAGCTCTGCCCCACTACATCCTTCCCATGGTGCTGCCTCATCACATCAGTGGGACTAACCAGACATGGACCAAAACCTCCAAAACTGTTAGCTGAAATAAATGTTCTGCTTGTAAGTTGATTACCTCAGGTATGTTGTTACAATAACAGATGGCTTACAGGCACAAACATTTTTGTACTCCATGCTTATGTTAACTTTCAGATTGTATTTAATATATTACTATATTTATTATGATCTACTAACCCATGAAATAAATAGTCTCTACTATACCCATCTTCTAGTAATAAACATTGGATCTGTTGTTGGGTAGACATCCAGGAAGACTGGTATTGTGTTATCCTCAACCATTAGAAATTCTCTTAGATATTCCTCTTCTTATATTCAGGAGTCTCAAGGAGTCTTATTCTGACAGTCTTTGCATAAATTAGTCCAACATCTGTTTGAAACTCAGAATCACTTTTGGCTTTGTCCTAGTTATTTTTAGGGTTGACAAATTTATTTTCCAAGAACAAAACAGAGCATTTTTAAGCTTTGAGTTTTGGCTAGGATTTAGGAAATTCTTGTTCTGTGAAGAGCTGGCAGGTTTCCTACTGAGGCATTTATGAACTTAGCCCATGCAAAGGTTTCCTTGAGCTGCTAAGCATTGGTCTGGGGCTTATCCACTTGAACACTGCCCAGCCCCAAGCAAAGGGACACTGCAACTTGCCACTGTAGTTGCTCATTTTACTCTACTCTCAGGAAATCCAGGAGGAGAGATTTTGGAGTTCTTGCGAGGGAAATCTCACCCTGGTTTAATGATCTCCACAAGTTAAGAAAGCCTTCTTCAGTTGAATTGAATTTAGTTTCTGGAGTACAATTCATGAAGTTACAAATAGAGTGCTACCAAGGTTCATTATCATTGTTATGCTTAAGCAGAATTTTTTAAAATTATAAAACTGTTAACATTCATTGCAGATAATGTATAAAAATTTTAAAAGCATAAAAGATGTTAAAATTTCTCATATCTCATCACCCAGAGATAGCATTCTAATTTCCCATTTTATTGATATGTACAAGTGTAGAACATAAAGTTTACATTGATCTTGAACATTTTTGCACATACGTATCATGGCAAAGATACAAATCCTTCCCTTCTATCCTTACAACCCTCCCCCCATCCACCCTTCCAGTTCTCATTATTTCCCATGTTAAGTTCCATGAAATAATTGTGAACTGGGTTTCTCATATCAGAGAATCCATTCTATATTTCACCTGCTGCCTTTGACTCCCTTCACTAAGCATTATGGTCTCAAGTTGCTTTCATTTACCTACAAAAACCTCCAACCTCTCTGTCTTTACAGATGAGTAGTATTCCATTGTGTATAAATACCATACTTTGTGCATCCATTGGTCTGTTGATGGGTATTTTGATGTCTTCCACATTTTAGCTGTGTTGTGCTGCTATGAACATGGGTATATATGTATCTCTGTTATATGTTGTTTTTAACTCTTTGGAGAATATTCCCAGGAGAGGTATTGCTGGATCAAAGGGGATATTTATTTCCAGTCTTTTGCGAGTCTTCCATAGTGCTTTCCATAGTGTTTGTACCAGTTTGTACCAGTTTACATTCCCACCAGCAGTGCAGGAGGGTTCCTTTTTCCCCACCGCCTTACCATCACGGATTGCTGTTTTTGTTCTTGATATAGGCCAGTCTCTCTGGAGTTAGATGGTATCTTAGAGATGTTTTGATTTGCATTTCCTTATGGCTAAAGATGCTAACTAAACACCTTTTCATGTATTTATTGGTAATTTAAACTCCTTCATCTGAAAACTGCCTATTCATTTCTTTTGCCCATTTTATTATTGGATCTTTGGTTTTGAGGGGCTTCCTTTTCTTCAGTTCCCTGTATATTCTGGTTATGAGCCTCCTATCTGAGGTATTAGTGGTGAATATTTTTTTCTCGGTCGATTGGATCTCTTTTTACACTGTTGATAATTTCCTTTGCCATGTAGAAACTTTTTGATTTGACATAATTCCATTTGTTTATAATGGGGGCTTTTTTTTTTTTTGCTTTTGATGTCTTATTAAGAATGTCCTTGCTTACACCTTTGTCTTTTAGATATTTGCCTAATTTGTCTTCCACAAGGTTCAGTGTTTCAGTTTTAATATCTAGTTCTCTTTGTTTTGATTTTGGTGCATGGTGACAGATAAGTGTCTAGATTCTTCTGCATGTAGCTGTCAAATTTTCCCAGCATCATTTGTTAAAGAGGCTATCCTTTTTCCAGTGTATGCTTTTGGCTCCTTTATCAAAGATTAGGTAGCTGAGGGTATTTGAGTTTGTCTCTGCATCCTTAATTCTGTTCCACCGGCCTACCTGTCAGTTCTTGTGCCAGTACCATATAGTTCTTACAACTATTGCTTTATAGTATAACTTGATGTCTCGTATGGTAATGCCTCCTGCCTTAGTTTTGTCACTCAAGATTGCTTTGGCTATTCTAGTTATCTTTTGGTTCCATATGAATTTAAGGATTATTTTTTCAAGTTCTGTGAAAAATATTGTTGGTATTTTGATAGAAATTGCATTGAATCTGTATATCAATTTTGGCAGTATAGTCATTTTGACTATATCGATTCTGCCTATTGAAGAACAGGGGATGTCTTTCCATTTTCTGATGTCGTCTACAACTTCTTTCTTCAATGTAATATAGTTTTCTTTATATAGGTCATTCACTTCCTTGGTTAGGTATACTCCTAGGTATTTAATTTTCTGCTGGGCTATTGATAATGGGATTATTCTTCTGAGCTCTCTCAGTGAGTTTGTTTTTGGTGTAGAGAAAAGCTATTGATTTTTTAGTATTGATTTTGTAGCCTGCAATTTGGCTGAATTTTTAAAATTATTTTTAAGAGTTTCATAGTGGAGTTTTTGGGGTTTTCTATGTAGATAATCCTATCATCTGAAAATAAGGATGGTTTGATTTCCTCCTTTCTGATGTAGATTCGCTTTATTTCACTCTCTTGCCAATTGCTGTGGCAAGTGTTTCAAGGACTGTGATGAATAAGAGTGGTGAGAGTGGACAACCTTGCCATGTTCCTGATTTGAGAGGAAACGCTTTCAGTTTCTTTCCATTTATTTGTGGTAGGTTTGGCATATATGGTTTCTATGAGTGTGAGAGTTTTATCATGCAAGGGTGCTAGATTTTATCAAAGGCTTTTTCTGCATCGATTGAGATGATCATGTGGTTTTTGTTTTTGCTTTTGTTGATGTAGTGTATTATATTTATGTATGTTGAAGCAGCCTTGCATCCCAGGAATAAAGCCCACTTGATCATGGTGTATGATCTTTCTGATTAATTGTTGGATTCTATTTTCCAGAATTTTGTTAAGAATTTTTGCATCTATATTTATTAAGGATATTGGTCTATATTTTTCCTTCCTGGTTGCCATTCTTAATGTATAAGGATATCTCACTCTTTTTTCTGTGTTTCAGTATAAACATGGGCTCTGTTTGCATACATTATTTTCAGTATTTGTTTCCCATGAGGTATATTGTCATTGTTCTATGTCATCAAATATTTTACAGTATCACTTCTGTGGGTTGGGGGATGTGTTGGGGATTGAAAGCAGGGCCTTGCACATCCTGGGCAGTTGCTTCACCATTAAGGTACATCCCAACCCTTTGTATTGTCTTGAGATAGGATCTTGCCACATTAGCTGCACTTGAACTTTGTGACCCTTCCGTCTTAGCCTCTTGAGTCACTAGAATTATGGGCATGTATTGTTGCACCTGGCACAGTACGAGTTTTTAAGGGGGGACTTTTTTGGAAGCCTCTTTTTTTTTGTTTTGGTTCCATTTTTTTTTTTTTTTTCTGTTTTGGTGAGCACACCAGGCAAGCACTGTACCACTGAGCTACATCCTCAGCCCCTAGTATTAGTTTTCAAATTGAGATATGATTCACACTTATATTTGTGGTACTGCTACATCCCCGGTCCATTTTTTGTTTTTATTTTGAGACAGGTCTTACTATATTGCTAAGTTGCCTAGGCTGGGCTCAAACTTGCTATTCTCCTGACCTCAGCTTACCAGAGTGCTGAGACCACAGGCCTGTACCACCAGGCCAAGCAGCCACACTTTTAAAGAACATAATACAGTGACCTCCACAAAGTTGTGCAACAGTCATGTCTATCAAGTTCTGGCATTAGCATCACGCTAAAACGTAAACCTGGAGTTGTTTACAACTGTCCCCATTCAGTCCCCTCCCTTCAGTAGCAACTTTCTTCTCTTTCTGGATTTGCCTATTCAGAACATTTCATGTAAGTGGAACCATGTAGTGTGTGGTCTTTTGTGTCTGCCTTCTTTCACCCAGTATGTTTTTAGAGTTCATCCATGTGGTACTGTGTATCAGTACTTCATTCTTTCATTTTTACTTTTTATGATGAGTACGACTCTATTGAAAGGATGTATTTCTTACATTCATCCGTCTGTCTACCGATGAGCACCTCACCCCACTTGTTGGCTGTTGGAGATAGTGCCATTGTGAACACTTGTGTGCAGGCTTCCATTTGAAATTCTTTTTTCAATTCTTTTGGGTATATACTGAGGAGTGAAGTTGCAGTTTATAATGTGCTTGGCTTTCTGAGGAATTGCCAAATTGTTTTTACATTTCCACAGCAGTCTATGAGAGTTCCATTTTTTTTTATGATCTTGCAAACATTTGTTATTATGTGTCCCTTGGGTATAGCCAGCCAGCCAGTAGCTACTGAAATGATATCTCCTGGGCTTCAGTTTGCATAATGCTTGGTGATTGATCTTCCCAATATCCATTAATATTGTGTATCTTTGTCTGTGTCTTTGTCCATTTATATATTTTTTGAAGAAATATCTATTCAGATCCTTTGCATATTTTAAGTGGGTTTTTTACCTTTTTATTTTTGAAGTGTAAAAGATCTTTATATATGCTGGATAATAGCCCTTATTGCATAAATGATTTCATAAATCCTGTCTCCCATTCTGTGAATTATCTTTTCCTTTTTTGATAGTATTCTGAAATTTTACATCTATGTTTTCTTATATTTTGAGTTGATTTTTGTATATAGTGATGATATATATATATATGAGATAGAAATTTAACTTCTTTTGGGAATGTTGCCATCTTAATATTAAAAGATTCATATGCACATTTACTTTGTCAGTTTTTTAGTGATGTTTTTTAGTTATTGGTATTTAAATCTCCTACTTTTTTAAACCTATAAGCATTTTATTATTTTGATAATATTGTAAATGGTGTCATAATCTTAATTTATTTGCATGTTGATTGCAAATATATGGAAATACAATTAATTTTTCTATATTGATTGTTTTTACAATTTGTTGAGCTCCTTTAACTTTATGAGGTTTTCTTCTTATTGTTATAAGTTCATTAAGATTTTCCATCTCCAAGCACAGACTTCTGATGTCTTTTCTGCAGCCTGTAGCTTGACTTTAGAACTGTACTCACTCAGTGAAGTGACAGAAAATATTGAAGTTAACATGAGTTTTAAGTTTGAGGAAGCCACAAATCTGGCAACCAAATTTGATAGTCAAGTGAAACTCCCTGGGAAATTCTGTAGGTCTCACTAAAGTAATCTGGGATTTCAGCTAACCTCTGAGACTTACTATAAAGAAACCCTGAGTGTCCCAGAAGTAGAGCACATTTTTCAGTATTGTAAAGATACTCTCAGCCTCCCAAATGCTGTGATTATAGGTTTGCGCTACCACACCTAGCTTTATGTGGTGCTGGGGGATTAACTCTGGTACTTAGTGCTTGCAAGGCAAGTGCTTTAACCACTGAGCTATTCCTCCAACCCCTAAAATGGGCTTTTACTTATATTTGATATTTAAAGGAAAAGTTGCAAGGTGTATATAGGCCACTTGATCTCCAAATATCTTTGCCTATAGGCATTTAGTTGACTACATTAGTCATTGCTAACCTACCTACTTAAATGGCCCCTGTTTGAATTCTCATGGCTCAAAGATCAGTCTGTTCTTCCAGGAGGTAGCACCGGAAGTGCCACTCTTCACCTTTGTGTGCCCTCTGTTAGTGGCTCTCTGAAATTGTTTTACGTATATCATTTTAGAGAAAACACTTATTGTCACTGTAAACCTACTTTTCAGGTATTATGTTATCAAATTTCAAAGAAATAAATTATGGGGCAGTGTAGAGGAAAAGGAATTCATTGCGTAAGAAAGATGTTATGGTAAAGTCCACGAGTGAGTTTTGATTAGTAGGAGTTTTAACTGTGTTGTTAAAAATCTGTAACAGGCTGTTAAGGGAATTACTAGAGAGAGAAGTTCTTGAGCTCACCAAACAGATTTTGGTGTACGTGTTCTCTTTATCAAATGAATTTAAAGGAACAAGTTACATTTTGAATGGAAGCAATTGCCATTGTTCCATGTGCGGCGGTTGCTGTTTACATTTCTTTTCTGAGCCTTGCTGTATTTGGATCTGGAATGGCCTCCAAAAGCCAGTAGTGTGATAATTGAGGAACAGAATACAGAAAATATTGCTAATATTTTTGGTGAAGAAAAGCAATTTTGTATAGTTTATTTCAATCTAAGTAAAATGTGAATTATTTTTAAAAAAAGATTTTCTACCTATAAAACCCTGCAGTCTGTCAGTAGAGATATTTTAGCTTTCCTACCAGTCTGGATGCCTTCTCTACTTTTCTTCCCAGTTTGCCCTGGCATAAGCCTACAGTATAATGTTGACGAGAAGTGGGAAGAGCAGAGACATCCTTGTCTTGTTTTCATCCATTTTTATTAGTATATATGTGCAATGAACGGAGCTTGAGGATTTTGTGCACATATGTATCTCATCAAAGTGACAGTCCCTCCTCCTCCCCCATTATGGCCCTCCCACTCCCTCGCTCATGTTCCTGACTCTCATTCTTACACCCATTTAGTTTTATAGAATGCTTGTATTCTGTGTTTCTCATATTAGAGAAACCATGAGATGTTTAACTTTCTGAGTTTGACTCATTTTACTGAGCATGATGGTCTCAAGTTGCAGCAATTTACTTACAAAATCCTCAAATTTATCTTGTCTTTATAGAACAGTAATACTCCACTGTGTACATATATCTCAATTTTTGTATCCATTGGTCTGTTGATGGATATTTCAATGTTTTCCACAATTTATCTATTGTTAGTTGTGCTTCTATAAACATGGGTATACATGTATCTCTATTATATGTTGCTTTTAACTCTTTTGCAAAGATACCCAGAAGAGATCACATTTTTAATATTTTCAGTTGATTATGATATTGGCTGTTTGTGTTCTATAGTTGCCATTTATCAGGTAGAGGAAGTTCCCTCTTATTTCTGGTTATTGAGAATTGTTGGTTTTTTAAAATTATGACAGTTTAGATTTTGTCAAGAACTTTTTCTGTATTTGTTGAGATCATGTACTTTTCTCCTTATTCTAGTAATATGATTATCATTTATAGGACTAACTTGAATTTCTGGGATAAGTCTCCTTTGGTTATGGTGTACTACCCTTTATAAAGGTTGCTGAATTTTGGTCACTAGTGTGTTGTTGATGATTTTGCATTTATAATATATCACAGGTTGTATTGGTAAAGTACCACTTTTAATGGTTGTACAGGTTCTATTATGTGGATATACCATAATGTAGGAAATTAAACTTTTACTTATTTTCTTTGTTGTTATAATAATCAGAAATAAGTTCACCACAATTGCTTATACCTTTGTATATTCATTTGTGTTTATTTTCATAGGATGTATTTCTACAAATGAGATAATTGAACCAAATGTTATGCACAATGTTTATCTCATCTTGTCATTGACACATTATATTTATAGTGGGTTTTCTTAGTTTTCAGTGGTTTTACATTTTTGAATAGTCACACTTGTGACTATGTTTCTTTAGGGATTCTGTCTTTACATTTGGACTCAGGCCTTTTCTACCTCAATCAAGTGTATTATCTTCTGTATTTTCTTCTGGTTCTTAAGATGTTTCTTGTTTTTCCATTTAAATCTTTATTTTGTCAGAATTCATTTGTGTACATAGTGTGAGTAGGAGGTTTTTTTTGACAAATGATTAGTCAGTTTTCTGAATGCCATTTTTAGAAATGAAACAATTCATTCTTCTCAAATTGGTAATACCATCTTTGTTATAATCTAAATTCTATGGTTTTGTTCTGACTTATTGATATTATTGACTATTTTCTATTTCTGAACCATACTGTTTTCTGTTCTAATATATGGCAGTACAAGTCCTTTTTCATTTTTAAAAAAAAATTTATCCACAGAGATTAATCAGTTATTCTTAATATTTTGTGGGGAGGCACAAGTCACTCTTCCAGGTGGGTTTCAGAATTATTTTATAAGAAATTTTTAATGCTTCAAATCCTGTTAGAATTTTTGTTATAATTATGACACAGTTGTAAAATTATTTGTAGAAAGTGAATATGTATATTTTAAATGTAGTCCACTTTTTTGTCACTCAGTAAGACATAGATTGTTTTAGGATGATTGCATTTTTAAAATCAGGTTTCAGTATATTTTATATTTTTATTGTAAGTAGAATCTTTTTATTTGTTTAATGCATCCTCATTTTTTAAATCAGGAGATGTAATGTAAATTTACCAAAAAAAGACCCACAATCTGTTAACAATTTTGGGTGTCTTATTAATAGACTTACAGTGTAATTAAGGTAGTAAGACATGGTCACATTAAAGGCTTGGTGATCCAAGGCATTGTTGTGTAATTTGCTTGCATTGTTTTTTTAAACCTGCCAGCATATTTTTTCTTGTGAGCTTTTCCCAGAGACAATAGAGTATCACTCCAGCCCCTCCCCTCTGCCACCAGGATGAACCAGGTATCATCTGGAGCTCTTTTCTGGGGAGAGTCTTTCCTTTGGGATCTTGAATGCAAAAGACCTCTAGTCCTAAGAAAGGCTTTCTTACCCCCTGAGTACCTGTATTTGAAATCCATTAGGAAAGATGAACTGAGAGGTGACTAATAACAATTTCTGGTGACATCATTTGAACCTCAAGGTCTATGTGGTTTAAATTCATTCTTAGATTTTACAGTTACTGAAGCCAATAAGCTTGCCATATAGGTATGGTTGATTTGGATTTATGTTACTTGTAGTTTTGAGGGGTTTTGGGGGGTGGTTAATGGGTGAGACGGGACCTTGTTCTGCAGTTCAGGCTGGTCCTGAATTCATTATGTAGCCCAGGCTGGCCTCAAATTTTCAGCAATCCTGTCTCAGCCTCCCAAGTGCTGGGATTACAGCCAGGTACCACCATTACCACCATGCCCAGCTGTTGTGTGGTCCTGGAGGGTCAAACCTAGGATCTTGCACTTTCTAGGCAAACACTCTAACCACACTGAGCTACACCCAGCCCACTTGTACCATCTTGATCACTACTACGCTGTGCCTGTGCCAAGGATGCCAGGCACTTGGGTGTCCCCTAGATGAATTAGGTCCCTGAATTCTCTGGACCCTGTTTGAGCAGGAGTAGGGCCAGTGCACCAGGCCTCTTGCCACCTCAAGGTGAAGCATGGCCAGGAGAGGCAGCAGCACTGGACACCACTATGGTAAAATCCCACCAGGAAAAGGCTCCTCTGCACCACTGACCATGTGATCTGCCATGAGGACGGCAGAGCCTAAGTATGAGGGTGGATTATAGTGAATGTGAGACCTTCTCTGTGTGGAGGCTCTGAAAGCCCATGCCACCTGCCTTAACAGAGCTCTGCCACGGAAGACCTGCTTGGCTGCTTTTCATACCTAGTATCCAGTCAAGTAGGTTAAGCTTAGCTTAGACCTGCTTGCAAGAGTTCTTGGTGTATGTGTAAATAACACATGTTGTTTACTTACTTTCATAAAATTACTTCCATGAGTTTTCCATGCAATATCCTTACTCCCTATTGCAATGGGTCCCATCGGGGCTTACCATAGGTCACCCATTGTAGCCAGGGACATGCACCCCAGGTTTTGTGAGGATGCCATAGCATTTGGGAGCTCTCTGGTTCAAAATTAGGTATGAACCTACCTTTTTTTACGACAAAATTATACCCACAAATTCCTGAAGACTGGGTGATTCATATGCTGTGTGTCTCGGAGACCTCTTCAGTCCCCTCCCAGACCTGACTGCTTTGACACACTTCCTGGTTCTAACCTGCCTTCCCCTCCCCACATAGCACTGTACAACTTGTGGCGCTCGTGGTGCTGTGGCAAGCAGAGGTGAAGGGATTCCCTGGACTTTAGGGTAAACTTGCTCTGAAGGGCAGGCTAGCAGTTTTGGAAATTTCTTTCTGTTGTTTTCTATTTGACATTTCATGAAACAATCAGCGAGAAGCTAGCCAGTCTGCATCTTTAAATCCCTAGATTTTAGAGAAGTACAAATTCAGGTCCTATCAGAAAGAAATATGATTTAGAACTGTGTGTGTGTTTCCATGCGCACATGTGGGCGCGTGCGCCTGCCAACTGGAGAGAAGGAGAAGGCAGAGGGGGGCGCGGGGAGCAGAGGCTGCCGCTTCCTGCGCGCAGCCTTGCTCAAGCGCGCTCCGAGTGTGGTTTTCCTCCCAGGCCAGACGTGGCCCAGAATAGTGCGGTGGACTTGCAGACGGAGGCCAGCCGCCCCCAAGGAGCTTGAAAGCAAAGGCTTGCAGTAAGTACATGGTTGGCTATCATTAAAGATGAGCTGAAAAACCTTTGGAGACAGCTCGGGCTGAGAAAAGTGGTTCCTCTGCTTTAGACATCTGCCCAGGATGTAACTGAGGCAGTGTTCCTCTGCAGTGGGAGGACTGGGTGAATTAATGACACTTACATGCTTTTGGCGATGAAAATGGATTTGAAACTTATCTTCTGATATCTTGAAAATAAGGCTTTCTTCGCTAAGGTTGTTTGCATTTTGCAAAGTGAGGCTAATTCATGCTGACTAAATTAATATAGAGAGGTCTTCGGATTGAGTTCCTCCCTAATTACTTAGTTGCATGGAGTGTGTTTTCATAAGCACAGTGAATGAGACTTTCCGTGCGTCCGTTTTGGCGAGCGTGGGAAGGCTAAGGCTGTGGGGAGGACGCTGCCCACCGGAAGGATTCTGGAACCACGTCCCCTGAAGGCCGCTGGCCTGGACAGCTGTCCTCGGGCGGGCATAGGGGCCGGATGTGTCCCACCGCTCCATGGGCCAGGGGCTGAAACTGGAAGCTTAGGAAGCCCCGATGGCAGAATTTCAAAGCAATGATATGGCAATGGCAGTGTCTTTTCTAGGAAGTTATGTGGTTTTTGTTTAAACAGTATTCTTCTACACCCCTGCAAAAGGCTCAAGATACTTTGACATTTTCTGAATTGCTGTATTTTCTAGAAATGAAGTTTTTGGTTCTGATTTTCTTCTCCCATTGACTCTAATTCCTTATCGGAGTAAAATGTCTAATTGTTTAAGGCAGGAAGTCCGTATTTTAAAATTCCACCGCGGCTGCCTCTGCTGTAGTGCTCGGGGCCACGGCTCTGTTCCCTTGCTGCCCCACTTCATGGACTCCGAGTTCTCACTCGGTGCTTTTAGAGTAGCCGTCTTTCACTTCCTCTGATCTTGCCTTTGCCGAGTGAATTAGCATGTCCAGTGCTGTCTACATGGAGAGACCTCCAGGAGTTCCCAGGGAGGGCTAAATTTTTATCTGAAACTCTGGAATTTAAAATAAAACATGACATGCGAACTATCTTTTAAATTTTTTAAACTCCAATTTTATTTCTCAGATATTTTTAAAAAATTTAAATGGTAAAAAAAATATTTTGAGCCATGGGACAGATACAGTGCTGAAAATATTCTTTCCAAGCATTTTTTCACTTGATTCTCGAAGTGGCCCATGAGGTAGCTACCTTCCTGGCCTTCATGTTGCAGGTACGGACTGGAAGGCATGGAGAGGTTGGGGATGGGAGGTGGACAGGTAAGGAGTGCTCTTGGGGTGGGAATGTGGGTCTCTTTCAATTGAGGGCTTGTTCGTCGAGATAACATTTCGACAAATTTGGAAATTAGACAAAACAGTGACTCAAACCCATACCCTCAAATTTCTGTCAAAATTTATGTATTTCTAGCCAGGCCTGGTGGCAGGGCCTATAATTCTGGGAGACTAGGGCAGGGGCATTGCAAGTTAGAGCCCCGCCTGGGCAATTTAGCGAGCCCCTATCTCAAAATAAAACTAAAAATAGGGTCGGGATGCAGCTGCGTGTGAAGGCCCTGGGCTCAGTCTCCAGTACCACACACACACAAGATCCATATTTCTTTCCTATTTGTACAACATGATACCCTAGCATAAAGACTTTAATGTTATTAGTTTGACAACTATTTAAAATAATGTATAATGTTCTGTTGCTTGCTTGCCCCATAAATTATTTAACTATTATTTATTTCCTGTACTTACAAATTAGGTTGCTTTTCCTTTTTTTGTTTCTTGCTATTATAATAATACTGTAGTTACTACCTTTGGTGTGTACCACCACACCTAGCTTTATGTGATGCTGGGGAACTTAACTGAGGACCTTGCTCTTACAGGGAGAGTACTTTAACCATGGTCCCATTTCTTCATTCCTTTACTGTTTGCCTTTTAAAAATGAATTTTTAGGGGTGGAGATATAACTTAGTGGTAGAATGACTGATTGCGTAACATGCATAAGGCTTAGCACCACAACCAGTGAAATAAAAATGAGGTTTTTTTTCTTAAAAATGTAGCTATTTAATATTTTTCTGTAGTCAACTCTGTCCTTTTTCTGATTATTCTTAGTTTAAGGATCTAAGTTCTTCTCTTGTAAGAGATTTGTTTTCCCCTAGTATTTACATTGATGGGTGGTGTGAAAAGTAGATTTAAACTGATTTTTCAATGATATATTAATCCATTTCCCAGTATTATTTATGAGCAATCCTCATGTTCTCTACTCTTTTACAATTTCATTTTTTTATACCTTCTATGTTTCTGTGATAGGTAATTTTTCTGTAGTGTTTGTTTTGTTTCTGTGCTATTCTCACATTGTGGTAGTTTTTGTTCCATTCATCTATCTATCTATCTACCCATCCACCTACCCGCCTACCTACCTACCTACCTACCTACCTACCTACCTATCTAACTGAAACGGTGTCTCAATCTGTGGTCGTGAACTCCTTATGTAGCCCAAGGTGGACTAGATCTCACTGCAAGCCTCCTCCCTCTGCCTCTTGAATGCTGGCATTACAGGTGTGTACCACTACACCTGGTTAATTTTGTTTCTTTTATAATTTATTGACAGAATGAATTGTGTGTAACAATTTTGAGTCAATATAAGGTATTAATCAAGACCTTGAGTACATGCACAAGACAGGTTGTTTAACATTCATTAATTTTTCTGTCCTTTAGTCCTATCTGTAAAACAGAGATGGTAATAGTATTTATTTCAGTGTTTTTGTAGTGGGAAAATAAAAGCTAAATTATGAGAGTGGGAAAGTCTTTGTCACCTTGACAAGATACATATGTGCACAAAATCCTCAACTTCATTGTAAACCTTAAATTTTGCACTTATACATATCAATGAAATGGGGGGAAAAAGCTAAATTATATATACATACTAAAAATATGTAGATGTACCTAGAGAACATTTTAAGTGTAAATAGGTATGTATTTTATACATAATGTGTATTTTATGTAATATATATGTGTGTACAGTGGGTCATTCTATTCATTATGTGATCTTGGGAGATGGAAGCCTGTCTTAGCTGTGAAGGGAAAGAGTGACACATTTGCTTTTAGTCTGTACATTACAACTCAGTGCACTACAAAGACAGACAAGTGGCAGGCATAGAGAAATACTTGCAACATACGTACATCCCACAAAGATTGCTATCCATAATAAGTGAAGAATTCTCATATATCAATTAGAAAGTGAAAAAGAAGAATGGGCTAAAGTTATAAGCAGGCCAATTTCAGGAAGAGATATACAATGTTAATAAACATGTAGTTTCTAACTTCAGTAACAATCATGGAAGGGAAGATTCAAGTGCTAACAAAATGCCATTTCAATGCAGCAGACTGGTGAAAAGTTGAAAACATAAGCAATACCATTGCAGAGTGCCCATATGGACGTGAGCAATGGCAGTCCCAGCTGATAGGAACCGAGATTAGTAAATCAGTTTTGTAGAGCAAACTTATAAATTCTATGAAAATGTAAACTGTACATACATACTTTTGATATGAAACTAGTGTATGTGTTTGTAAGACTATACAGAACAGTCATATTTATGTTTAACTTTGCTATTTATTTGAAGAAACCTAAGCTATGTATTTTATTTGTTCATTCATAAAAATTCATTTAAAAAAAAACTACTAGATGTGTGAGCTCAAGCTATTTACTGTGCCTTCTCTGAGGGGGATGGAGAGTGAAGTTGAGGTCATTTTCTCCTTTTGTTGAGTATACCTCTGTGTGTGAATTTTTTATGACTCTGTGTTTATGTTTTTGAAACATAAGCAAAGAAATAGGCATTTTTCCAGGCCCACAGGCAAGATTTTTGGAAACAGGATCCCAGGTGTGACAGCTCCGGGTTGAGAAAGTAGATGACAGATTTTAGGAAGAGGGAGTATTTGGGAGACCGTGTTTAAAATCCTTTAAAGATTTATATGAAAAAGCAAGGAATGTGTTGAGAAAACTCAATCCAAGAGGCTTGGAGGAAAGTTGCCCTAATGCTAGGTACTGGGCTCTTTCCAGCTCCTTTCCTATTCTCAAGTGTTGTGTAGTGTCCCCACCCGCAGGGCTCAGTGTTTTTCTGGTCTTTCTGTCTGCCTATATTCCTTATCTGTTTTTAAAGTTGTCATCTGAAGTTCAAAATAGCCTGCTAGCCAATGTCTTAGTCAATTTTTTGCTGCTATAACGGAATCCCTAGTGCCAGGTTCTGTCTGTCTGTCTGTCAGTCTACCTATATAAAGGTTTATTTCACTCACAATTTTGGAGGCTGATATTCAGACTCTTGTAATGGCCCTCAATGAAAGAGGGAGAGGCCCCAAGGGGAGACAGGAAACCGGAGAGATTCAGAGGTCACTGTGGCTCCTTTTATAACAACTTCGTGAAGGACTTAACTGGAGGCCTATGAGAACTATATTAATCATTTTGATGATGGCACTCCCAATCATGTAGCCTCCTCCCACAAGGCCTCGCTACTTAAAGGTCCTGCCACCCTAACACCACCCCACTGTGAAACAAGCTTCTATCACATAAACCTTTGGAGGACCATAGACAAACCACAGCATCCATACAGCCTGATGATATCCAGTATCTGGTCTTATCACACAGCATGTCAGGCCCTAGAGAGACATGGGTGAGCAAGAGAGAGAACATGCCAGCCCAAGGGACGTACACACTAGTGGAGAAGGGTTATTAAACACGAATGAATTATGTCACTGATGGCGATCATTGCTATAAAGCTGCCATGGGCCTACGATGTAGAGTTATGGGGGGTACCTCTGGAGGGGAGGTCAGAAGAGATAAGGAAACTGAGGCTGTTCTGAGAATCTTGCAGGGGACATCAGCACTCTTCATGAGGCCCCTATCTCAGTCTCCATTCACCCTAACCCTGTAGCTCAGGCTGTTTCTCTGTGCTGGTACTGCCACTCATCATTCCATTTACTGGGGACATTATTCCCCACATTTTAGTACCCAGTTTCTCTTTTCATAGGTGGGTGCCTGAGCTGACTACCAACACTCACTAAATTCCCTAAAATCAATTTACGTTATGAGTGTATATTAAAAGGAAACCCTATAACTTACTGTAAATTAAAAATAATGGAAATAAAATTATGTCAAACTTAAAGTTAAAAAAACATAACAAAGGCAGAGCTCTGTAACATGGTCTAAAAGGCATATACCAGGCAGCTGTGATACAAAGGATGCTATTTATGTGAGAAGTAGTAACAGCATAGGTTTAGATGTTTAGTAAGCAGAAAATGATTCTACTGTCAGTGAATTCAGGAAGGATGCTGCAGAAATGAGATGAAAGAAAGAGGGAGAGATTACAGGGCATTTGTTTATTTTGCACAATTATAAGAGTGCATGAGGTAAGCCATCTTGGGGAACAGAGGATCCCTCTGAGACAGATTGTATCAGAGCCACACCTGGTTGCTACAGTAACAGGCTCCCCATCATCAGAAGAGCCTCTGGTGCTTAAAATAAGTGGCCCTGGAGCAGAGCAATCGGTGGCCTCCCCTGACTCCCCTTCAGGAAAGTCAGCTGAGTTTGGAGGGTTTATGAGTGCAAGAAGAGATCGTGGGAGACAGTCTTGGGCCTTTTGAAGCCAGGGGGCTTAAAGACCTCCAAGGTAGCCACCGCCTACTGGAACTTGTATTCTCAATTTTCTTTTTCTGGTACTGGGGATTGGGCTCAGGGCCTTCACTCTGAGCTACATCCCAGGTAATTTTTATTTTTATTGTTGATTTTTGAGACATGATCTTGGTAAGTGTCAGTACATTGGACAGGCTAAGCTCAAACTCATGGTCCTCCTGCCTCAGCCTTCTAGCATGTTGGGATTCCAGGCCTGTGCCACAAGGCCTAACTTAGGTCTCGCTTCTCACTAAGGCCTGAGCATACTAAAGGAGTTCTCCTGCTTCTGCTGTGCTGCCTGGAAACCTCAGTGTTGAGAAGGATCCTGGGCTGGAGAGGCAGTGCAACAGCTTTGATTAGGCATCTCCTAAGGAGGTTAGGCCCCCTGAAAAGGCTCCTGTGGGTCCTACTCGTAGCCTCAGCCCTGAAGTGCAGGTACGCGAAGCCCCTTGGACTTGTGTTCTCACTCCCTGCAATGGTATCTCCTTTGCTTCCTTTACTGTCCCCTCTGCCTGGGATGTGTTCACCAAGTTCCTGGCTGTCATCCTGAGATGTCACCTAAAAGATAATTCCCTCACTGGCTCGGTCATGTCTCCTCTTAAATAAGCTCTTGCATTTTCAGCTGATCTTTTGTATTCTTGAGGCTGCTAGGTAGTTCCCTATGCTGAACCTTGACCCCAGGCAGGGAAAGATGTTTTTCCATATCCTTGTGCCCTGGTGCCTGCCATATTGCCTGAGGTATAGGAAGTAGTCCAAAGATATTTTGTCAAGCAAACAAAAGGATGAGGCAGTCCCCAGCTGTTTAGTCACATAAAGGAGCATGTTCTCACGACTCCCCTTAGGCTGGGCTTTCCTTTCCCAGGGCAGCAACGAACAAGGAAGGAAGGGGTGAGGAATCCCTGGGGATAGAGGTGTTGGCATGCATGGGAACCACAGTTGGGAGCTTGGGTTTTATTCTAAGGAACATGGGGATCCACTGGAGTGTGTTGGGCAAAGGGGTTGCAGAGCCCAACCTATCTTTTAAAAGGACTGTTGTTGTTAGTGTGGAGAGATGAGCTGGGCTTAGATAGAAGGTAAAGACAGAAGGTGAGTGGAAAGATGGAGGTGAATTAGAGGGCGGTCACATATGACAATGCAGGTGGATTTGGGATCTGCCTTGAAGATGGAATTGACCTTGGGGTTGTTATAGGTCTGTTGCTCTAGTCCATGCTTAACTTTTTTGAGAGCTGCACTCTGGCTTTGAGTTTCCCACATAAACCACTGCAGCTGCCCTTCTTAGGTACAGCAGCCTCAGCAACAGCAGCCCTCCTTGGGTGTGAGGCTCATGGCCACTACCTGAAGGTGTTATGGTGTCTGCTGCTGCCTGCTTCTAACCATTACTGATAATTACTGTGAGCTGTCACCAGCCACACAAAGAAAAGCCACACTTGACTGCAGAATAAAGCCTAGCTCCTTAACCTGCCTTTCTGTAGCCTATTTTCCTAGCACAGTTTGGTATTGAGCCCATAGCACTCATCCCGTGCTAGCAGACTAAGCCATTCAGTGCCCACATCGTGATGTTGCCCCTTGCCTGTGTCTGCACTGTGGCCCTGGCCCTGGTGTACTCTTGAGTGCGCTCTTTCCACCTGCAATGCCCATTATGGTTTCTACCTCTCCATGTCCTGATCATAGCCAGAGTTGAACTAGTCTGCTAAGGCTGCCATAAAAAAAGCACAAAATGATTGTCTTAAATACTAGAAGTCACTTTCTAAAGCCTTCTGGAAGCCACAAGTTCCAGAGCTAGCTGTCAGCAGGGTTAGTTTCCTCTGAAGGCTTTCCTCTTGGCTGGCAGATGACGTCTTCTTGCTGTGTCCTCTCATGGTCTTCCCTCTGTGTACGTCAGTGTTCTGATCTCCTCTTACTATATGGATGGCTGTTACGATGGAGGATCCACCCTAGAGACCTCATCCTACCTTAATTACCTCCTTAAAGGTCACTCTGAATATAGTCAAGTTTTTGAGCTTCTGGGGTTAAAACTTCAACAGATGAATGGAGAAAAGCCATAATTCAGCCTCTACTGGAGTCTCACTCAGATGTCACTCTCCCCTTAAATATCCTTTTGTTTTCAAGTGTCCTAGTGGACTTCTTTCTAACACTGATTTCTGTTGGTATTCATTCATTAATTCATCTGAAATATCGCTAAGAGACCATCAGCTCTACATTCTTGGCTGTGTTGTTCTAAGTGCTGACCACACCAACTTTATCTACCCCAGGTTACCTTGGCTTTTTAATTTTTGTTACCCCCTCAAACAAAATTTCTGAGCACTTCCGTATGTCAGGTGTGGATTCAGATACTATGCCTAAATGCAAGGTGAATCAGATTTGCCACATTAGTTGGAGCAATGTGACACATGCATACTCAGTCATACAAAAGAAGTAATAAATGTAAGAAAGACATACGGATGGATAAAATGCTTGGAATTTCAAGGCACGTCAGATCCTTTCCCCATGCTGTAGGTGCAAGGGAGGTGTTAGTTAGATACAGAGAAGAAGTAACACAGAACCTGGAACTTGAAGGATGAATAAGATTTTTGTGTATATTAGATACTCTTTAAGTTTATCTTCATTCATTGAGCATAATGCACTTAAAATTCATTTATTTTTTGATCCAGGTACAATAGCACAACCCTTTAATCTCAGCCCACTAGAAGGTTGAGATAGGAGGATTGCAAGTTCAAGGCCCACTTGGGCAATTTAGTAAGACCTCTGTCTCAAAGTCAAAAATAAAAATGGATGGGGATGTAGCTCTGTGTGAAGGCTCTGGGCTCCATCCCTAGCATCACAAAATCAATAGTCTTTTTTTGGGTATCCCCATAGTTTATTCT
Source organism: Ctenodactylus gundi (assembly GCA_004027205.1). Lineage (NCBI taxonomy): Eukaryota > Metazoa > Chordata > Mammalia > Rodentia > Ctenodactylidae > Ctenodactylus > Ctenodactylus gundi. The sequence continues at coordinate 459,730 of PVKB01000415.1, read as the reverse complement.
AAAGTTTTATTTTCATTTATTTCAATATTTTAATTTCTCTGTGTGTGTTACTAGGATCAAACCCAGGGCCTCATGAATGCTAAACTCATCTTCCACCACTAAGCTACATCCACATCCACAACCCTATTTTTTTCTTTCCTTTTTTTGTATGCATGTATGCATGCATATGGTGGGGCGGAGGGTGGTACTGAGGAATGACCCCAGGGTCTTTGCACTGAGCTACATGCTCAGCCCTTTTTTTTTTTTTTTTTAAACCTTGAAACAGAATCTTGCCAAGCTGCTAAGTTGCCCGGGCTGGGCTCAAATCCTCCTGTCTCTTCCTCAGAGTGCTGGGATTATAGGCCTGTGCCACCAGGCCCAGCTCACAGCCCTATTTTTGACAATAATATTACATATTTATGAGGTACACTGTAATATTCAACACACATTATGTAATCAAATCAAGGTAATGTGCATTCCCTCACCTTGGCTTTTTTTATTTCTCTGTTGTGAGAACATTCAAGTCCTGTTTCCTATTTCAGCTTTAGGTGCATGCTTATCAGTGCCAGCCACTGGTCTGTGCAGTGGAACCCTGGTGGTTACTCCTCTTACTTCACTGTGACTTTGTCCCTGTTGGCTGATCTCACCCCACTCCCCAGTCTCTGGACACCTCCTTCCCATTTTGTCCTTCTGTGAAATCAACTTCTTAGAGTCTGCATAGGGGTCAGATTAGGTAGTATTTATCTTTTTGTGCCTGGCTTATTTTACTTAATGTTTTCCATGTTTAAGCATGTAGCTAAGAATGATGGGATATCACACTTTATATGGCTGTATATTGATCTATTGTGCCTAAAGCATGTTTTCTTCAGCCATTGATGGAACCTGCCATGCATTATCTTGACTCTTGTGATAGTGCTGCGGTGAATGTGGGAGAGTGGGGGGTCTACTAAATATGCTAATTTAATTTCCTTTGTACGTATATCCACTGGTGGGATTTCTGAATCATATGGTAAATCTGTTTCTAATTTTTTGGGAAACCTCCATTCTGCTTTCCGTAGTGACGACTAGTTTACATTCCCACAAACAGTATGTAGAAGTTCACTTTTCTCTGCACTGTCACCCACATTTGCGTTTCCTTTTGACAGCAGACCTTCTAGTTGGGATGAGGTGCATCTCCCAGGGGTTTTGATCTTCCATTTTGCTCATGACTACTTACGTTGAACATTTCTCATATACTTATTGTATGTTTATCTTCTTTAAAAAATGTCTCTTCAGATCTTTTGTCCATTATGTAATCAGATTTTTTTCTTTTTGCTATTGAGTTGTCTGAGTTCCTCATATAATCTGAATATGTATATACTCTTGTGGGATTCTATAGCTTACAAATATTTTCTCCTTGGCAGTTGTAACTTCTGTAGGCCTGGGTGTGTGTCTTTCATGTGTGTGCGTGAGCATATGTGTCCTGAAGATTGAAATAAGGTAGAAGCTCTGCCACTGAGCTACACACCAGCTCTTTCATTCTATTTTATTGCTGAATAGTATTTAGTTGTGCGGATACACGAGTTTGTTTATCCATTCACATTGAAGGTGGTTGAGTTGTTTCTGAGTTTTGCCATTATGAAATAAGCTGCTGTGAACATTAGCATTATGAATATTTGTGTGAATGCAAATTTTAATTTCTCTTGGATAAATAATGGGATTACTGGAATGTGTAAGTACATGTTTAAGAAACCATTTCATTGCTTTGGAAAGTAGCTATACTATTTTCCAATTCCACCCGCAATATATTCAGAGTTCTAGTTGCTCCATATCCATTTCAGCACTTGATTTAAAAATAAAAAGCCATTGTAATAAGTGTGTAGTAACATCTTCTTGTGAATTCAGTTTACATTTTCTTCTTGTCCATTGATGCTGAATATCTTTTGTGTGTTTATTTGCCATTCAGACATCTTCTTTTTGTTGCTACTGTTGCGATTATTTGTTTTTATTGAGTCTTGTAAGCGCTTCATGAATTCAGGAATCACATCCTTTCACAGTTTTTGCATTTTGCAGAAATCTTCTTTCTAGTTTGTGGTCATCTTTTCATTTTCTTAACAATATTTTTGAAGACCAAAAGTTTTGTATCTTGATGAATTCTAATTTTTAAGATTTTTAAAATTTTTATTGTGTTGTATCAAAGCAATCTTTGCCAAGCTGAAGGTCTCAAAGATTTTCTCCTGTTCACTCCTTGGTGTTTTCTAGTTTTAAGTTTTACATTTAAATCTAAGATTCATCTTTAACACTTATTGTGGACCAGACACTGGCCCCACGGCTGCAGAGCAAAGGGGAATGAGACAGAGTCCTTCCCCTCATGTCACCTGGGCTGTGGGCTGGGGAGCAAACACACAAACAGAATGTTCTTATGGGGTAAGAAGTGTGGGTGAACCTCCATACAGTGTGTGTGAATGAATGTTCGCTGTGGTTGTCAAAGCAGGGTTGTTCCACAAACAGCAAGGCCAGGAACTGCGTCTGTAGGATCATGTGAGTTAGGTAGGCAGCAGGACTCAGGCAAGGGCAGCCTGCTGTTCTGGGCTTCTCTGTCCATGGGGGTGCCTACAGGATGGATGACACAGACCTGGACATCCCAGCAGCTGCTCAGCATTTGCTGTTCCCCGGGGGACCTGCTGGCAAGGTGGCTGGCAGGAATGGACAGAGAGAAGCAGTAGTCAGGATGAGGCATTCAGTATCCCTTATTTCCCAGCAAAGAGGAGGTGAGGTGACGGAGGTGTGGCTCATGTCCTAGTCTTTAAAGGCCGGGAGAGAACTGTCTTTCTTCATGGACAGTCAGATGTATCTGTAACATAAGGGGGTGGCCACCGTGCTGTTATGTAAATGTTTCTGGCCCCTACCCGGGCACAGGTCTCATGCAGTTGCTGTACTTGCTGTTCCTACAGAATTACTCCTGAGGTCTGTGCAACAAACATGCCATGACAAGGTAATCCCAGGAGCAGCCTGCAAAATTACCCCTCATCTTTTGGTTCCTGTATATATTTAAAACACAATACTAGAAGCGTTTGATGCTGAGGAGAGATAGGGCATGTTGCAGGCACTGAATAAATTAACCCTGCAAAGCACAGCAGTTGCTTTCATTAGGCAGCTGGCACTACCGGAAGATAGCAAAAGCCCGTGGGTTAGAAAAGAAAATTTCAGGAATGTGAGAACAAAAAAGAAATCAGCTGCATTCAGAGATTTAACTTAATCCTGTAACAATAAATAAAACTGGGACTCATGGTGCTCTGAGCAATGGGAGACTCCCACAGAGTGTGTGAGGGGACAGACTTTTCCTGTTAAGTGGAGGTGGGGAGGGTGTCACCCATGAATCTGAGTACCCAGGGGGGACGATACAGGCATGGCAGATTTTGTTCCTGCATCCTCTGTGCCTACAGGAGCGCCAGCTGAGTAGTTGTCTACTCTTTTTCTCCCTCGTGGTGTCAAGGAGCAACATCCATTAGCAAAGGCAGCCACCTTTCAGCCTCTTCCTTCTGTCCCGGGCCAGGATGTTTTCAGAGGTTGTTGCTGCCATTGTGTCCACCACTCCAGGGTTCTGCTGCCCACAGTTTTCCAGATATTTCTGCACAGCTTCTGGAACCACAGGTGGAGCTTGCCTGGGCAGGCTGTTATCTTTACCACGCTGGGCCCCATCACCTCTGTGTTGCTTTGTAGCTTCAAGGTTCCAGAGCACTAAGTCTTCCATAAGACCCAGAAGGCAAAGTCAATATGGTGGGAGACAGCAGAATTTTTTTTTTTTTTTTTTTTTGAGGAAATAGCTCTTACAGTGTTAGCTTTTTGGACTATTCCTACCTATACTCTGTTTCCCTAGGCTGCAAGTTCTCCCAGGAGGGTGACAGACCAGCATGCAGGGGCCCTGCCCATTACACTTCCCACACAGTGGGGCCACAGCATTCCACATGGTTGGAGCCATTTGAGATCCTCTTCTCTGAATTATTCAAACTTGTATGATTTAGGGCTGCCTTTACAGAATATAGTAATGCTGTTATAGAAAACCTATTTCTATCCAATAGGATCCTGTGTGAATGTATCAGAAACTACATGACTCTGAAGGTGCCACACCAAAGGAGAGGGCTATACTCTTGGAATAGGCAGCAAGAGGAGGCAGGGTAGTTTTTGTTTCTTCTCCTATATGCTGAGATTTCAAGTTTCAAAAAGCTCAAAATTTACTTGAATTAGTAGATTGTCTCCCTTGAGCACAACCATATGGTTGGGGCTTGGCTAAGAGCGTGGATACATGTCGGTTGAGCCCTTCCTTGGCATCTTGAGAGTACTGTACCTCCACAGAGGATGTGGATGAATGGGGAGGAACTAGTAGAGATGGGCATGCTGTCCTTCAGGGGGAAGAGAAATTAAGGAATTGTGATTAAAGTGTTAGAGTGGAAATGAACCATTTGAGGAAGTCCAGTCACTTGACTCCTGGAACTCACTAGCTTGTTCCTCCAGGATGATGGAAGAGTTGAATCAGAGTTGGGGGTAGGGTTGATGGCTCCCCCATTTCTTGTTTTCTTAAACTGTGAAGATACCTTCTCAGTAACGAATGTGTAAGATAACCTCTGTCACTTCTCTTGTAGGGTCTTATTTGCAGTATACCTAGAATGTGTCACAGGTTGGATATATGGCCTGTGGAAGCTGCCTCTCCTGAGTTTGTAAAGCAGTCACTGGATTCTTCTGTACCAGTGTCTTAGGCTGGTGACCAAATGGGAGGGCAGAGGATGAGGTTAGGGGACAGGCCCTTATACCTATGGATGTGATTCTTGTTGTCAGGGATTCTTTATAGCATCTGTGCTCCTCAGTCCTGAGGAGCCTCCCATCACTCAGATATGCCTCCCTCCTCCCCCTTGGGTCTCAAAAGTTCAAATGGTGAAGGCCACAGGGTTTTGCTGGGCAGGTGGAGACCTGCAGTGCGGGCATTGTTCCTGAAGGAAATAGGCACAAACAAGGCAGAGCCGGCTGTGCCTCTGCAGCTATACCAGGACATCCCAGGGCCTGCTCCTCGTTTACCTCATCGCTGGCCTCGGGTGCAGGCACACAGGAGAGGTCGGGACAGAACATCCCAGGGTCTGCTCCTTGTCCACTTCACGGTGGGCCTCAGGAGACACAGGAGAGGTTGGGCAACCTTGAAGTATTAAGACTCCATGCTTTAAATTATTGGTTCCCTAAAAGTGTGGTTGCTGCCAGCTCCCACTTTACAAAGCACCTACTAACTGAATTTATTTATTATGTTTCCATTAATATATGGTTAAATATAAAACCATGAAAATGTGAATGTGAAGTGAGGGGACAGACTTTCCCTGTTATGTGGAGGTGGGGAGGGTATCACCCATGACTATGAAACGGGGCTGTACATCATAAATTTAAAAAGCTATCCTTCAGGAATAAATTTGAGAAATTGGATGAAGCAATAAGGTGATTTTAGAGATTGAGTAACTTTAGGAACTATTTCTCAAGCACACTGTAAATTAATGAGATTAAATCTTCTAATGTGAGTAATTGTGTGTCGATACAAATATTGGTTTTCAGGTAGTATTTTAGAAAGCCCTGTATCTCTACTAATGGGGTTCTCGTTCTGAAAAAAAATCTGGGGATCATTTTTTGCACTTGTTTAATGATGTTCATAATTTTTATATGAAAAGAAATATTGTTGCTTTCTAGTTTTGTTTTGTATTTGCCCATTAATTTTGGACCTTAGTGGCTGCGTTGGATAAGGGGGAACAGTGGGCCCAGGATGAGGCACATAGCCTAATGTGGCACTGCCTGGGCACTGTTTGGGAGTTAGCAAACTTCTTCACCTTTATTTTTGCTGACCTAGAAAACCTGAGTGACAAGAGCTACCTGGCAGAGTTGTCAGGAGCATAAGAGATGGTACAGGAAAATGATGGACGTTGTGTCTGGCTCATAATTGCTGTTATATATGTTAAGTTAAAAGTAAAGGAAAGATGAAAGCTTTTGTTGGGTTTGGGGACGGATCCTGGCTGAATCTTCAGAACTCCTTACAGAATATATGGGGGACTAGACCCAGTCGTACAGACCTATAATCTCAGCACTCTGGGAGGTGGAGGCAGGATTGCAACTTTGAGCCCAGCCTGGACAATTTAATGACTTAGTGAGACCCTATTTTTTCTTAAATGGACTGGAATGTAGCTTAATATGAAGGCCCTAGGCTCAACCTACAGTGCCATATACACATACACACAAATATTTGGAGGATGAGCTCTAGGAGTAACTTGGGAGCAGGTCTGTGCTAGGGACAAAGGCTGGACTTCCTCCAGAAACACTACAGGAGTCTGACCTGTTGTCACTTCAGTTAGCTTTGAATGTGAGAAATCGGAGCCTACAGACAGAGTCCAAGATAGCTCTGAGGTTTTAAGAGAGTAAAAGAGAGGCTATATTGATGAGAGAGACAGGGAAGTCAGAGGCAAGCCTAGTTATTGAGGCTGTCTTCTGAGCCCTTCCTAAGACTGACTGAAGACTGGCAGGTACAATAAGGCAGCTTCCTCCTCAGGCTTAGGAAGAAGGCTGGAAGATGGGTAGGTAGACAGAATCAAGGAGCCCTTAGGAGACTCTCCTGGACTGAAGGAAGGTTTTCTAGGAAAGAGACTTGAGCCCCTCTGGAAAGTAATGCAGAGGTGAGCTAGGCCAAAGGAGCTGGGTAGGTATTGGGCTTCCTCTTTGCCCTTCCACTAGTTCTGTGCTGAGGGAGACGGCAGAGATACTGCATCTGTGCTTTGTGTCTCCCCTGAGACGGTGAGTGGTTGGCCCCTGGAAGGAGGGAGAATCGAGGTCTTTCCTGTCTCAGTTGCCTCCCCCAGATCTCCATGGTTGATTGGTTGCTTGTGTTTCTCATAGGGAAAGACCCCACAGGCTGCAAAGGCTGTGACTCAGTAGCAGAGGAGTTTGCAGGGAGCAGGAGGCAGATGCGTGGTCTCTGGATTTCCCTGTGCTCAAGTCCATAGCTTCTGAAACTTGGTTGAATTCCCCGTGGCCTCCAACTGATTCTTCCCCTTTCCCTGCCAACCTGTAGGTGACATGGATCCTAGCCTTGGGATTTTGCAGCATTCCTATTGCTTCTTCAAACCCTGCCCACACCCTTGCCGATGGTGCCATTCAGCTCTCCTCACTTTCCCAGGGGGCATCTCAGGCAGAGGACAGTGGCATATGACATGTGCCCAGACCCAAGATAGAATAAATAGGGCCTAGGGTGCTGAAGCCTAAATAACTATGAAAGTCTCGAGTTCTTCCATAGGCTATATTTTTTATTTTTCTTTAGTACTCTGCAAATGACCCTCTTAAACTGTTCACAAAGAAAGGGCTTTTACAGGATTTTTATTTCCATCTCCTTTTTAAAATTTACTGTTTTAGCTCATTCAGTCTTCATTCTTTGATGAAAACCACATGATAGGTAAGGAAATCACTACTGATTAGCGGTCTTCCAGCTCTTTGAATCACTAGGTTCTTAGTTCAGCTTTGGAGACAAATGGATGTCACCAACCAGTGATTCTGAGTGGCTGGTACCAATATAACTGCCAGATTACAGCCTTCGTCTCTGGTCTGTGTTTCATATTGTGATGAGCCTCCGCCTCTGTGTCTCATTCCAAATTATGAAGCTGTAAGGTTCAGAGTATACAAATATCCTCTCTCCTCTGGTCTTGTTTGTTTTTTCACTTCTTGTCTCCTTTTCCCCTAGTTACATTTGCAGTTGGGACTGTGCATTTTCATTTGCAGTTTTTCTTTTGGTGTCATATGGAAAATTTCCCTTTTACCTTATTTACCAGGAAAGAATCTAAGGCTGTTGGGATGATTTGTTTTCATCTCAAAACCACAGGATATATCATCTTTGAAACACTTCCTGTGGCCTCCACTGAAGTCTGGGATTCCTTAGCTGCTCCCTGCCTGGATTTGTAATGTTGCCATCTCCATGTTGGATGGGGAACTCACTAAGTCCATCAGATTCCCAACATCCCATGGGAGTTTCTTAGCTTAAATACTACTGATGTTTTAAGCAGATATTTGTTCGCTATGAACATGCGCTTTGGATTATAGGATGTCTAGCAGCATCTCTAGCCCCTACTCAATAACACCCAAGGTGTGACCACCATAAATACCTCCATGCCATGTTTCCTGAGAGCAAAATTACTCTGGGCTTAGAACCACTGGCACCAGAGAGCTCAGAAGCAAACCACCACACATTCCAACAAGCTCCAGCTAGAGCTTTTCAGCATGTTGTTCACTTGCGTTCTATTTCCTGCTGAGTCCCATGGTAATTGAAGTATGTGCACATTTTTATTTTGTTAGTTCTCAGATTTGAATGCTTTAGCTTTCCACTTCCTTATGCGTATTGTACTTGCAGCTGAAACCTGAATGCCCTCTCCCATTCTCAGAGACTCGTCATTATTTTCTGATCACTTGGAATGGCTTCCTGATAGCCTTCCAATTTTCTTGCCTTAAAAGGGAAATAAAACCAAGGCCCCACAGGCTGTGAAGGCTGTGACTCAGTAGCAGAGGAGTTTGCAGGGAGCAGGAGACAGATACGTGGTCTGTGGCTTTCCCTGCATCCAAGCACCTTCCTGTATTTCCTGCCCTCCTCTTCTCTCTGCCTTCTCTTCTACTTTACACGATACAATGTATGAATTACAGTTTAAACTAAGTATTGTGGTATCCTGGACAGTAAAGAAACCTGGGAAGAAAATAACATTTGAAAAAAATTACAGGAAACATCCTTGGGAAGACCCTCCTCTGCTCTCTGATGTCTGCCTCTCACCTAGTCTTGGGAGAGCGTTTTCAGATTTAACTCTAATTCCTTGATTGATTTAACCCATCATCATGATGTTTATGGAAATTTTAGGCCATCAGAGAATTGGGACTAGAAACTCCTCCTTTCTACTATCTTGTCCTTGGCCAGAGTTCATCTATTTATTTTATATTATTAACTCACATCCACAAGGAAGCAATTACTTAGCCAGCATTCCCACCTGTATTTATCTTTTGGCGCTCAGATTTGTTAAAAGCAACTCTAGTGACTGTAAGGCATCTGCCCTCAGTGTTTATTTCCCTCGCTACTTTCTGCCTTTTATATTTGCACATGAAAACAGGCTATTTTCTCCATAAGAAGGCACCTCCCTCAAATCTGGTGTGCCAGTCTGTCACCCTGTGGTGTCCAGTTTGGAAAGATGACCGTTAACAATGTTTCTCTGGAAGACATGTGTTGAGAGCCTCTATGTGCCTGCATTTGATGTACACGTTCTCTTCTAGTTGGATTTGTGAGGCCATTGTTCATAATCCCACCTTCCTGGGTAAAGATGTTGAAGATCATTGTGTTCAAAAAGAGCATCTGACTCATATAGTCAACAGTGGAGCTGGATTCACAAGCCTTTGCACCTCCCCATATGAGTAAAGGTGATCCATGAAGTTCCGTGTCTATCCCTAGTGTTTAGGCAGATAGGTTTGGGAGACAGTTGAAACTGGATTTGAGTTGTGGCTGCAGATAAAATCTCTAATATGGGCAAGTTGCTTAACCTCCCTGCACTATATGAAATTTCCCCTTTTGTAGAATGGGAGTATTATAGAGCTTTTAGACCATATATATATATATATATATATATATATATATATATATATATATATAAAACTTTGTGGGGGGAAAAAAAAGAAAACACAGGAAGTTATTGCCCACGGCTGTGAAGGTTGGGAAGTCAAAGATGGTGGTACTGCCAGATTCAATGGTGTCTGGTGAAAGCTTGCTCTCTTGTTCGTAGATGGTACCCTCTCCCTGGATCCTCACCTGGTAGCAAAGACAAATGAGCTCCCCTGGCCTATTGTATGAAAGTACATTGTGGAAGGTTCTAGGTCTCATGGCCTAACCATTTCCCAGATGCCTGCCTCCCAAAAACACCATGGTGGGGATTAAGTTTCAATATATGAATTGGAGGTGCGGATGTGACCATTTAGACCACAGCAAGGGGTAACATCTACCTCACAGGGTTATGGTGAAGATTTGACAAGTAATCCATGTAGGCCTTTTAGCAGTGCCTCTCGGGCCCAGAACGGACCTGTGTGTCTGCTTTCACATCACTGCGATTTTTGTGTAATCAACTGGTTCTCTATGTCAGAGTGGCAGGCTAAGGGTAAGAGGAGTGGTGAGTAGTAGACTGAGTAGAAAACTGCTGGGCATCGGGTGCCTCTGCTTCCCTTCCAACATGAATCTTCCTGCAAGCAGACCGAAAGCTGGGCCAATGTGGGTTGTGCCTTGCAGGCAGACAGCTCACAGAATTCACCTGTGTAGATCTATTTCAGAAGAGCCTAGAGCTGGGAGTGCGTAGAGCAAGGGAGATGGAGCAGCTTCCAGAGACGCCACGGCACCAAGAGGGCACCCACTGGGGCTGGTGCTAGAAGATAAGGCGATGTTAGATAAGTTCCTAAGACATGGAGCCTGGAGGACAGGGACAAGGGCTGCCATTCCAGCTGATTGGAGCATAGCGAGCGGTTCCCTTCTTCACACTTCAGTTCCCATCCTCCTATCATTGTTGACCTGCAGAGCCTGCCCCTGATCCATAAAGGTGATGTAGGGCCACGTATGGGCAACCCATCCTGGGCATTCTCCTACTCATAGACATCTCTTCCTGGTTACGTGGATAGGGCATTATTGGCTTTGTTATTGAAAATTGCATATCCTGAAAGAAGATTGGGCTGGGAAGGGAAGATCTAGCTGGTGCATAGGTATTAAAAAGAAGACGGAGTCAAGAAAAAAAAATAGTGGGAGAAAAGACTGAAGGATGTTCAGAAACAGTAGTGTGGGAAACAGGAAGGGTATAGAGAAGAAGAATTCTCCAGGGGCACCCCTTCCGGATAACGTGATTGAGTGCAGAAAGGGCCAGAACAATAGAGAAAGAAGAAGGATATGCTGAAGGAAGTGACCCAGAGAATTTCATCTCAAAGCAAGCAGCGCCTGAGACTTTGAAAAGTGGCTGAGTGCTGTTCAGGTGCACAGCCAAGAAGATAACTAGGTCTGTGGCCAGAGATTAAATAAAAGAATGCAGATCTTTGATTTTTTTGTTTGTTTGTTTGTTTGTAACTGGGATTAAGCCTGGAGTGGGGGGAAGACTGAACTACAGCTCCAACCCCTCCGCCCCCCCCCCCCCACTTTTTTAAAAATTCAGATGGCTCTTACTAAGTTCCCCAGGCTGGCCTTGAACTTGTGATTGTACTTCAGCCTCCTAAGTAGCTGGGATTTTACAGGCATGCACCCCCATGCCCAGCTCCTAGATCTTCAATTCTTTACCAAGATTGTGACTCTCTCACTTCCTCTTTTTCTTTCTCTCTCCCCCTTCCCTCCTCTTTCTCCATCCCTCTCTTCTATCCTTCATTCCTTCTTCCTCTTCCAATTCTGAAATGTTGGGGAAAAGATTTGCAAGTAAAACGTCTATCCTTTTTCTGTTGTTTTTCATCTTCCTATTTTTATCTTGAGGGGGAGAATAAAAGGTACTTTACTTCAGGAGTAATTTGGGCAGGTTTTGAAAAATGTAGGACATTGCAGAATCACCTTGTTTTCCTGAAGCAAACCTTACAGTAGTCATTCTAGGTAGTTCTAATCATAACATAAAAGTGTGTTGATTAAATGAGTATTTTATTTAACTTGTATCCATGAGTCAGACTGATGTGTTACTGTTTGGCTATATAGTCATTGGTAAAATTTATCACTAATTCTCTTCAAGATTCACTCAGGCTCCTCCAGTTTGTTTTATGCTGGGAGGGAAGTCCTAAAGAAACTAGTTACAGCACTGATCTCCACCTAGGTGTTGTTTCACTGTTGTTACAGCAACCAGAAATAAAAATTGTGCATTGAGAAAAAAATCAGCTTTAAATATCAGTGAAATACATGAGAAATAAGCTGCTTTTTTATAAAAAAAAATTTTTTAAAGTCATGATACCTGGAATCAAACTCAAACTAAAAGGCTGTAAGTAAATTACGTAGCTGAAGTCAGACTTAAATTTTCTCAGAAATGCTATGGAGAACAAATTGTGAAGTCTTTTTTAAATAATGAATTCATTAAATTTATACTTTTTTTTTGGTTGTGCTGTGGAGGAAAAAGGAATGGAAGCCTTGCACATATTAGAGAAGTGCTCTATCACCAAACTACAAACATCAAATTGCAAAGTCTTTAAAAGAATATTTTCACCTGTAGCCCCTAGGTACCATGTAACTGCCTCTACCACAGGCTGCAGATTATGTACCAGATGGACACTTGCATAAGTATCTCCAGCTAATCACGTTGTTTAATCTGGAAGAGGAACTAGGTGGCTCTCAGAGAGGAAGATACTCTCAGTTGAAAAGGTTTCTCAGGCCCGGAACATAAAGCTTCATGCAGGCTGTGGGTTTTCTCTTGGGTGGCTGTACCGAGATGCAGCAAGGGGAGAAGAAGTCCCAGATGCCTAACATCAGCTGCCACCCTTGAGAGGAATCAGTCAGACCCTTCCTGGCCCTGCACCCTGAGAGAGTGGTTGCTGGAATTGGTTGTCACCTGTGCATATTTTTTAAGGTGTAATTTTTTTGTTTTCTTTTCTTTGAAGAGATGGAGTGATTTGGGTGCCCTGGGTCAGACCTTCAGCCATGAGAGTTGAGGGGAGCAAGGAAATGCAGGGTTGGAGCTGGTGAGACATTTGCAGACATTCAATTCAGCCCTGCTAGATTGCTGCCAGAAGAAACAGAGTCTCAGAGAGGGAAAGGGCCAGCTGGCTGCTCATCCCTTGGGAATGATGGGGTTGATCAGTGGCAAAACCCATACCGCCTTCCTGGTGTCTGTATGCAGATTTTCTCAAGGCCTTAGGCTGCATCCTGCTACTTCAAACAATTTTTCTTTCATAAAATATTTTTGTTGGGGCACTGATTTTTACCATATAGTATTTTATCAGGACCGATTAAAATATGCTTTGTTAATTTTAAATGACATATATTTAATACAAATGAAAAAAGTTATTTTATGCTTCTGTGAAATTGAACTTGTAATTCCTATATGAGATGTGATCCAACTGTGTAGCGAATGTTTAAATAAAGTTTATTACAGTAAAAGACACATTGCCACTACCCACCTCAGATACTGCCTCTTGCTCTGAACATACTTGTTCTACCATTCTTCACCTACCTGCAGTTCTAGAAGTCCTCTTTCATGAGTACCTATACAAGGCATGATCAAAATGCAGTGAATGCTGCTGCCAAATTCTATCTAACGGAAAGACAGGCCTCATAAAAACATGATGGTGGGTCCTATCCACTTTATTTGCCTGATCTGACCCTGTGAAACTTCATTTCTTCCCCAAAATTCTGAATGACTATGAAAGGTGAATGCTTTGAACTAGTCCAGGACACCGAGGTAGCCACATTATAACTAAAGTCACTCATGAAAGAAGACTTTCAGAACTGCTCCAGACAATAGCGAGAATGATGGGATACGTGTGTTCAAAAATAGGGGAAGCATTTTGAGGGGGATTAATGGCAATATGTCCTTTGCTGTAATTATTGATTTTTTTTTGTGATATTGGAGATCTAACCCAGGGCCTACACACTGAGCTATATCCCCAGCATGCCATCTTTTATTTTTTTTTTCTTTTTTAGACAGGGTCTCACACTCCAGTCCAGACTGGTAATCCTGCCTCAGCCTCCTAAGTGCTCGCATTACAGGCATGTGCCACTATGCTTGGTTTCTGTGGTGCTGGGGAATTGAACCCAGGGCCAGAGGTTTGCTAGGCAAGTGCTTTAACCACTATGTCCTTCCTCTAGGCCCCTACCTCTTTTTTTTTTTTTTTTTTTCTTTTTTTGGCAGGTATCACTAGGCTGTCCAGTCTGGGCTCAAACTTACAATCTTCCTGTCTCAGTCTCCGAGAGTGCTAAGATTACAGGCCTGTACTAATGGGCCTGTCTTAGTTACTTTCTCGTTGCTGTGACTCAATATCCGACATCCACAATTTAGGGAGGAAAGATGTATTTTAGCTGACAGTTTCAGAAGTTCATAGTCCATTCACAGGTGGGCGGCTGGAAAATGGTGGAATCACATGGTGGGGCCACAGCTAGAGCTGAAATGGGAGTTCCTGGGGCAGAGATCCTTATAGCATGGTAGCATAGAAAGAGACTGGGAGCAAGGGTGGAACCAGCACACGCGCCTCGTCAAGTCCTAACTATTTGCCCCTCTCCAGCCAGGCCCCACCTCCCAATCCTACACAGTGACAGTGTCCATTTTACTAAAAAATAATGTCAAAGTGTCATTAACCTTGCAAATGTCTCAATAACTTGATAAAATCTGTCTAGAGTTGTAAAAATTAGCCTAGTACGAAGGTGTCACCTTAGGAATAGAATATTCATCTTCAGCCAAAGCATACGCTCTCATTCTCTGAGATCATCAGTGTGCACAGTAGTTGGGGGTAAAGCCTGCGGCATCGCTCAGCAGGTTCGAGTCACGGAGACACTGTTTTCCTTTTCTGCCTCTCCAGGAAGACTGCCCCAGAGGATGAACATGCGGGGTGCAGCCAAGCCCTGGACCCCAGTGACCAAAACGGGGAGCCACGGCCCCGAGCGTGCCCGGCCCCTCCCTGCAGCCTCCTCAGGCATGAAGAGTTCCAAATCTTCAACCTCGTTGGCTTTTGAATCCCGGCTCAGCAAGGTACAGCCTTAGATGCCCATGTAGGGCCTCCTCAATGCCTTGGATTGGGAGGATTGAAAAGGCGGTTAACAAACCAGTAGCCCTTCCGGGTGAGGAAGAAAGTTCCTGAGGCGGGACCCCGGAGATGTGACCTGGAGAACAAAGCAAATGGCTCCATCGGGGAGCTCTGGGGTGGAGAAAGTAAATCTGTGAAGAGTTTAACGCAGTAGTTAAGGTCCTGTGACCTGGAGTGTGTGGACTCTGCAGGCAGCTTTTCCCCTGGATGGGGACCAAGATCTTCCATAGTCTCCCTGACCCTGGCAATCCAGTTGTTATTCCCTTTCTTTGTCTTGCTTGATCTATAAATCCTGATTATTAACATTCCATCAGGGCATGTGGTCTTCTCTCACGTGCTCCTCCCTCCTTATCCCTGTGGCCTGTGAGCCAGGTACAGTGCTTGGACTTGCCAGTTACATTCATTTTTATTTTAGACATGTTCTCAGTCTGTAGTCTAGGCTGGTCCTTGCTCACTATGTGGCACAGGCTGGCCTTGAACTCACAGCAATTCTCCTGCCTCAGCCTCCTGAGTGCTGGGATTAGAGGTGTGCACCACCACACCCAGTTTATGTGGTGCTGGGGAATTGAACCCAGGACTTTGCACTTGCTAAGCATGCACTTTAACTGCTGAGCTATGTCCCCAGCCCCAGCTACATCCATTCTAACATCAGAAATTCTCCTCATGCCACACCAGTGCCTCCTTTGCTGTGCTGAGATGAAATTCGTGGACAGGATTACCTATCTGCACATGGATACTTGAAAAAAAAATCAATGCAGGATCCTGGCTCTAGGATGAAGGAAGGTGTTGAGTGGCAAATAGTTCCACCAGCAGATGCTTGAGCATGGCTGTGCAAAGGACCCAAGGCACTCCTGGGAGTGTCAGGGATGTGACAGTGACGTGCAGCCTGCTCAGGCCTATTGTGTTGACAAGTGATATTGTAAAGAGCTGAATGCTGTTGATGAAGTTCTGAGCCTCACAAAGTACAGTCTTGCCTTGTTTTATTCATTGGAAGGTTAGTGTATCGTAGGGTTGTGCAACAGGTATCTTGTCCTTATTTGTCATATAGAGAGAGGCCTCGGGCTTAGATAATAATAGAAAAGTGTTCTTGCTGAGCCTGATGGTATAGGCCTCTAATCCCCACACTCCAGAAGGCTGAGGCAGAAGGATCACATTTTCAGGCCCACTCTGGGAAACTTAGCAACTTAGTGAGATTCTGTTTCTAAATAAATAAATAAATAAATAAATAAATAAAGGCAGGCTGGTGATATTGCCCAGTGCAAAAGCCCTCATGCAGAAACTCAAATTTCAAATTTTAGCAATACTGCAAAAGAAAAAAAAAAGGTGTTCCACCTGTGTTTATATCTACAGAATCTGTAAAAATTGTATGGTGGTAGAGGTGGAGTGATACTTTAAAAAACTTGTCTTATTTGACTAGGAATGTAGGTCAGTGGTTAAAGTGCTAGCTTAGCTTGCACAAGGCCCTGGGTGCAGGCCCCAGTACCATGTATGCCAGGTGGTGTATGCCTGTGATCCCAGCCCTTGGGAGGCTCAGGCAGGAGGACTGCTGTGAGTTCAAAGCCAGCCTGCTCTCTATAAGTGAGTTCAGGACCAGCCTGGACTATAGAGCGAGACCCTGTTTCATTAAAAAAAAAAATAGTTGTGTGTATTGTGGGACATCAAGATTTCTTAAGGTGCCACCCATTATATATCAGTAGCATGTCCAATCATGATAACGTTAAAAAATGTTTCCTACACATTTTCATCACTCTTTGAGGATCAGCATTGTCCCTGTCGAGCACCATTTTTCCAAGTGACTGCATCTGTTCTCATAGCTTCTAACACTACATGGGGAGAACATCTGCCTTTGACCCTCTACCCATGATCCTCCCACTGCCTTGGAGACGTGCTCTCAGGTGTCCAAACGCATCCTCCGGTAAAACTTGTCCCAAACTGTTCCCCAATTCCTTCCCCTCTGTCTCTCTCATCCCCTAACCCTGCTCCTCCTGAACCTTCCCCCTTTCCTAAATAGAAACTCCATAGTTCTGGTTGCCCAGACCAGAGCCCTAGGCACTTATTTTTCCCTTTCCAGCACTGGGGATTAAACCCAGGGCCTTCATACTGGCTACAGCTCTACCTTTTCAAATGTGTATTTTATTGTGAGACAGTGTCTCTTTAAGATGCCACATTGCCGGGCTTATCTTCCTGCCTTACCTTCCATAGTGCTGGATCGCCAGTGCCCACCACCCTCAGCAGCACCTCCTTTTCTCATATATTGAAGGGCATTAGTAAACTGCTGCCACTTCTGCCTTTAAAAAAAAAGTCGGTTGCAGCCATCTCCTGCCATCTGTCCTGTGCCCCCCGGGCCATACCCTTCCCCTTGCCCACTCTGCCTTCCCAGACTGTCCCCTGCTGTCCTCTGCACTCTTCATTCTGTTCTCAGCAGAAGCCAAGGTGGTCTTTGTAGCATAGAAGTATGTTACTTCTATGCTTAAAACCCTCTAGGACTGTCTGTACCCACCCAAAGTGAGTGAAAGCACAGTCCTTGGAACGGCCAGTGATGCCCTACAGCCCTGACCCCATTCCTTCTCAGATTCTGCCATGTCCCTCCATTGCCCGGCTCCTGGGGCTCCTGCTGAAGGCTCCTGAGCTCAGCGACTCTCTCTAGCATGCCAGGTACATCTATGTTGGCTCCTGCCTCTGCTTTTAGGCCACCTTGTCAGAGATGTTTTTCCTGACCCCTAGCTGAGTGCTCCTGGCCTCAGTCCAACCTCCTCTCCCTGCCTTGGTTTCTCCCTCAGCTCTCAGACCATCACACCCATTTGCTTCCTTGGTATTACTCTCCTTAGGGTTGGATTATAGGCCCCAGGAAGGCAAAACTGTCTGCAGTCTTGTTTACAGCTCTGAGCCTTCTGCCTAGACAAGGCCTGCTACCTGCTGAGCACTTGGTTTATTGAATTCTTCTGGGAGTGACATCTGGCAGTGTAGTCAGACCAGCCTGACTGATACCTAATCCCAGCTTTGCCATTTTCCAGCTCTGAAACTCAGGCAGTGACAGAGCCATCCTGGGCCCATGCTTCCTTGTCTTCAGAGGAAAGTAATACTTTGCTTGCCAGGAGGCGCAGACGCAGATAAAGTGTCCGACACATAATTTTATTATTCTATTACCCTGGATTCAACCATCATTTATTTTTCCTTTTTCCTCTGTTACTTGAGATGGAACCCCAGGATATTGTACCACTGGGCCACAAGCCCAGTCATTTTTAATTTTTGTGACACAGTTTCAATGAGTTGTTCAGGCAGGCCCTGAATTTGCAATTCTCCTGCCTCAGCCTCTTGAATAACTGGACTTAACCCCATACTCTACCTCATTTCCATTATTTTTTGTTTTTATTACTTTTCACCTAATAGCATGTCTTAACTTTGTGTTTGCTTTTTAGTGATACTGAGGATCCAGCTCATTGCTTTCACCCAGAGCTACATTCTAGCCTATTTTTAATTTTTGATTTTGAGATGGGGTCTCATTAAATCACAAGTTGCCCAGGCTCTGCTCAAACTTGTCATCCTCCTGCCTCATCTACCGGGAGTGCTGGGATTATAGGCCTATACCACTGGTCCCAGATTATGGAAATATATATATATGATCTGAAGTACAGAAGTATTTGTAAACATCATGAGGTGTTGACTGCATCTGCCATCAATTAACTGGTGTTTTAGAAACATGTTACATGAGGAAACTATTAGGAAAACCCAAGTATTTGTAATAGAGGCTTTCTGCTCTGCCCTCTGACTAGTGCTTTCCCAGCCGGATTCGGTGAGGAGAGCGCCAGGGCTTGAGGCAGGAGTAGCAGAGGAGCTGAACCATGCCCGGCCTTGTCTGGCCCTCATTTTCTTCCTCTGCTCTGACCCTTTCCCTTCCACTTGTGGTTGTGGTAGAGGAGGAAGACGAAGAATTCAGAGAACAGAAGAGAAAAAGAGGAAACGGTGGTGGTCAGAAAAACGAAATTTCCCCTTCACAATAGTTTACTGTAAAAATTTGCAAGCCCACAGGAAAGTTTGAATTTTATAGCAAACACCCATACACTACCACCTGGACAGTAAACTTTCTACTCTGTTTGCTTTGTTTTAAGTTATAGTAAATAAATGTATATGTTTTAACTGGGTAAAAATAGGAAAACTGAAGCAAGTCACAAAAAGTAGAACTAAATACTCAAAGAGTGGTTGAACTTAAGGGGCAGTTAAAGAACATGGCAGAGGACATAGATGCCCAGAAGAGGATGTTGCTGTAAATCTTTTTCCATAGGTATGCACCTGGAGTGCTCTAGCATCAACGGGCTACCCTGTGTGGCCATTTAGAAGGTCTGTGATAAGCTTAGTTGCAAATTATTATGTTCAAATAGGAAATATCCCCCAAAGATTCATAAATTCAGGAATTGATCATCAATCTAACAACTTTCAAAAGTAACCCCGAGAAGTGAGGGCACTGACCTCATCAGTGAGTTTATCTAATTGATGATCTCTTCACTGAGTGGGCTTTTAGGAGGGTGCCAGTGGTGGAAGTGGGTTGCTGGGGGCTGACTATGCAGGGTATATCCCGTCCTTGGCCCCCTTTACTCTCTGGCCCTTTCCTTCCCACTGTTTTCTGACTACCACGAGGTGGGTAGCTTTTCTCTGCCACATCCTCCTGCTGTGATGGTTCCACCTCATCACTGGTTCATCAGCAGTGAAGCCAGCACTTATGAAACTTATGAAACTTTGAACCAAAATAAACTTAACCTTCCTTAAGTTTTTATGTCAGGCGTTTTGTCCCAGGGATGGAAAGCTGAGTAACAATCAAATGATGAGACACTGGCTTGAGCTTCTTCAACAGTTGTTCCACCCATCTGGTCCTTGCTGCTCATAGGGGATTGATTCTGGGACACCATGTGGATACCAAGAACCCAACACGACACAGCTCTCTTATGTAAAGTGATGCAGTATTTGCGTATAACCTGCGCACATCCTCTCACATTCTTCAGATAATCTCTAGATGTTTTCGTCACTTTCTTGTTCCTAGGACAAAATACCTGACACCCACAATTTAAAGCAGGAGAAGCTCTCAGTTTTAGAAGGTCTCTGTCCATGCAGGGTTAGCTGGCAAAGTCAGAAAGACCTGGTATGCATGGAGAAAATCAGTTCATGGCATGGCAGAAGGAATTGGACAGAGGGTGAAGTGGGTACAGGAATACACCCTTCATAGGCACGCCTCCAGTGATGTTCCCTTTCCCACAGGCCCTGCCTCCTAGCAGCGCACAAAATCCTCAATGGGTTAATTCACTTGATTCTGTTAACTGCTGTAACTGCTGTGGTCCAGTCACCTTCCAAGTACATGAGGCTCTAGGTGGACATTCCAGATCCAAACCTTAACATTCTATCCCTGGCTTCCAGAGACTTATGTCCACCTCATTATTTGTTATGCAAAACTCATTTAGTCCATCTCCATCAATGGCCAAAATCTTAATAATTCCAGCACTGCTAAAAGTCCAAGTACAAAGTCTTCTCTGAGACCGAAGGCAAGTTCTTAGCTGTGAGTCCTTATGAAAAATCAAAGAAAAGTTAAATACTTTGAACATACAGTGAACCAGGTAAATGGTCCCATTCCAAAAGGAAGGAGTAGTAGTATAGAATGCAGCAGGACCAAAGCAAGACTGAAAACAATCAGGACAAACATCCCTTGCAGCTTTATGTCTAAATTTAGTCTGGGACAAGTTGTGATGAGATGCTTACTCCAAAGGGCTTGGGTGGCTCTGCCCCTATGGCAGTGCCAGTGGCAAACCTCATGGCTTTTCTCTTTGGGTAGCTCCACTCACTGCCTCAATTTCCATAGCACAATATCCATGAACCTCCAAATTCCTGGAATCTCCAAATTCCTGGGGTCCCCACAGCACTTTAAGCTTTAGTTTCACATTTTCATGGTCTGCCCTCTCAGGAGCACACTGCCTTTCTCCCAGCCTTCACCTGAAATCCGGGTGGAAGCCTCCCTGAGTCCGCAATTGTATTCTGCATTCCTATAAAACCAGCACTGCATGCGTGACCCCAAGTTCTGCCACTGGCTTGAGCAGGACCTGAGCTTTATTTGAAGCAACTTACAAATGCCTGCAAGGGTGATCTTTGGATGGCTGAACTCTAACAAACACTTCCCTGTGTGACTGTGTGAGAAATAAAACTGCCTGTCCAAAACAAAGGAAGGACTCAGAGAGATGAAATGCAGAAGCGAGACTTTTAATTATGATTTTGCAAGAACAGCTGCATAATTAAAGGCAAGCAGGCACACCCAGGGCAATTACAAGTAATTTATTCCCAAGCATGCAGGTCCCTCCCCTATTTTCTCATTGGTTTGAGTACTTTGGAATTACAATCATCTAGTCCTTAAGTTTTTCATCCTAAACTTTTTTTTTGGATTTTTAATTTTTTCCCCATTTTATTGATATGTATAAGTGCAAATTTTAAGGTTTACAATGGAGTTGAGCATTTTGTTCACATACATATCTTGTCAAGGTGACAAGGGCTTTCCCACTCTCCTTTTGTCCCTCCCCCTACTCTCTTCTCTCTCCTCCCCCACCTTGCCCCCCTCTTTTACTTAGTTTTTCATCTTAAGTTCCATAGGAGTTGTGATCTGGGTTTCTCATATCAGAGAGACCATTTGATGGTTTACGTTCTGCTTCTGACTCACTTCACTGAGCATGATGTTCTCAAGTTTCTTCTATTTGCCTGTAAAAGCCGCCACGCTGTTGGACTTTACAGATGCATAGTGTACCATTGTGTATAAGTACCACAGTTTGTGTATCCACTGGTCTGTTGATGGGTATTTTGGTGACTTCTATGTTCTAGCTATTGTTAGTTGTGCTGCTATGAACACGAGTATACATATATCTCTGTTGTGTGTTGTTTTGGCCTCTTTTGGATATATTCCCAGGAGGGGTGTCACTGGATCAAAGGGAATCCTCATTATCAACAAATGGGATCTTGTCAAATTAAAAAGTTTCTGCACAGCAAAGGAAACTGTCAACATTGTAAATAGAGAACCAACAGACTAGGGAAAAAAAATTCACCACCAACATCTCAGATAAGAAACTCATAACCAGAATACACAGGGAGATGAAGAAAATTAAGCTTACCAAAATAAAGGATCCTATTGAAAGTGGGCAAATGAAATGAAGAGGCAGTTCACTCAGGAAGAAGTACAAAGGGCCAAATAGATACATGAAAAGATGCTCAACATCTCTAGCCATAAGAGAAATGCAAATCAAAATAACGCTAAGATACCATCTCACTCCAGAGAGAATGGCTTATATCAACAAGTCAAATTGCAATCAGTGCTGACAAGGCTGTGGGGAGAACGGAACCCTCCTGCACTGCTGGTGGGAGTGTAAATTCGTTCAGTCACTCTGGAAAGCAGTATGGAGAGCACTCATCCTAAACTTTTTAACTAAGACTTTCTATTATAAGGCAACTTGAGAGTCAGAATCCCAAGTGCTACCTACAATGTTGGGTAGCTATAAAATACTGCATTTACATTGGCTGGAGCCAGTTACGATAAAGCGGCAGGTAAGAGTCAATAGTTATCTCCTCCAGGAAACAGAGATATCTCTTAAGAATCCCTGCCCCCTTCACTCTCTTAGTTGTTAAGCAATTAAATTATTCCATGTTAACCTACAAGGGCTCACTACCTGTCCAAATCAAAGGAAGGCACAGAACTCATTGTGGTAAATAGGAAAAAAAGACTTACTCAAAGCTAGCTTTGGAGGCAATGGTAAAAATAACTCTCCCAAAACGCTTGTCTTGCTGAATTGTCTCAATATACCAGAGACTCTTATAGAGTGTACCTGAGTGGAGGGGTGTCTTAGCCACTTTCTAAGATACAATGCCTGACACCCAAAATTTAAGAAAGGAAAGGTTTATTTTTAGTCTCAGTCCATTCGTGGTTAGCAGGCTGTGGCAGCATGATGGAAGGATGTGGCAAAGAACAACTGCTCATAGTATCACAAGAAGAAAGATAGGGATTGAAAGGAGCTGGGGCAAGAGTATATATCCTTCCAGGCCACATTCTCAGTGATCCACTGCATACTTAGTAATCCATCCTTCCAACCAGGCCTCACCTCCTAAAAGCAAGTGAAATTTATAAATAATCCACAGCATCCAAATACATGAAGCTTTTAGGGGACATTCCAGATCCAAAGCATAGCATTTTGCCTCTGACCCCCAGAAGACTCATGTCCTTCTCTTTATGCAAAATTCATTTAGTCTATTTCTAAGAGTTGCCAAAGTTGATCAGTAGCAACACTGCTAAAAAGTTCAAGGCCAAGGTCTTCTCTGAAGCTGAAAGTAAATTCTTAACTGTGAGCTTGTGTGAAAAAAAATCAAGGAAAAATTAAACATTTCCAACATTCAATGACAAAGGGTAAATATTTCCATTCCGAAAGAGAGGAATAGGAGGATAGAAAGAAATTGGACCAAAGCAAGACTGAAACCCAGCAGGGCAAACACCAAATCCTATAGTTCTATTAAATCCTTTAGTTTCATATCCATCACCAGGGGCAAGCTGCTGTACTGCTTGGAGAATAATGTGAAGGGGTAAAAGTCTGTAATATTCAGTGTGATGCAATTTAAATATTGTTGTACCCAGATTGCAAGTCCCCAAGGAAAGACCCCAGGAGCCGATACCGATGCAAGCACATGAGAGTCTTTACTGCAGGCTTGAGCCTGGGCTTTCCCACTCCAGCGCAGTGGAGACAAAGGGTTTCCACACTCCACACTCGATTTTTGTAGGCAAAAACCACAAGATTGTAACAGAAATCATTCAAGTTATTTATCACAAAACTGATTGATTATCACACAGGAAGGGTCCGGAGGAAAGTCTCTGTCAGTTAAAGTTGACTGACTCTTTGTCTTGCAAGAAACTGCATATCTGGTGATGTTTTCCAGAACCCAGGAACCTGCGTTTAGCCTTGAACGACTTTTTCCAATTCATCACTGTTAAACAGCTACCTAGCTTCGGGGAAACTGAAACCCGACCTTTCCAGGAACCTGAGACGTTAGGCCTGCCACTTGAAAGAGGAGTTTAAGGCCTGTCATGGAGTCTCCGTGGCTTGGGTCTTTCAATAATTTGACCAGAGGTTGATTTAGTCTATGGGTATCAACCTGTGAGTATGGTGGACTGATTATATAATAAACTAAGTCACGGTGGGCTCACAGGTGCAAGATTAGAGTTCAGAGAAGCTGTCAGGAACTGAAACAGCCCAGGCCTTTTCTCTCTGTTGCTCCTCTCTGCTTGCCTCTGCCTCTCTATTTATGTTACCTGTTGATAGTCAGCCTTTCCCAACATGCGTATTAGCCATGGCAACCAGCATGCCAAGCGTTCTGGTATCTTGTAAGGCCTAGCCATTTTGTGCTCATTTCCTACTTGTTTAAAATGAAAAAGTCAAACAACAAACAAAAACCTGGAACAGGTCTCAGTTTGGCTAGATATGAGTCATATATTGACCCTGTCCAATATGCTGGGGCCCAGGGGCCAGGGCTCTGTGTGGGTGCAGACTGAGTCCTAGAGGAGAGGGCTATGGCTAGGAAAGCAGAGGCATATGGTGTTGATTTTGTTTGAGTCTCATGAACCTTGTTTTTCTGGAAGTACTTTTATAACATGTTCTAAATATGATCACCTCTAACCACTTGTGACATATCCCATCATTAATTCATGCGCGACTGTATTTTATATTGTTTACATGCTAACGATACTTCCCATATTTTATTTGTCACTTTTCTGGTGCTTTGGTAAAATACCTGACTTAAAGGAGAAGTTCATTTTGGTTTACAGTTTCAGTGGGTTCAGCTCATGTTTCACTGGCTCCAATACAGTAAAACAGCATGTCCCCCAAATACCCACTTCTTCCAACCAGGCCCACCTTCTAACAGAATATTCAACTATGAATTCATCAATGTAATTTTTCCACTGACGAGGAAAGTGCCCCATAATCAAATTATGTTCTAAAAAGCCCCACCTCTAAACACATGAGACTTTTGTGGGACATTTTAGGTGAAAACTGTAACATATATAGTGAGTTAAAGAAAATATAATATTAAAATGCTTTCATCCATTTTGGCTCAGTTTTTATTTTTTCATGTGGCTAATTACTGAATAATAGAAAATTGCATATGTGTCTTTATATATTTCCACAGACATGTTCCTCTTCTCAACTTTTGGCTCTCAAAATGTGACCTCTTGGTCCAGCCAGTCAATATCACCTGGGCTCTTGGCAAAAATACAAATTCTGAAGCTCTGCCCCAGACTAATGAAATCAGAAAATTGTAAAAGGAGGTGCAGTCAGCAATCTTCATTTAAACAACACTCCCTATGATTCTGATGCTAGTCATATTTGAAGACCCCTCTGCTATCATAACCTGTCATCTGCCACTAAAGACCATTTAGGTTCTGGCTGATAGTTTTAGAGTTTTGAGTTTTCCCCTCATCTTTGTGGAATGGAGAAGAATTCCTTAGATATTTTAATGTCTGAGCTGTTTAAAATTCTTCTCCTTTGTGAGCTTTCATATGCAGGTGCTCAGCAGCTTAAATCTCAGTGAAACCATTAATGAAATTACTTATTAAACATATCAAAGCAATACTGAAGCACACAGCTTCATGGGGATCTTCTGTAATAAGCCAGAAACCTTGAGCAGCGCTGAAACTGCATTGGGTGACTGGAAAACAACAACAAATATGCAGCTTTGCATAGAGGAAAAATAAGGATTAGTAACTTAGTCTTGTGGCTTTCCTTATTTGATATTGTATCCAATATAGTGACAAGAATGAGTAGCTTCAGCTGTTTGTTTGTGAGGGAGAGTAGGATCAGTTTGCAGTCTTTAGGTCCTGTGTCCTAGCAAAGCTTCTGAGTAACCGATCTTTCTCATGTGGAATTCTTCCTGGAGCTGTCAGGGAGTGCTTTCTCTAAAAAGCTGTGGTAGCTCAGTAATAGAGCACATGCTTAGTATGCATGAGGCCCCGGGTTCAATCCCTGTACAAAAAAATAAAGGCAAAAACTTAGCCACTGTGTGATGTGGTAGGGAAGCGGTGCCACATTGGGCCTACAGCACATCTTCTTTATCCTGTTACTTGGAAATACAGGACTGGATTTGTGGTACAGAGTAGGGTCCCAAAGTCCAAAGAGTCAGAGTGAATTGGATGTCATTGGCAAAAGGGAACTCAGAAGTGTACCTCTGAACTAATGCTGCATGTATATATAATATGTGCATGCATAGGTAATATTGTATGTATGGAACAATACTTTTAAGAGCAGCTGTCATTCCTGGAGCATAGGCCTTGTGCTAAGGTGTTCTGTATACTTCATTTTTAATTTTTACAATGGCCCTGTAAAGTATCTACTATCCATGACTGTATTTGTCTATTTTCTATTACTACAGTGCAATATATGAGGTTGGGCAACTTAGTAAAGAAGTTTTTTAGCTCACAGTTCAGAAGTTCAAGGGCATGGCACTGGCATTGGCTTGGCTCTTGTAGGATCTCAAGATTGATGACATTGCTGTGGTCAGAGTATGTACCAGAAAGAGAAAAATCCCATGTAAGACAGGAAACCAGGGTGTAGTGACCTCCCACTAGATTGCACCTTCCTACCTCTTTTCTTTCTCTCTCTCTCTTTCTTTCTTTCTTTCTTTCTTTCTTTCTTTCTTTCTTTCTTTCTTTCTTTTGAGACAGTTTTGCTCTGTAGTCCAGGCTCATCCTGAACGCAGTATTTGCCCAGGCTGCTTTGAACTCATGGCAGTCCTCCTCCTGACCCTCCCAAATGCTGGTATATAAGTGTGCCACCTTCATGCCTGGCTGAGTGGTGCTGGGGAATCAAACTCCAGGCCTTGTGCTTACTAGACAAGCACTTTAACTACTGTGCTATTTTTCCTGGTCCTAGATCCCACCTCTTAAAGGTCCTATCATCTCTCAATACTACTACCACACTGGGACCAAGCTTCTAACACATGACTCTTGGGTGACATACTTAAACCAGATCCAGACCAGCACTGGTGTATGCCTATTATACCATAAACAGGCATGCTGTACATTTTTAATTAGTACTATTGTTGAATGGACTTCCCAGAACAGGAGCCTGAGGCCCTGGGATGATCAGTGACTTGCTCAGCGTTCTGCTGTGCCTTCTGGTGTCCCCACTGCAATACTGTCATATTTTTCTAGAAACACTTCCTCATCATCCTTGCCTTAATTTGAATATAGCTTTCCCAGATAATAATAGTAAAAATAATTATGATTTTCATTCATGATTATTATTGCTGATATCTGTTGAATACATACTGTGAATCAGACATTGTTATTCTGAACAATCACTTGGCTAACTCCTTTAATACCCGAAATACCATTATGATGTCAGCACCATTATAATGCCTATTTTGTAGCTCTTAAAATACCAAATCACAAAGGTGAAATAATTTTCCTAAGGTCACACAGCTAATAATTGAGAGAGGCAGGATCAACCAGGTAGTCTGGATCTTAAGATCATGCCCTTGGCCTTTCAGCTGTACCCCACAGCCAACATGACAAGGCTTCCCTTCCAATCTGGCAGAGCAGCCAGGAGACTCCTGCCTCCTGTTGCTTTTCAACCTGGTAGTGTGAAGAAAAAATTATAGGCCTTAAAAACACAGTCCTGGTTCATATGCTGATGTGTCTTAGATAGTCTTGAGCAAATTAGTTTTATGTGTTTTGATGTGTAATAACTACAGGGCTGTGGTTGCTATGTAGGTAAAGGGCCTAGGAAACACTCAGATGCCCAGGTGAGCCCCCATCTCCAGCTCCCTTCCACTACCTGTGCTTTTAATTCTATTCCTGAACCTCAATATAAGCTTGTCTTCACTATCTTCAAAACGAAGAATCTACTTTGCCTTGATTCAGGACCCTCTTCAGTAGATCTATTCACCCACTAGCTCCTCCCTCACCTTGCTGTGTCCACTTCCCTCTCTGTTTGCAAAGATGGCTCTTTAATGCAGATCTAGGACTTGCCTGCTTGGCTTAATGCACATGGGTGTCTCGTTGTCTACTCATTCGGGTGTGACTTCTTTATCCTTGCAGCCCGGGCAGTGGTGGAGCTGAGAATCCCTGCCCACTCTCCATGGGCTACTGGGGCAAGTGGCTGTCATCCAGCCCTTATTCTCGACTCTCTAGTACACATCTGCTGCCTCCAGAATGCCTCACCACCCTGTCTGCTGGATAACAATCTAATCATCATCTCTCCTGTGTGGCCTTGAGCCTCCCTGTGCCCTCTTACATTTAGGCAGCATTTTGGTTTTCTACATGTTGCTGCTGTCTGTGTTGTTATACAGAGTTGTACTGGAATTAGCTCCTGTAAGTCGCTAACTCTGGCAGGCAGGGCTACCTGCTTCATTTTGATATTCACATCTAGACAAAGCGTAGATGTATACCGAGTGTACCACATATATAAGGGCCCCACACTCAGCTGAGAGTAGGTTTTCAGTTTACCTTTCGTTATAGTGTCCAGGCTGGAGGAATAGAAATGAAAAGATGACAAGCCTGAGGGATGCCGCCTTGGCGCGGAGACCAGGACGGGGAGGCACCTCGAGTTCTCTCTCATGCCACTCTCCTCCTTCTCTTCTACCTACATATATAGGGCCACTCTGGGCTCCCTAGGTCACAGGCCTGAGGAGGGCCTTCTCTCTCCAGGACCTGGCTCTTTCTGCCCACTTCTTTCTAGCACTCACATCAAGATTTTATTTGATTTCAGGGTTCAGATTAAATAACATATGAATGACTGTCAGGTTAAATGAGTTATGAAAGAGTACTCGGTGGCTGAAATCCCTTGACCCTTGACATTATTAGTAACAGCTAATACCTTAGGTGGCCTCCATATTCCAAAGGACTCTATTGTGGGGTGGCTGACTTGAGCCTAAAAGTGGACCAGAGGGCGAGGCAAAAAGAATTTTCCATGAGTTTTTTCTTTCCTACCTCACTTTTAGGTGTGAGATGTTGCTTTGTCCAGGCCCTATCTGATTAGTAATGCTGTTTCTGTGATGATTTTAAAGTCTGCTTTGAGATTAAAGGTCAAAATTCATCATGTTACAGAGGTTACATTCAATCAGGCAGTGGAATGTTTGGCATTTATCAGTATAAATGAGGGAGAAGAAGCAGCCCCCGTGCAGCAGTGGATGAATAGGGGTAAGGAGTGCAGGATCATCAAGTATTGGCTACTCCTCCTGGTTCAAGGTTCTGTGAGAGGCAGAATTGACAGAAGTGATAATAAAAAGAGATTTATTTGGAGGGCTTTTAAGTCTGAGGAGAAAGATAGTCCAAGATGGCAGCCTGCATGCCTGAGAGCCGGAGGGTCACATGGCTGCTCAGCTGCGAGGTAGAACACCCATCCAGGATTGAAGATTGGCGATTCCCAGTGTAGCCTGAGTAACCCGTGCTGAAGATCTGCAGCATGTAGCAAAGGTGAGAGCCTTTCCAGAAAGAAACTGTACCAGTCTTTCTTCTTCCTTCCTTTTATATAGTTTAAGCTCCCAGTTGGGCCTCCCACACCCGGATGGGTGGGCTTCCCTCATTCAGTGGCCCACAGATCACTCCCAAACACCTATAAGCTCTCTTTAATGGTCACACATCCTGCAATGAATAAGCCCAGAGAGCTTCGGCATTTTCATATGCCCTATCAGCTGTGCTGTCAGCAAAACATTCCATTTGTGTAGTATACACTAACATGGATCAATATGTACATATGTCCAGTGTAACATAATGATTAGTACATAAAAGGAGGGAAGGATCTTAGGTGATTTGATAAAAGTCTTCTATTTTAGAGTAGAGGAAACGTTTCTTTTATCAAAACTTACCCAGGACTGCACAGCTCATGAATCACCAGATTTCTAAGAGTGTAATCTTTCTTGCTGTAGTTCCAAAGTGTTGTTTGTAAATACAAAGATGCTTCTATTGTTTCCAGCCTGGAGAGCCCTCACAGAAGGGGCACTAGTAAGACTTTCTGACAGTGAGGCCAGTGGTCACTGGCTGGGTTCCCGGCAGCTGCAATGATGGTAATGATGATGGTGGTGGTGGTGATGATAACATGATGATGAAGAAAATAATAGCAGCCACTGTCATTATGTTCTTAATTCAGTGTCTTAATTCTTCATTAAGGGCAGAACTCCAAGATAAGCATATTGTTTTCTCCAGGTTAGAGCTGAAGAACTACAAAACAGTGCTCCAGTAACACAAACAGGAAGAGAGAGAGTAGGCTGTCTCCCCAGCAGTCTGTCTCTAGGGCTGGGCACACACCTTTCACCACCCCTTGGACTGCCTCCCTCTGGTGTGATTGCCAGGACCTACCCACAGAGATCCCTCATTACTGGTCCACTTTTGTACTCCCTGCCCCCTCCTTGTTCTTCCCCAAATAAACGAATAATACTCTAAGCATTGTGTACTAGTTTGGTTCAGGGATTCTCAGTTCTGCCACTGCTAACTCAACTAGAGACCTTCCAGTGCTGACCCTAGGGCTGCAGTCCCTTGGGTGTTCTTCCTGGTTGCTGCTCCTATTTTCATTCTTATGATTGCCAATGCCGACTTTATTACTGGGCCACTTCTGCCCTCTCTTGCTTACAGCTTTAATCACTAAGATCCACTTTTCAGGAGCTGGCCCCTTGTGGAAGCGGGGGTCGGGGGGCAGGTTGTGCTCTGCCCCTGGCACTGTGCCAGGGTAGGGGCTGAGGATGGAGGCTGAGGGAGTTCCCCTTCTGGCCCAAATGGGGGGCTCTTAATTTTTCTATCTATATTCTGGTTGCAGGCTGGGCCTTTGGCTGGAGAACTGATAATTCTGCAGTACAAGTCAGACTTGATGATTTTAGAATGTCAGTGAGTCAGAGGAAGAGCAGAGCCAAGTGTGTGTTCCTTGCACTATTTATTGCATTAGGAATTCCCTTAACAGCAGTGGTTTTCCCTTTTCATTTAAGGCATCACCTTGGGAATTTTCAGAGTCTAAAATCAGAATTGATTTTTCTTCCAAGACCAGGGAAGCAACTGGGCACAACTCTTGGCACAGTTAAGAG
The DNA here is from genome assembly GCA_004027205.1 of Ctenodactylus gundi. Lineage (NCBI taxonomy): Eukaryota > Metazoa > Chordata > Mammalia > Rodentia > Ctenodactylidae > Ctenodactylus > Ctenodactylus gundi. The sequence goes on along the minus strand of PVKB01000415.1, from coordinate 428,923 downwards.
CATCTCTGTGTATTAGTTTGGGTTCTTTCAAAAGGCAGAATTTACAGAGATTATAACAAAAGGATCTATTTAGAAGGCTTACAAATCGGGGGGGTGGTGGGGGGGTAAGGATAGTTCAAGATGATGGCCTGCACGTGTGAGAGCTGGAGTGTCCGAAGGCTGCTCAGCTGCAAAGTAGAGCTCCCGCCCAGGACTGCAGGACAGCCAGTGAGGTGAGAGTCTGCTGCAGATCTTGGTTGTTTAAAGAACATGGCAAAAACTGGAGCCTGAAGATGGGTGACTGAAGAGCAGTGACGGGCAGACAGGCACAAGTCGAAACTAGAGCGAATCTGTGGTGAAGATCTGCGGCGTGTAGCATGTGAGCATCTGTACACAATTGCAAAGAGGAGAGCTTTTCCAGAGGAAGAAGCTGTAACAATCTTCCCTATTCCTGACTGTTATACCCTTGAAGTTCCACTTGGCCCTCCCACATCTGGGTCGGTGATCTTCCCTCACTGGCTGGCCCACAAGTCACTCCCACTTGAATCCAGGCTGGTTCTCAATTCCCAATGTAGGTGTGGTTCCCAGACCCTAATGTAGGTGTGGTTTCTGATTGCCTGAAGTTGACATAATCTCTCCAATGGTCACACTCTCAAAAAGAAGTTGCTATCATTATGGACTGTGATAATTTAATATTGAGCAATACTGAACTGATAGTTTGAAGCATGGTTTGAAAGGTTGGAATGTGTGATCAGAGACTCCTTTTACCCTGAGACGAGTGATAGAGTCCCTGGAAGAAAGACAACAGGGCAACTTATGTGCCAACTCAATTGTTGAGTGTGTCCACTTGCCAAACTAGGGGCTTCTGCTGTTGTCCAGAAAATGTGGTCACATTGACATAGACTAAATGGAAGCACACACATATTCATTTTAACAGCATCTCTCTTTTTAAAAATTTGTGGAAAATATTGTTTAATGAGTAGAGTTTGGGCTGGAGATAAATGAAATTTTCCAAAGATGGTGGGGATGGCATTACAATACTGTGATGTATTAAGTGCCTCTGAGTTGTTCACTGAAAATGAAAATGGTAAGTTATATGTTACATTTATTTTACCACAGTGTAATTTTTGAAATTAAAATACAAATAGGTTAGCATTTGCCAGAGTGGAACCAGGGCTTTGGGCAAATGGCAACCACCTCAATTTTTTTTTCCTTTTTTCTTTTTTCTCTTCTATGCTTGCTTGCTTTCTTTGTTTCCTTCTTTCTTCTCTTTATTTTTTCCCAGTTTTTGTGGTTCTAAGAATCAAGCCCAGGGCCTTGTATATACCAAGCAGGTGTTTATCCCTAAGCTACCTCCCCAGCCCTCTTTCTCTTTTTAAATAGAACACTATATACTTAGAACTAAGTATGCAAAGTTCACTGGTCATAATCTCAGCTAGATGGCTCATTGGATGTCTATACCTATGTAATTACTACTCAGTGCAGATGTAGAACATTCCAACACCCAGAAGCTCTTTTCCAGATGTAATTTTCCCCAGAGGGAACTGCTGTGCTGCCTTCTGTCACCATCATTTGGTTTTGTAATTCTTAAACTCCATGCAAATGATATCAGGCAGTATATACTCCCTTGCATCTGACTTCTTTCAGTTAACGTAAAGCTTTTGAGATCCATTCATTTATCATTAACCAGTATTTACCAGTAGTTCTTTCTTTCCTAATTGCTGTGTTATTTACATTGTGTACTTATTTGCTGAAGGATATTTGAGGCTGCTGTAAATAAAGGTGCCATGAGCATGATGTTGATGAACCTGTGCACTCCTCTTGGGTGCGGAACAGGAAGTGGAACCATGAAGCATAGGGTGAGCGTATTTAACTGCAGTGTGGATTTGCCACTTTCTGAAGCAGTTGTACTAGCTTGCCTGCCCAATAGCAGGGCACCAATTCCTTCTGTGTACACTAACACTTGTTAGTGGGTTTTGTTTATTTTTGTGTCCTCTTTCAAGTCATCCTGCCAGCATGCAAGGGTTTTTCTGAGATAGGGTCTCACTCTGTCATCCAGGCTGGTCTTGAACTCACTAAGTATCCCAGGCTGGCCTCAAGCACACAGCAGTCCTCCTGCCTCAGCCCCCTGAGTGCTGGGATTACAGGCATGCACGACCTTGCCCAGTTTATGTGATGCTGGACTCAGGGACTTGTGCTTGCCAGGCAAGCACTCTAACCGCTGTGGTATTCCTTCAGCCCCAATGTATAGATAATTTACCATGAATTTGGACCTTTCAACACATGTTTGTCTTTGTCTTACCCCATTCATGATCGGGAAGAAAGCAAAATAGTAGAGAAGGGCGTGTGGATTAGGATTCTTGGAGAAACAAAATTAATAAAAAATATATAAAGGGGAATTTATTAGGATACCTTACAAGGCTGAAGACAGAGTTCAAAATGGCCGCCTGCAGGAGTTGAAGGGTCCAGACAGCAGAACACCAGTGTGGCACTGTAAGACAGCCCTTGCAAGTGTGCCATGGGTGGGCATCCAAAGGCACTGACAAGGACCTGAAGACGAGCAGATCTGCGATAGAGACTGGCAGTGCAAAGACAGGAGCGTGTCAGTGTCTAGAGATCATGGTGAAGGCTGGAGCTCTTCCAGAAGAAAAGTTGTAATGATCCTCCTTTCTTCCTTTCTATTAATTTTGAGCTGTTAGTCTGTTTGTTGGGCCATTCACATCCAAGATAGGGTTTCTTTCCTCATTTGCTTTTCTGTAAGTCAATCACTCATATGGAAATCTCCATTCTCCACATGGGTGGGCATACCCAAAGTCCTTAAGGCTGTCATAATTTTTTTTGAGATAGGATCTCACTCTGTAATTCAATTTGGTCCTGAACTCACCGTTTAGCCCAGGCTGGCCTTAAACACATAGTAATCCTCCTACCTCAACCTCCCAAACGCTGAGATTAGAAGCATGTGCCATCGTGCCTAGTTTATGTTATGCTGGGGAATCGAACCCAAGGTCTTGTGCTTAATAGGCAATTGCTTTAACTACTGCACTATGCCCCAAGCCCTAACATAATCCTTTTAGCAGTCACAATCTACTCTTCTCAACTTGACTATACTTTAATCTCCAATATAATAATCACATTCCTAAAGATACCTGACATAATACAACTACCCTGCATACCAATGGAAGCACAATAAACTCCTCCTCTGCCCTAGAATTAGAACACTGCGTTCCTCATTGGGAGATGCTTATTCTCCTAACATTCAGTTACTTAAATATTATGTAACTTTAACAAGTTCCACTATTAAGTCAACTAGTGCTAGGTATATGTATACAAGCATAATGGTATCATAGAAAAGAAATTCTAATTACAGTCCTCATTTCTGTAACTTATCACGTGGTTGTAGCTGGTATTTATAACTACCTTCTTCTGCTATCCATTCTGTTTTTCCTTGGGACCTTCAGCAAGCACCTCAGCAAGTCTTGGATCTTTTCCTGGCATGGTGACCCATATCTTCATTTCTGAAAGCTCTAGGCCATTCTGCCTGGATTGGGTTTATCGTTTCCCACTGACTTTAATAACAGGGCATGATCATAGTAAGAGACACCCTAACGATCTCCTGCACCTCACACATGTTCTTCCTTACCTCACACATGTTCTTCCTTACCTCCAACATGGAGTAATATTCTGGTTTCCCCTTGGTAGCCTGGATTGGTCACTTCCAATACTGCAACTCCTTTTTTGTCTTGTTGGCTCAGTAGTACAAGGAGGCCAAAATGACTGGGGGACATCTTAGCTTCCAGTTTAGTGGAATGGTTGCCTCCTGATATATGCCTTTCTCTGTCTGGACCTAGGATTTCTAGGTCAGCAAAATATAAGGTCACAAATTTTGCTAGCGGGTCAGTAGGAGTGATGGTCTACCCCTTGATTCCTGGGCCTGTGAATCTTTTGGGAGATCCCCAGTCTTCATCATCATCTCTAGACATCAGCTTGCTCTCCAGCACAGATTCACTTCAGTCTTCAGGTCTTTGTCATTGCCTTTGGATGTCGTTCCAAGGCACAGCCTTGTAGCAGCTATCTTATGGTGTCAGACTGGTATTCTGTCTCACATCTGAGCAGCCTCTGGACCCTCCAGCTTCTACAGGTGGCCATTTTGAATGCTCTTCAGACTATAAGTCATCCTAATAAACTCCTATATATATTCCATATATGAGAACTTACTAGGATACATATCTATATATGTAATTTCTATTTTTATTTCCCCAAGAAATTTAACTCATACAGAGGGATTTTGTCTTCTCTCTGTCATCCATGAGCAGTGTTTTCCAGCCTCCAAGGAAGGCCTTTTCTTAACTGTGGATACATTTCTCCAAATTAGATGACATATAGAATGTTTGATGTTGAGCACATGGAAGTTAGTAAGATTGCTTCTGTTCCTGTGCTTCTGTTTCTACCTGACTCTTATTAAGCTATTTTAATATTTTTCAGCACTGGAGATTAAACCCAAGGATGCTGTACCACTGAGCTATATTCCCAGCCCTTTTTTAATTTTTATTGAGGTGCGATCTGCAATGTTGTCCACGCTAGTCTTGGACTTGTGACCTTCCTGCTTCAGTTTCCGTGGAGCTGCGATTCCAGGCATGTGCCATCATGTCTGGCAGTTTAGTGTATTGCCTTACCCTGCCTTTTATTCTTCTCATAGTGTGCTTTTTTTGGGGGGGGGGGGAATAAGGGGGTTTAGATCCTATTTTTTTGGTTTTTTCACCAGAAAAGCATTTTTCCTTCCTTCAGTATTCTACCCCCCAACCCCCTCCCCCCAAACACATCTGCAGTTTTGCTTTCCACAATTTATTTTAGCCATTGGTCAACAATATTACATGGAAACTTTCAGAAGTAATCTATTCAAAAGTTTTAAAGTGCATGTCATTTCTGAGTACCATGATGAAAATGTGTTCCATACCACCCAGCATGAGAATCATCCTGTGTTCAGCGCGTCCAAGCTGTGTGTGCTCCCTACCCCTTAGTCACTCAGTAGCTATCTGGATTATCAGATCAACTGTTGGGTAGCCATTATTATACTGAACGCTGGCTCCAAAGTGCACGAGTAGGAAGGCTGGCAATTCAGATATGCTGTTCTATAGTGTGTCTTTTGGGTGAAAAGGCAAAAGTTCTCTACTTTTAAGGGAAAAAAATGTGTGCTGGACTTGCTGAGATCTAGCTAAGAATAAAACATATGTAGTGTCCGGTACCACCTGCAGTTTCAGGGATCCCCTGAGGTCTTGGGAGGGCACATGGGAGGGCAGTTGCATTTGAAGTGTAAAGAATGGGTATTATGCACCACAATCTTGCTCAGGTTTTTGAAACAGAGTTAGTTCTGACCTGGGAATGACAGAAACGGGTTTGTCGGGTTTTGCAGATTTAATTGACGCAGTGGTGCTGCTCAGAGTAGAGTTGTCCACGCCATTGGGTGTGCCTTCTGCTCAGATACATTGTTGGTTTACAGCACTCCTTGATGAAGTAGCAAGTCACCCTCCTCTCTTCTCCATCTTCTCTCCTAGCTCAAGAGAGCCAGTAGTGAGGACATGCTCAATAAACCTGGAAGTACCACTCTGCCGGGGGCAGTGCGACTGAAGAAGACTGCGACAGCTGGTGCCATCTCGGAGCTGACAGAGAGCCGACTGAAGAGCACTGCAGGTAGGAAGGGCCCCCCAGAGGCCATTCTCTTGGCCACATGAAAAAGCATCAGTGATTGGTCCTCCGCCCCCCAAAGCCACCAGATACTCAGCACACTGAGCACTTATCCTGTGCCAGGCACTATTTTAAGTGGATAATGTCCCTGCCACCTGGAGGTTGCAGCCAGTGAGAGATGGTGAGAAAGGAAAACCAACGGGAAGAGAGTGCTGTGATTTACTCTGTGTCTCCCAGTAGGCTGCTTGGGACGGTGCCTGTATGAGAATCTTGTGGGAACCAGGCAAGGTGGTGTGTGTGCTGGGGTCATTTTGGCACAAAATGTACTTATGCATAGACATAGGAAAGCCGAGCAGAGCTGGGTTGTAACTTAGTGGTTAGAGCACCTGGCTAGCAAGTACAAGGCCTTGGATTTGATTCCTAGCACCACCTAGGCTGGGCATGGTGGTGCATGCCTGTAATCACAGCACTAGGCTGAGGCAGGCAGATTACAATGTGTACAAGGCTAGGCTGGGCTACACTGTGAATTCAGAATCAATCTGGACTACAGAGTCAGACTGCCTCAAAAAAGAAGGAGGAGGAGGAGGAAGAGGAGGAGGAGAAGAAGAGGAGGAGGAGGAGGAAGAGGAGGAGGAGGAGGAAGAGAAGGTGGAGGAAGAGGAGGAGGAGGAGGAGGAAGAGGAAGAGGAGGAAGAAAGCAAGCTTGGTTCTAAATTGCAATTCTCAATGAAGTGTTAAATTATGTAAGGTGGGAAAATAACCTACGTATACTATTACTACTTTATAATAGGTGTTTATGTTAGTAAACTTAAGGTTTTGGGCTCTTTTCATAAAACATCACATTCCAAGCTACCTTTCTAAAGTTACCTTTTAGTTTATCCAGTTTTCAAAAAGTCGAATCTCTAAAAGTTGTAGGTAGCTTTTGGATGTAAGGGAAATGGCCTCATGTTTCTGTATAACATCGTAGTATCATTGTTTTAAGGATCAGTTTCACACTAAACATAAACATGTACACATTTTGTTTTAAAACTATAACAAATGAAAGTATAAGTGATATTTATCAAGCCAGCCTGATATTGAGTCCTCAAATTAGTAAAGCACCACTAAAAAGATAGATCAATTTTACTCTCAAATACTAGTGAAAAAATGTGAGAGAAAAAAAACTAGCTAGTAGAATTTTAAGATTGAAAGAATAGTAGTGCAGATCCCAACCAAGCAGAGTTATGTTAAGAATGAGGGAATGTTAGAGAATCGGAATATGCTCTAGCGTGCAATAATAATAAACCAAAAAAAAAAAAAAATCTAAGACAGTTGTCCTAATAGGTATGGAAGATGCACTTGTCACAGTTAGCAATCTCTCTGACTTAATAACAAACATGGGTCAGTTATAAGTATACAGAGACTTATTTGGTGCTATAAAATGTATGTATCTTGTCAGGTACAGTGGTGTGCACCTGTAGTCTCAGCTACTTTGAGGCTGAGGCAGGACGATTATTTGAGGTCAGCTGAGAAACATAGTGAAGCCTCATCTCAAAATAAACAAGTGACTTTCTTACTTGTAACTAGTTACGATAATAGCATAAGATACGGCCTCATTTATGAAGGAATGAAAAGGTAAATTGCTAGAGATAAGCTTGATAGGACAAGAACCTGTGTACAAAAAAACCCAAAACTCTTAAAATCCTTTTGAAGGACAAACATATGTCCTGTGAAGAAGACATAACAAGAGTGAGGATGTACTTGGCTTTGGAAGGGACGAGTAACTACAGCAAAGATTAAATTTAATAGTACAGTAAGTGCTCTAAGGATGCTTAAGTTATTCTATGAATTAATTTACATCCTAACTGAAATATCAATGGGAATTTGGAAGTAGAAACATGGATAAATGATACTAGAGTTTATATATAAACAGTAATTCTCCATGAAGGTGGATTAAGCCTCTGCCCTGCAACCAAGCAAGCAGGTGGCAAAGTCTGAAGCCAGTTTTGGTTGATACATCTGGGAAGAGATACTGACCTCTAGTGGGTGAGAGTTGAATATCTTACATGCGCGGAGCAGTTCCGCAGTCCCCCCTGTGGTTATCCTGCTCAGACCATCAATAATACCACTGCTGAAGAACCCTGGTCTAGAAAAGTAAACAAACAAATAAAAAAAATTCTAGAATAACCAGGAAAATTCTAGAAAGTACATAAACATCTTGGAACTTGAGAAGACACAGGCAACTCAGGGGAGTGGTGGAGAAAGCCAGGTATCCTGGTAGTTTAGGATAAGGTGAAAGTGGCGTTTTGCATCAAGATGAATCATTTGCTTAAACTTGGGAGTCTGGGGCAACTCGGGAGTCTGGGAGTGTGCCGGCCAGCGTTCAAAAAAAAAAAAAAGCTGACAAAAACTTTATGGAAAAAACTGGAGCCACGTCTTGTTCCTTTCATCAAAATAAATGCCAACTAGAGTAAATATTTAAATAAAATAAAACATGAAACTCTGAAAGTGCAGAGAGAAAACACTGGAAAAGTAGGCTTAGGCTCAGCCCTTTCTAAGTAGAAACAAACACAAAAGGGAAAGTATGCAAAATGTAATAACGTAAAAATATAAAAAGTACTGTGTAAAAAGAAATTCATTTGTAATATGTGAAACAAAAGGTTTATTTACAAAGAATTTCTTAAAGTCCGTAAGAGAATACAATAGAACAATATGTGGTTTACATAAAAAGGAAGCCAGCTAGTGGAAATAGCTAAGCATTGCCTACATGTTGCTTAAGAAATATTAGTAAAATCAATAATTACAGGGGCTGGAGAAGTGGCACAGGAGTTAGGGCACTGTGGGCACTAACATGCTTGTTTATCAACTCCCCAGCCTCAGGAACGCTGGGCTTGGTGGCACATGCCTATATGCTGAGTGCTTGGGAGTCTGAGGCAGGAAGATTGCTGTGATTCAGGACCAGCCTGGACTATAGAGTGAGAACTTGTCTCAAAAAACAAACAAACAAGCAATAATTACATTTATTTGATTCTCCTAACAGATTAGCAGAAAGTCGGATAGTCATTGTTAGTATTACTAGGAATATAAGGAGCTAGCATACCATAATGGTTTGTGCACGAACACTGATCCGTGATATTTATTTAAATGTTAAATATGTATAAACTTTGACTAAACATACTATTTATTTTTTGTTTTTTGTCTTTTTGGTGCTGAGAAATAACCCCCGACTTTCATGTGTTCTACTATCAAGCTTTATCTGCAGCCCCTCTGCTGCTTATAATTTAACATTACTTCAAAAAGGATGCCTATGTCTAGTTAACCTGTTATTTATAATAGTAAAACACTGATTTGAGCCAATTGAATGGTATGTAGTCACAAAATGGATACAGATTGATCAGTGCTGGTAGATCTTCAAGTGAAACTAAGGAAAAGTAACAGTGCACGTAATATGATATGCTCCCATTTGCTTTTGTTTTTAAAGTATATCTATATTTTTTTGAGACAGGGTCTTTCTGGTAGCCCAGGCTGGCCTTGGACTCATGGCAGTCCCCTTGCCTCAGCCTCCTCAGTGCTGGGATTACAGGCGTGCACCTCCATGCCTAGCTTATGTGGTTCTGGGGAATCAAACCCAGGGCCTTGTGCTTGCTAGGCAAGTACTCTAACCTCTAAGTTACCCAGTATGTATTTATGATACATAATAATTATGTTCAGTTTGAGAAAGTGATGTACATATGTGTTGCATCTTTGCCGAAACTTGCCGACACTCTCACCTCTTCTACATTCCCTCTCCCTCTCTTAAAAAGAAAAAGAAAATAACTATCTCCCTGTTTACTGTGACCACTTTTTTTTGTCTTTTACTTATTTATACTTTGGGTTTCTCATATTAGAGAAACCATACAGTATTTAAGCTTCTGTGTCTGGTTCATTTCGCTCAACATAAATTCATGTTTCTACAAATGGTTCAAATTTTTCTTTATGGTCAAGTAGTACTTCATTGTGTATATATACAACATTTTCTGTATTAATTCATTATTGATGTATGTGTCAGCAGCTTCTAGGTCTTAGCTATTGTGAGTTGTGCTGCTATAAACACAGGTAAGCATGTGTCACTATCGCACAATGACTAACTCTTTTAGGAAGATATCCCACAAAGCTCGAGCTGGGTCAAATCAATATCTATTTTCAGTTTTTTGAGGAATCTCCATACCGCTTTCGATAATTGGTTGTACCAGTTTACAGTTCCATCAGAAACGAAGGGTTCTCTTGTCCCACAGCCTCACCAGCATTTATTGTTTTTGTTTGAGATATTATTACTAATCATTTTACAGGAATAAGATGAAATCTTAGGGTTGTTTTAGTTTGTATTTCCCTAGTGGCTAAAGATGTTGAACAATTTCATGTATTTGGTTAGTTGTATTTCTTCTGAGAGCTGTCTACTCATTTCAGTTGCTGATTTTTTGATTGGGCCTTTTGTTTTGGGGCATGTAATTCTTTTCAGTTATTTATTTATTTTTAAACATTAACCTTCTGTCAGAGAGGTGTCTGGCAAAATGTTTTTCCTATTTTGTCAGTTCTTTCCTCACTCTGTTAAGTAATAGACTTTTTAAAATGTGAGAATATGTGAGGTAGGAATGGTTATTTTTAAGAATAGTTACCAGAATTGAAAACAATGGAGACTTTTTTTTTTTTGAGACAGGGTCTTTCTCTTTAATCTAGGCTGGTTCTGAGCTCACTGTCTAGCCCAGACTGGCCTCAAACTTATGCTAATTCTCTTTTCTCAGCCTCCTGAGTGCTAGCATTACAGGTGTGTGGTACTGCACCCAGTTTATGTAGTGCTGGGGAATTGAACTTTATGTGTGCTTTAACTGAGTTCAGCCCCAGGGAGACTTTTTATTTTAGTACTTTTATACTATTTGAGGAATTTTGACATACATATTGCTATAAATATTAAAAATAGATAAGCAAATTAGCTTCCTACACTTTTTCTTTCTTTCACCAAATCTTCCCTCTTCTACTTGTCTTTCTGTGGTGTTTCTTAGCCGTGTGTTGGTAGATTATTTGCTCATGGCGTATGCTTCTTTGTCAGGATTCTAGCCAAAGACCCCGCTTAATCCCATCTCCCACGAGGGTAAGCTCCCGGGCTGTGTGGGGCGCTAACATGCTTGTTTATCAAATGTAGGAAGTAACTACATAACTACTTTATCGTGATGTTCTTGGGACAGACTTCTGTGAATACTCCACAAACTGTAATGCACTATTGGAATTTAAGACATAGTTACTGTTCTCCTAGTTACTCAGACTTACTGTTAATTTTAGTAAAATTAAATTCTTGGAATTAACTGAGTTGAATTTGAAATTGCATTTATTTAATTTTATTTTATTTTAGGGTGGAAACTCAAGGCCTCATATTTCCTAGATAAATACTGTACCCCCAATTCTGAAGCTTTATTTTCAAATGTAAATAGTACTCAACACTTTTATCCTAGCATCTGGACTTCTGACTATTTTGTATACTGAATGATATCCCCAGTTTTGCCACCTCTGTGGTGAATTCCAGTCTGTTAGGACTGATGGTTAGGAACAGTGGCATATAGTGCTCTCCGGGTTGGGGTGTTGCCACCTTTGCACAATAGTGTCGAGGTGGTCATTTGAATATTTGATTGCATTTTGTCTATATATATATGTTAGCTTCCTGTCACTCTAATAACATACCTGAGATAATCATCTTAACAAGGGAAAAGGGGAGTATATGTGTGTGTGTGTGTGATGTGTGTGATAAGTGTGTGTGTTACCACAGATTGAACCCAGGGCCTTGCACACATGAGGCAAACACTCTACACCTGAGCTATATGTCTAGCCCTATAAGGAAAAAAGATACATTTCAGCTCACAGTTTTGAAGGTTCCAGTCCAAGATAAGACAGTCCTGTCACTTTGGGCCTGTAAGGAAGCAGCACACAGTGGGGCAAAGGTGCTCATCTTGCGGCAGGAAGCCGGAGAGTGAGAAGGGGCTGAGGTCCCACTTCTTGGTCACTTCTTCTAGTAAGCTGACTTCCCTCCACTAGGCCCCACCTCTCAGAGGTTCCACCCACTCCCAACGGTGCCATCTTGTGCCCCACACCTTTAACAGGTGTGCCTTGGGGACATTTGAGATCCAAACTATAGCAATTGACAAATAAGAAAATGAAAACGCTTACATTGATCTTTAGTGGAAGTTATAAAATCTTAATACATTTGAGGTGAAAACAGAAATTATTTTGTGAGTTAGAAAGGGCATCAACCAAGAGGTGCTCACAGGATTTAAGGCAGTTCTTCATTGGTTCAGCTGTGAAGGGAGCAAATCTAACTAAAGGGAATGAAGAAAACGCTGAAGATGTCTAATTAATTTCCTCTGGAAGGAAAGGTGTTAACCATAAACTGTATAAAGACTGTTAGGGGACAGGAGTCTTTTAATGACACTCAAGTCTTAGCTTTTGGACTTCTGACCTGTTTTCTCTAATGTATATGATATTATCTGTGTTCTCTTTCAAGTATATTAATTTTTCCTGATCTGATCTGTATGCTTGTTGCATAAACACTGTGCAAATTTCCGGGATCCATAGTGGTGCTCAGTACCCGTGTGTAGTACACAGTCGGATCAAGGTCGTTGGCACATCCATCGCCTCATCTCTTCATATCTATTGTTTCTTTGTTCAGCTGTGCTGATATTAAAGGTTGAAAAGAATTTTATGAAAGTATAATACAGCAGTAGTTCAGCCTGTGAGCAGCCTGTATAACGTCCTTCTCCGGGAATTGATCTGTCCTTCAGGAGTATCCGGCAGAATGAGGACAGGACGCTGAAAGTCGTGTGGCCAGGCCACGGCGCGGACCGGGTCCGCCGACCTGCATGCGCGGCACGCGCCACTTGTGTTGGGAGGTGTGGGCTTTCGCAAGCCTTTCCTTTGCCTTTATTCCCGGGCTTTTTGGGGTACCCAATACACAGGCCTCTGCAGTCCCCAACGCTCTTCCAGAGTTTGCTTCGGCCAGAACAAAAGCTGGCCACCCCCCTCGGGGGTGCATGGTACTGTGCGCCCCCGCAGCGGTTTCGAGGAGAATGGGGTGGTCCTCCAGGCATGGGGGCACCTTGCGGCCGCAGGCCTACGCTGAGCGTCCACTCGCTCGTAGATTCTGCCATCGATCTTACGCAGTTGAATGGCTTCCTCTTCTCTCGGAAGCGCCCGCTGGGGATGTCCTGGCTTGCCCAACAGGCGCGGGCTTCGGAAGACTCGGTGAGCGATGCCTCTGCTTGCCCCATAAACCATGTTTCTCCGTGTCCAAGGAGATGCTCCGATGCGCCAGAAGACTGTAAATCAATCTTACCACCAGGAGGCGGCCTTGTAAAGAACATCAACATGCCCTTATCCCTCTGGAGTTCTGGTTCTGAAGAATGGTTTAGGTCCTGACTTTAGAACCTGGGCACAGACCTGAAATCCTTGAACTCTGGGAGGCAGAGGCAAGAGGATTAGCAGTGTCGTGAGAATTTGTCTCAAAAAAATTTAAAAGTGGGTTTGGGATATAGAAACCCAATTCATTCATTGAGTCAGCAAATGCTATTGAGTGTCTGTTGTGTGTTCAGTGTTGATCTAAGCAAAAAAAAAACCATCATCAGTGGCCAGGAGCAGGGTCCTTGCTTTTATAGAGCTGAGAAAAACATGGAAAGGTGAGAAAGTTACCAGTGGACAGCTGTGAAAGGCCACTCCAGCAGGGGGCAATGCTGGAGCCAAGGGCCAGCACCAGCCCTCATCCACCACACCCACAGAGCAGCTTCTGGCCACCTGGCCACAGCAGAATGAGCAGTAGGAGAGGAAAGGGGGCTGGGTATGCTCAGCAGGGCTTTGCATTGTAAAGTGATACGACCCAACTTTGATTTGAAAGGAATTCTTTGGCGGATTCTCAATCTAGGAAAAAAGTGAGTGGCCTGTGCTGAGTTGGTGGCTGCACAGCTGTAGTCAGGTTCTGGGCGTGTTTTGAAGGATGAGGCCAGCAGGCTTTACTCTCCTGCTGGATCCTCCCCATCCCCACCTGATGTTGGGGTTGGAACCCAGGGCTTCACACATACAAGGCAAGTGCTGTTACCACTGACCTACATCCCCAGCCCTGAGTTTTTAAAAAATACTGTGATAAAAGACATGTAGCATGAGCCTCTGGAACCATTTTTAAGTGTACAGCTCAGTGGCACAGAGTGCACTCTCACTGGGGTGCAGCCATTCTGACCAGCCGCCTCTAGAACTCTTTTCAACCTTTAAAACCGAAGCTGTTCCCATGAACACTAAGGCCCCATGCCCCTCCACTCTGCCCAGGCAACCACACTTCTGTTGTCTCTCTCTGTAGATACAACTTCTCTGAGGACCTCACAGGAGTTTTGTTTTAGCCAGCGTGAGAGACAGAGTGGGTGTTAAAGACTGGGGTACAGTTTTAGCAATTTTTCCTTCCCTCTCTCCTCTTTCTTTGTTGTGTCCCTTGTTGCCTTGGTGGCTGCCTGAGAATAACCTTATCTTCCCCGGGCTTGTATTAGGTGGTCACGGCTTGTATTGTGGCTATTATCAGCTGACCATGGCTGTTTCCTGAGCCTCCTCTTCCAATGACATTGTCAAGGAGAAAGGAGTCCTGGAATACTTTCTGAAGGGCTCTTGTGGTCCGGTTACTCTTATTTATGATGATTATTTTATAAGGCACCTTCAGTATCCTAAAATGAAATTTATTAATCCATATACATGATTGAAAAAAATCAACATATTGTCTTACTAGTAATATATGAAAGAAATAAAAGGGAAGTAATTTTTTAGTAAAGTAACAACATGCTGTGTATCAGTGCAGAGGGCTGGTTTCACTAGGAGGCAGTTAGTTGCCTCTACATGGTAGGATGTGGCTGTCAGAATAATTGCTACAACTAAGACTGACTAACTTGGTTATAATATAGACAGGGGTGACATTCTGAAATGCTGACTCCTGAGGACAAACTTTTGAACAAAACAGAGTATTGTCTTCCCTTGAAGCTACATGTTGCATGCATAGAAAATTCAGTGTATAATAATAATAATGCTCTGTGTTTTTGTGTTTTATGCAAAACAGGTTATGGGCTTAGATAATTATGGCCAGTTCTTTTCACCTTCACGAGTGCTGGCATAACGTAAGAAATGAAAGTGGCTGTACAAAACAGACAGCCTTGTTGTTTGCAAGCTTTATTGTATGTATTAGTCAGCTTTCCTGTTGTTGGACAAAATATTCAATTCGTGACTTAAGGAAAGGCTTGATGTGGCATATGTTTCCAGATGATTCAGTCATGTTCAGCTGTGTCCAAAATGGGTACATTGTAGTGTCTGGGAAGTAGAGCAGGGTAGCAGTGACAGAGAGGAAGACCATATACACAGTCCCAGGTCACACCTCTTTGACCCACCCAGACATAATTAGAAGTAAGCTTTTCTAATCCCCTGGGTATAGTTTAATTTAGCCAAGTTGACAAGTCACAATTCATTCCTTGTCAACTTGACAAATCAGATACATCTGCTTAAACAGTGCCTAGTCTCCCTAGTCTCCAGACAATAGCAGTTTTATAAGTCTACCTAATGTGATACAGCTATGCAGTAAACAACCAGAAGTGCCCTAATTTTCTCCCCAAAGTCTCAGTAGTTATAGCATTTTTCAAAAGTCCAAGTCAAAATCTCTTCTGAGATTCAAGGCAAAATCTTAACTGTGAACCTCTGAACAAATCAAAACTAAGTTATAGAATCCCAAAGTATATTGGCAAAGTATAAATGTTTTGATTCCAAAGGGAGATAGAAAATAATAGGAACACAACAAGACTAAAACCCAACAATGAAACATTTAGTTGTATAGCTCCATATGCGACATCCTGGCACATGGTGGTAAGATCTGAGATGTAGAGGTCTTGAGTGGCCCTAACTCTATGGCCTTGCTGCTTGCATGGCCTCTTTTTTGGGCTGGAATACTTTCTGAAGGGCTCCTGTGGGCTTCCTTTTGGGCTGGGCATACTCAGGGCCTGCAGTTTTCCTCAGCAGACATTACACAGTTCTAGGATTTCCAGCCTTCGGGGATATCCACTGCTCCTTTGGTTTCATTAACAGAGTTTAACATACTGTCCTCTCAGGGCTACTTTCCAAGCCTTCCAGATCTTCCTTTGAAATCTGGGTAGAAGCCTCCCAGACTCTACAATTCTAATATTCCATATGCCAGTGAAACCAACATCACGTGAACAATGCCAAAGTCTACTGTCAGCACAGTTGGAAGCCAGCCATAATTTCAGCAGCCGCTGCGTGCCTAGCAGATGAGCATGGTGAAAGGAATCCAGTTCTCCAGTTCTTTATGAGGCCTTTCTCAAGCTGGTTGCCTAGTAGATCTCTCTTCAAATGAAAAGTTTATGGTTGTACACCCTGAGCCTGCAGTGGGTTGGGGTTGCTGATTGCTGGGATGCCCTCAAAGCATCTTCTTATCTTTGTACAAACTACTTGATTGCTTTTGAATGGCTTTAATCTCTTCAGCAACTGTACCTCCTTTGGCCCCAACTTTAAATATGCTTCCTTTTGTGCCAAAGTTTGAGTTTTTGAAGTTTGTCGTGTTTAGCTTTCTGCTCTCAATTTGGTGTTTTTTTTTTTTAAACTCTAGTCATTGGTATTGATATGTAACTCTTATGGTTTGGATCTAAAATATCCCCCTGAAGTCTCATGTATTATAAGACATTTGTACCATAAGGACACCAGATTCTAAGCTTAGTGTATTCAACCTTTGATGAGTTCAGCAGCTAATTGTGCTGATTAGGAAGTGTGACCTGGTGGAATTGGGTCACTTGAGGACATGACCTGGGAGGGCATATTCTTGTCCTTCTTCTCCCTTAATTCTCTGTTTTGTGGCTGCTGTGGTTCGATCAGCCTCCCCCAGCAGGCTCTTCTGCTGTCTGTTCTGCCCTGAGCCAAGTAACCATGAGCTGAATCCTCTGAAAAATGTGAGCCAAAATAAACCCCTCCTCCTTTGAGTTGTAGGTGATAGGTAGTTTGTACCAGTGACCAGTATGATAGTGATATTTCATTGTCATTTATTTACTTTGCATTTCCCTAGTGACTAGTAATACTGAACCTCTTTTCACACTCTTACGATCTATATAAACTCATCAATAAAACATTTGTTCATGTCTCTTGCCCATTTTCTGGTTTTTAAATATATACATTATATATTTATATATATTTTTAATGTTGAGTTTGGGAGTTCTTTGTATGTTCCGGGTTCTATTTCTTATGTTTTATAAATATTTTATTGACATCTCTATCTTTTTATCTCTCTCTTCAGAGAATAATAGTTTGTAATTTTGACAAAGTCCCACTTATTAGTTTTTCCTTTTATGGATTACATAGATTCTGCTTATTATTCTTCATCTAACCATAGATGTGTACATTTTTCTTATGTGCTTTTTTCTAAAAATGTTATTGTTTGCCTTTTAGTTAAATGTGTGATACATTTTGAGTTAATTTTTGTATAGGTTGTACGACACTTGGATCAAGGTGCTTTTTTTTTTTTCTCCAGATGTCTAGTTGGTCCAGCACTATTTTTTGAAACAGATATTTATCCTCCATTAACTGGTTATTTCACTTTTGTCAAAAACCAGCACAACGTATTTATGTAGGCTTACTTCTGAATCATCTATTCTGTACTATTGATCTATGCCTCCAAGAATGCCTTGTAGTGTTGGTTGTACTAGCTCTGTAAGCCTTGAGATCGGTTAGATTGATTCTTCTCACTTTATTCTTTTCCAAAATTATTTTAGAATAATTTCCCTTACTCTTGCAAAGGAAATCTTCTGAGATTTTATAGGAGTTGTCTTGAACTTGTACATCAATTTAGGGACAGTTGGCATCTTTTTACTATTTTGAGTCTTCTTATTCATGAATATAGTATGCATCTCCATTTATTTAGATTGTTATTGATTTTTTAATATTGCAATCTTCAGCATATAAAGTCTGTACTTAAGATTTATGCCTAAATATTCTCACTTATTATTTTTGAGCAATTATAAATTATATTTTGAATGTTGCTGTTCATTGCTGGTATATTGGAATGTAATTAGTTTTCAGATGTTTGCCTCATGTCTTGCAACTTTGTGGAATTCATTAGTTTTAGGAGAGTTTTGCTTATTTATTTTAGATTTATTGTGACTTTAAATTTAAGCAACTGTGTAATCTATAAGTAGGAACAGTTTTACTTCTTCATTGATGATCCTATATGCCTTTTTAATTTCTTTTCTTGTCCTATTGTACTGACTAGAAAATTCAGCACAATACTGAATGAAAGTGCTGAGAGTGTGCATTCTTGCCTTATTCTTGATCCTAGGGAGAAGGCATTTATTCTTTAGCCATTAATGTTAGCTATTAGAGTCTTTTTGATATGCCATTTATTAAGTTAAGAAATTTCATCTCCATTCCAGTTTTGAGATTTTTTTCTGATAAATTTCTCTCTATTCTATTTTTAAAATCATATTTGGATGTTGAGTTTTATTACTTTTTTTCTGGATTGCTTTTTTCCTGGATGTGGTTATGTGATTTTTAAAGTTCTACTCATATGATAGGTTATATTGATTGACTTTTCTTTCAGGTCTTACTTGAATCTTGAAACTTACCTTGAATCCCCACTTGGTTATGGTATATAATTCTTCTTATATATTGCCAAATTCTATTTGCTAATATCATCTTGGGGATTTTTTCCACCCATATTCATGAAGATCTATAGTTTTGTATGGTCTGTTTGGTTTTGTTCTCCAGATAATACTATTTCATGAAATAAATTGGAAAATATTCCCAACTTTTCTGTTTCTTGGAAAAACTAGTATAGAATCTTCGTGTTAATTCTTCGTTAAAATTTTGATAGAATTCAGTGAAACCTTTTGTGCCTGGAAGGTTTGTTTGTTTGTTTGTTTGTTTGTCATTGTTGGGAAAGAAGTTTTTTCAAGTTATAGGTTCAATTTCTCTAACAGGGCTGTTTATAGTATCTTTTTCATACCAAGTTTTGTTTTTCTGGCAAATTAGTACGTTTCTTCTAGGTTTCTTCAATTTTATATGTAGAGTGTTATTTGTAGCATTTCCTTTCTTCATTTGAGTCTACAAGGGCTGTAGTGATATACCCCATTTCATTCTTGGTGTTGATAACCTATATTTTCTCATTCCTCTGTCAGTCCTTGCTAAAAGTTTGTCAAATTTAGTGATATTTTTAAAGAATGAGCATTCTGTTTTGTTAATTTTTCTCTATTACTTTTCTGCTTTCAATTTCATCAATTTCTGCTTTTATTTTTATTAATTATTGTTCTGCAAAATAAAGCCAATCTTGCTTATCTTACAGTGTTTTGAGAATTAAATGAAATGACATATATGAGTACCTAGAGTAGAACCTGAAATGTTCTACTTATTTGATAAAATGAGATTATTTCTTTCTTTGAGCCATCTTTAAAAAAAAAACTATCTTTCTTAGACTCTCCCACTTAAAAACTATAGCAATTAAAAAATAAAAAAAGACCCGACCTCCCTGAGTGCATTATCACCTTGTCCAGTGTTGGGGTTTGCCTTATTAAGATTTTTTCCATCGGGGCTGGAGGAATGGCTCAGCAGTTAAAGTGCTTGCTTAGCAAGCAACAAGTCAAGTGCTAAGTACCCGAGTTTGATTCCCCAGCACCACGTACGCTGGGTGTGGTGGTGCACGCCTGTAATCCCAGCACTCGGGCGGCTGAGGCAGGAGGATTGCCTGAGTCTAAGGCCAGCCTGGGCTCCATAGTGAGTTCAGGACCAGCCTGGACTATGGAGAGACCCTGTCTCAAAAATAAAATAGAAAAAGATTTTTTTCCATCAAAATTACACCTGACTCATGTTATGTCTAGATTTATAGATAGATAGATAGATTTGAGAAAAATAAAAATTGTTTGCAAAATATTCCCCAGCCACCCTGGCAGCCGTTGGCAGATACTGTGAAGATTCAAGTGTAATCACAACCACCTGTGGAGTGAGACGGTATGAAAGAAAATGGACATTCAGCCCTCCTGGTCTAGTGGAAGAATCTGCTGTAATCATCTTGTCTGAAACCAGTTTGACAGATCATTTGTGTCATTTTTTCGGAAGCCCTTCCCCTGCCTTGTCCTTTATTCTCCAAATTGGGCTGCCTTCCAGTGTTGTCAGCAGTGCAACCCACAGACCTTCACAGCATCCTGACACAGTTCCCACCTGTTTCAGGAGCAAAGAAAAGAAATGTGAAGTGGTTTCCCAGGGCTCAGATAGTTTTATTCATAAGAGTAAATAGTTGCCAGTTTTACGTGTACATAGCACATTATGTATGTGTACTCGTAAGTTATACAAATACATGTAGAATGTTTATACATTATAAATAATATATTTTATCATTATATAAGAAAACATAAATATATAACCATTCTATTATGTATTGTTTATATACTAAAATATATCACAATCTATATTAATATGGCTTATATAAATATTATAAAGAAATAAATATTATGTAGCCACATTTCCAGTCCACACTTCAGGGCTCTAGCTTTAAGTCCTTTTTCTGTAAGGGTCATCTGTGGAAGTGAGACACTGCTGTCCTTATCTTTTTATTTTTTATTTACCTCATGTAGCCAGTATCACAAATCCTTCCCCACATCCCCCCGGATCCCCACCCCCACCTCCAGCCACAGGTCTACTACCACGGGCCCCTGTAGCTCCCTAACTTTATTTAAGTGCCTCTCACTCATCAACCAAGCTGCCTCTCTACCTGGAGAAGGGAAAGAAAGATAACTACAACAGCTTGCTTTGCTTTGCTCACTTGTTCTTTTCTCTGTCTCTTCCTTTCTTGCCTTGTCTTTCCAGTGGTGCTGAGGACTGAACCTGGGACTTCACACACTCCAGACTCACTCCACCACTGAGCTATACCCTTAGCCAAATTGGAGACCCTCACAGTATCAAATATTTTAAAGCCAATTGAATATGGTTTTTACTTCTTGGTGTTTGGACTCCTTTGATGCGGAAGTTGCTTCTTATTGCTGGAGATACTGACCTAAGAACCAAGGGCAGGATGTGCAGTGCTCTTGGGTGACTTGGGCCTTGGCAGGCTGTCTGCTTCCGCTGAGGTGCTATGACTCTTCTGTAGCTCAGATGTGCAGAAAGGGCCCTGCAAATATTCAGCATGTCCACCACCTACATTTACTTTAGTCAAGCCCAGGTGATTGAGAAGGCATTTTATGAAATAAGAAAAATGAGGAATAGAATTATACATTTTAAAGTATGCCCTTTCTCATTATAAGAAAGAATGCAATGAATTAGGAAATGGGGAAAAATAAGAAATCAATCTAGAAGCAAAATATATTCAGGAGAGTAATGTTGCACCCTGATAGCTTCTAATTTGGCTCCAAGTATCTTTTAGAAGCCAGAGGAAAGACAGAAACCTGATTCATGGTGACAAGATGAAAGAAACCCAGGTATTAATGAAGTACACAACTTTTCCTGAGATTAAAATGTATTTTTAAATATCTCTTTTGGAAATCTGAAGGGAATAAAGATTCAATAAGGTAAAAAAAATTGTAGTGTTCACATAGTAAAGCCACACATTTTATTAGTACTCATTAGGTAAATATTTTCTCCTTTGTTACTATTAAAACAAGTAATATACTATTCTTCTATTACAGTACTTAATTTTTTAAAAAACACAGCATTACAGCTAGATTTCTGTATGCTTAAACCAAATGATGCCATAGGCAGGAAAGAGGATTGGATGTTCTGGAATAATAATTCATTAATGGTTGGGAATCTGCTGGAGTATTAATACACTGAGAGCTAGAGATGTACTGGAGAAATACTACATCAAGGGCTGAGGGATGTTCTAGAGTAGCAGTGCAGTGAGGTTTGGAGTATCCTGGAGAAATACCACAGGAAGGGATGCGGGAGGTGCTAGAGAAGCAGTGCGGCGGGGACTGGAATGTGCTAGACAGATACTATGGGAAGGGTTGCCTGGTGTGCTAGAGGAGCAGTAAGCGAGGACTCGTATGCTGGAGAAGCACTACAGGAAAGACTGGGAAATGTGCTAGAGTAACAGCTCAGTGAGGGCTGGGGTGTGCTGGAGAAATACTGTGGGAGAGACTGGGCGATGTGCTGGAATAGTAGTACCGTGAGGAGGAAGCGTGCTGGGGAAATACTATGGGACAGCTGGGGTATGTGCTAGAGGAGCAGCTCAGTGAGGGCTGGGGTGCTCTAGAGAAATACTCCAGGAAGGGATGAGAAACGTGATAGAGTAGCAGTCGAGTAAGGGCTAGAGTGTGCTGGAGAAGCACGATGGGAAGGGCTGGGCAACGCTCTAGAGTACAGCCAGGGTGAAGTGTGCTGGCGTGATAATATGGAAAGGGCTGGGATGTGCTAGAGTGGCAGTGCGCTGAGGGCTGGGTGTGCTGGCACAGCAGTACAGGACAGCCTGAGAGAATGCTGAAGTCATAGAGTAAATGCTGGGGATATGCTAGAGCAATATTATAGTAAAGCATGATGGGTGTGCTGGAATAACAGTAGGTAAGTGCTGTGTTGTGGCTGGAGTAATAAGGACCAGAAGATATGTGGAGGAAAAATATAGTACTAGGCTCCAGGGGATATTATGTGATCAGTCATTGTGTTTACTAACTGAAATGTAAGTGATGTGTGAATAAATATGCCAGGAGTCATTTTAAAGACTCAAATTCTCTATGACTGTAGCAGAGAAGATAGGGGACAGAAAGATGCTTTCAACTGTCTGTTGGAACATCATTACTAAAACCCTAAATCAGATCTGCTGCTTTTCTAAATGCATGCACTCATCAATCTGAAAGTTCTAAGAGAATTATCATGAGTATTACTACTTCATGTGAAGTGGTTCATGGTCCAAACAACCTGACCTGGTGCTAGTACCGCAAGTTTCGCTATGGAATTGGAGAAAAGGAGAGAATTGTAGGGTCTCATTGTAGAACAAATTTTATCATCCAGAGAAAAGTTCTGCCTTTCTGGTCCTGCATAATTACCACATTGGCTGGAAGGGAAACTGGAGGTCATTCCACTGAATTCATGGAATATTAAAGTTCCAGCCCTTGAACTTGGCCATGACCTTCTCAAATGTTTAAGTCCCCCAGTGGAAAACATGATCAGATCTTGTGTGTGCTTTTCCTGGCTGCTGACACACAGTGGATTCTCAGTGTTGTGTTCTCTTTGATAGTGGGTTTAAATTACTGAGCTTGCCACTGAATTGTCTTTGTGTATTGGTTTCCATTTCAGAAATTAGTTTAATACTGTGGAAATTACTTTTTCTAGGAAAATTACAGGTCAGATGGTTACGGTGGAAGTATGTGTTACTGATAACTCACTATTTTTTTTTTTTTTTTTTTTGGAGACAAGGTCTCACTCTGTAGCCCAGCCTGGTCCTTAATTCACTACGTAGCCCAGGCTGGCCTTGAATTCACTATGAATTTGAACTTGCAATCCTTCTGTATCAGCCTCCTGAGTGCTGAGATTACAAGCGTGTGCCATCAAACTTGGCTTATGTGGTACTGAGGAAGTGAATCCACTTGCTGGACCCGCACTAACTGCTGAGCTACACTCCAACCCCCTAATAACTCACTTCTGCAATAGAATCTTGCTGGGATTTTTGGATGGAATATTAATCCTTATTCAGTCAATCAAAGAAGAATTGGTTTCATGCTGTGGGAACTAATTCTGGAACATTATGCCAAGATATTTTTACATAAATTAAATTAACATATTTAACAGCTTATGTACAGAGTATTACGTCAAGAGCCATGCATGGGTCTGATGTCAGAGGAGTAGAAAACTTGTACATAGTCAGTGGGGCAACAAGATATTAGGGAAAGTTGACTACAGAAAAGGAGGGCAGAGGCGTGGCTTTTGTCTGTCCTCCCAGAGCACCCAGCTGTGCAGCCTTGTGCAAATGAGTCCCCCATTGCTCTCTCTCCTGCTGTTACTGGGAGCAGCAGGTCTGGGGGTTTCTAAAGGGTCCTGAGAGCAGTTTGGTGTGTCTGATTTCCCCCTTACTCCTGGTGTTCACTGTGTCTCCTCACAAGCCACTCCTTTCCAAATCTCTCCTCAGTTAGGGGTGTAGCTCAGTGGTAAAGCATGTGCCTAGCATGCTTGAGGCCCTGGCTTCCATCTCCAATACCACAAATGAAAAAACAAACCTCATTTTTATTTACTCTTTATCTTTTAACAGGTAAACATTTTTAAATGTTTATTGTTTCAAGTAGGTAACAGAATTCACAAGGTTCAAAATTTAGAGGATTATAGTGAAATATTTCTTTCCTTCCCCTTTGCCTATCCAGCCAGGACACCAACGGTAGGCAATCTGGTATCTTTCTAGAGCTGTTAATTTGTGTATGTGTGTGGAAGCAAACATCTGTCCACTTTGCTTTCTGCACATGAATGGTGACACCCATGGACACAGCATTCTTTTTTTTTTACCATATATATATATATATGCATGCAATACATAATGTTTACAATGAATATTTTGTGCACATATATATCACTTCAATACTATAATCTCTTTCCCTTCCCATTTTTGGCCCTCCCTTACCCTTCCCATCACCCTATAACTCCCACTATCACACACATTCGGTTCTATAGAATGCCTGTATTCTGGATTTCCCAAATCAGAGAAACTATGCAATAATTAACATATCTAATCTGCATCTGACTCACTTTACCAGTCAAATCACCACTTATTTCCTCAGTTTCCTATCCCCAGAATGGGCTGCATTGGCCATATCTACATCTTGGTGCCTCTCCTCTGGGTCCAGCAGAGCCCTTTATTGGAACAATTTGCCAAAAGTTCTTTTTTTCTGTATCTTACTATATCTTTGTTTAGATTCTTAAACATGGCTTCACCCACCAGTCCACATAAGAAAAGAACTATTACAATGAAATTCTTAAGACTAGAAAATATGAGAAAGATAAAGAGAGAAGTTAAATTTCATATTCCTTAGCTGAGTACTGGAAAGTAAATATATGTACATTCAAAACACATGCTACATTGAATGAGCTTAAGTCTATATCAAATTGCTACATTAAATGAACTTAAATCTATATCACAAAAGTATACTACACTTAAAGCAATAAATAGAGTGGATTTCTGACCTTCCCATGGCTTTCTTTCAGTTGTTGGGGTACTCCTTCCTTTCCCAGCTCAGTCAGATGTTCCTGTTTCCACATGGGCTTTCCTATCTGCAGATGCGCATAACTCCCAGATATTTGCAGCCAGCTTGGGGTGGCTTCCTACGCAGCTATGTTTTTTACTCTACTTCCAATGTTCCTTTAGGATTTCTGATCTTCTCTTGGCCTCCTTTCTGTTGTTGGGGGTGCTCCTCCATGTGCTATGTTGAACAGGTGGTTTTTGACTAAATTCCCAAGTTTTAAAATGGATCCTCAAGGAGACATTGTACAGTTCTGTTACTCAGCTGCCATCTTGACCCAGTTGTCTCAACACAGCATTCTTGACTTGTGCTTTTTGTTTTAAGAACATATTTTTGGAAAACTAGGTGCAATTTTTTTGCCTGTATATCCCAGCACTTGGGATGTTGAGGTGGGAAGATCATTTGAATACATGTATTTGACATCAGCCTCAATTGCCTAGTAAGACCTTGTCAAAAAGGAAGGAGGAAAAGAAGGAAGGAAGGAAGGAAGGAAGGAAAGAAGGCAGGAAAGAAGGATGGAAGGAAGGAATGTTGGAGATCATTTGTTTTACAGTTTGTCAGTGGCTATTGATAGCAGTTCATAACCATATTCACAATTATCTTAGTGTATTGGGATGGCTTTTGTCTTAGTTACTTTTTTGTTGCTGTGACTCAATACCTGACATGCACAAGTTTAGGAAAGGAGAGGTTTATTTTAGCTTACATTTTCAGATGGTCACAGTCCATTCAGGGGCAGCCAGCAGCAATTGAAGTACATGGCAGAGGCAGAAAGGTGGAGGCAGCTCCTCAGGACATCACCAACAGGCAGGCAAGTGAGACTAGTCGAGACTAGCCAAGTCCCAGTCTTAGTCTCTCCTGCATCTGGGTATCGAAGGTGTGGCCTTTACACACCCTTAATCTTAACTCACAAGCCTTTAGTCTTAAGTCACATGCCTTTAGTTTTAACTCACATGCCCCTAATCCCAACAACTGCAATCCACCTCTCCAGGCCAGACCCCAATCCACCAACATTACATGGCTCCATAAACAATCCATAACATTAAAATACATGAGACTTTTGGGGCACACTCCAGATCCTAACCACAACAGCTTTCCATAGATCAGGAAATTTAAGCTCATTTGAAGCTTTCCTTGGACTTTCGCTTCCTGTCACCGAGGCTTGATCTGTACTGTGCATGGCAAAGACCACCTTGGAATGTGTGTCCCTAATAAAAGACTTAAGTACAAAGCTGAGTGACTACAGGCTGGCTTTTATCCTTCTGTGGTGAGCCACCTCACTCCGTAGTATTGCTTTCTCCGACCAACCATTTTCTGCCAACCTCCCATTCATCCAAGGCTGTGTCCCATTTCAGATTTTTACACATGTGCTCAGACTGAGCACAGTAAAAACAGTGGGAATGGTTGTCCTGGTTTCTTAAGGAACTTTCCTTTTCCTCTTACCTAAAGCACATTAGCTCCCTGATTTGAGTAGTTGCCAGTCGTTAATGCCTAGTCTTTTACCATGTGTAACTGGAACAATTTTCAGCCAATTAATTGAAAATATTAGTTAAATTAATATTTGATTTTTTTATTTTTTTGTGATTCTGGGGATTGAGCCCAGGGCCTTTGCTCTGAGCAACACCTCAGCCCCTTTTTATTTGAGACTTTCACTAAGTTGTTAAGTTGTTCAGCCTGGGCTTGAATTTGGGATTGCAGGCCTTCATCAGCATTCCTAGCTTTAAACCAAGAATTCTAAAAGAAAAAAAATGTAAATATATTATTTTCACCTAAAACATATAAGTACACATTTATCCTTTATATTTTTAATTTATTTATAAATTTTCTTTTCTTTTTTTTTTCTTTTGTACTTGGAATCAGGCCCAGGGCCTTCATACCTTCACACAGAGCTACATCATCAGCCCATTTTTATTTTTGGTTTTGAGACAGGATCTTGTTAAGTTACGATGTTAATCAGGCTGGGCTAGAACTTGTGATTCTCCTGCCTCAGCCTCCCAGAGTGGTGGACTTATAGGCCTGTGACACCAGACCCAACTCATCAATTAATCTTTAGTTATGGGGCCAAGATATTTTCTTAAAGTGGGCTTATTGATTAGTTTTGTCTTATATTTTAACATCTTTCCACACTAGGAATATATCTTTTCTGATTTCTGTACCTATAGAATACATTTTCTATAACTCACACAGACAGATAATGTAATGGGGATCAAGTCCAGGAAATTCACTCTGAGCTACTTTCCCAACCCATTTTTGTTTTTGATTTAAGTTTTTAAAAAAACATGAACAAGAATATACATATGTAAGCAGTTTGGATGCGGAACTGTCCACCATGTTTGCAGATACTCCTCTACCCCATAACTGCCGTAACCACTTTCAGTGACTTGTCTTCATTGGGACTTTCCAACCCGTTCTTTGTGGCTTTTGAGGAAGCAATTTCTCTCTCTTTCTCTCTCTCTCTCCATTCATTTTTCATTGATTTATGTAACAACTTATGTAAATACAATCCAATTGGAATAAGCAGGTTTAATACACACCTTACTCTTGGTACAGACCACACAAGGCAGGGGCTGAAGTGCACAGATATGTTGGAGAGGAACCTGCTAGCAGGAAGGATTTGTCTTGCCATGTGGATCGGCCAGTTCGTCTTTTTATGTGATGCACACTAGCTATTGTGATGGATTGGTTTTCTGTAAAATGTTAGGTGGAGAACGTGCAAGAAGGACTTCTGTGTTGCCAGAATATCTTCCTGAAGAACAGCTTCTGTCTGTTCTCTGTGCTCCTCAGCAGCCGTTAAGCCCTCCTCTCACTAGGGACGGCGCCAAGGACAACCTCATGCCTCGTCCGTATGATTCCATCACAGCCATGTGATTCTTGCTGTTGCCCCAAGTGTGACTTTTTCACAATCAAGCCCTTGTTCACAGCTCTGCTGCCTTGCTGGACCAGGATGTGCATGTTCATGCCAGGAACCTGCATCCCTGCTTCCTCCTGACACTGCAGACATTGATGGTCACCATGAAAGGACCAGCTCATACCAGCTTCTTCAAAAAGACTTTGTAGAGCAACTCACAACAGGGCGTGCGTTTCCTTTTCAGAATCTTCTGTAACACCCCGCCTGTGTTTCTGTTAAGATGCCCACCTGTCTGCCTTGTCCTGCTTCTTCTGCCTAACAATCATCAGCTGCTTTGAACTGAACCCAATTCAGTGAGCAAGCGCCGCTGTCTGCATAAGGGCAATGCCTCACTGTCCTGCTCATAGCCACTTCTTCAAAGCCTGAGTCTCTCTAGCCTTTATTTCTAGTGCTGCGACACCCCCACTCCAGGCTTTAGTCATGCTAATTGGTTCAGAATGAGGACAGTGCTCTTTTTAGTTTGAAAATAATACAGTCTCAAGGCTCACACACTTACCTCCCTTGGCTTTTTAAAAAATCATTTTTACTAAAGAATAATTTATATACCATAAAGTTCACCTATTTAAAATGTATAATCTAAGGATTTCAATAAATTGGAGTTATAACCATAACCACAAATGTGCTTTAAAACAATTCTTGTGCTGAAAATCTTCCTCCTACGGTTTTCCGTGACTGTTTCTACTACCAGCTCCAGGCAACCACTAATCTGCTTTTTATTCTTACAGAGCCTTCCTGAGTTTGCTGCCATGTTTTTTCTTTTTCTTTTCTTTTTTCTTTTTTAGTAACTAGAGTGTTTTCTAGAGTAATGTGCTACTTACCTAAGCAATTTTATGTGCGATTTAATCACTTAGCTTTCTTAGCTTCTTTTACTCTTTCTCTGCATGTTCAAGTTTTTCTTGGTTTTCTTTGTTGGGTGAACTGAGTCCTTGTTCAGCAAGCTTGCCATTGGATTATGAAGAAAGTTGAGCTTTTTTCTTCCCTTAGAATATGGAAAGCTTTTAATAGTATCATGTACAAGACAGATTCTGAACACTATTTACTGCATAAAGAAATCTAATCCCTAGGCATGGAAAAAAATATCTTGTCCTCTGATATAATCCAACATAGTTCACTTTTTTAAAAAGACTATTTTGGGGGCTAAGGGCATAGCCCAATGGTAACAGCCCTTGCCTTGCATGGGTAAGGCCCTAGGTTCGATACTGAAATGTGAGATATGGCCCACAGGAATGTACCTGTCCCAGCAAGGGATGGACATGGGAGGCATGGAGGACAGAAATATGAGGCTTTAATTATCTTTTTGCAAAAGAGGAGATCTTTCCATGTGCAGATAGAGAAAGCACACCAAAAGTACGGTGGGCAGAGATTTTAAATCCCTAAATCACAAGACCCTCCCTGCCCATTGGCAGGATGCACAATCTTCCCTATAAGATCTAAGGTGTTGGTTCAGGGTCAAGTTGGTCACCCTCCTCCCCTCTTCCTTCTCTTTGTCTAGTCACCTGGCCAAGTAAAAGTGCATGAAAGGACCAAAAAAGAGCTGCCATCTTCATCTGAAAAATGTGCCACTGCTATCATTAGGTGGGCTTACATGGTACACTGCATAAAAAAAATTACCTGGGCATGGTGGTACACATCTGTAATCCTAGCTCAGGAGGCTGAGACAGGAGGATTGCCATGAGCTTGAAGCTCACCTAGGCTAAATAGTGAGTTCAGGACTATAGAGCAAGATTCTTTCTCAAAAATAAAAAGAATGGGAAAGAGAAAGAAAAGATAAATAGCACAGCAGTTAGAGCACTCGCCTAGCAAGCTCTAAGAACCTGAATTCAATTCCCCAGGACCATGTAAGCCCAGCATGGTGGTGCACACCTGTAATCCCAGCACTCGGGAGGCTGAAGCAGGAGGACTGCTGTGAGTTTGAGACCAGCCTGGGTTACACAGTGAGTTTGGGACCAGCCTGCAATTCAGAGCAAGGCCTTATCTTCTTTTTACTTTTTGTAATAAATAATTTTTAGTAAGGAAAATGACATTGTTGTTATTAAAATAATTCATACTTGATGGCTTAAAGAGTACAGAACAGAGATGTATCTTATAAGGAATGTATAGGGCTGAAGGAATAGCTCAGCAGTTAAAGCGCTTGCCTATCATGTACTAAGTACCCGAGTTCAATTCCCCAGCACCACAGAAGCTGGGCATGGTGGTGCACACCTGTAATCCTAGCAGTCAGCAGGCTGTGGCAGAAGGATTGAGGATGGTTTTGAGTTCAAGGGCAGTCTGGGCTACATAGTGAGCTCAGAACTAGCCTTGACTACACAGCAAGACTCTGTCTCAAAAAAAAAAAAAGTAAGAAGAAGAAGAGGAGGAGGAGGAGGAGGAAGAGGAGGAAGAGTATAATAAGATACTGCATTTCTATGTCTGAGTATACACCCAAGAGAACTGAAAAGGACCCAGTGCTTGAGACGTGTATGCAGCGTGTTTGTAGCAGCACTGCTGCAGTAACTAGAAGTTGGAAGTGGTCCACGTGTCCATTAGCAGATGATTAAATAAATAAAGTTACATATCCTTAAAAAGGAAGAAATTCTGACACAGGCTTCAACATGGATGAACCTTAAACATTAAGCTGAATAAAATAAGGCAAACATAAAAGAACACACACACTGTATGATGACTCCAGTGTGTGAGGTACCGAAAGCAGTAAAACCCATAGAGAGTGGAAGAGTGGTAGTCAAGGGCTGTGGGGAGGGGTGGTAGAGAAACAGTTTCACAGGTGCAGAGCATGTTTGCAATGTGAGATCAGAATTCTGTAGCTGGGTGGTGGTGAGGGTAGTCAAATACCAGTGTTCTACGTCCCACTGAATGGTTCACTTAAAAATTATTGAGATAGTAGTTTTTCTGTTTATTATGCCTAAAAATTTAAAGGTAATAATAGGGAAAATAGGACATACAAAGAAGAAAGTTAAATGAAACATCCAAATGCCCCTCTCTTGGAAGTAGCCAGTGGGGTTTCTTGTTGTTGTTGTTTTTTTGAGGCAGGATCTCGTTCTGCAGCCCAGGCTGATCCTGAACTCACTGTGGAGCCCAGGCTGGCCTTGGGTTCACAGCAATCCTCCTGCCTCAGCCTCTTGAGTGCTGGGGTTACAGGTGTACAGCACCACACCCGGTTTATATGGTGCTGGGGAATCAACTTAGGTACTTAGTGCTTGACTTAGCATTTGCTAAGCAAGCAGTTTAACCACTGAGCTGTTCCTCCAGTCCCAGAAGCAGACAGTGTTAAACCATGGTGAGTGTCCTTCCAAACACCTCTCTCAACAGTGACATCATATCAAAACAAACATACTAGTTCAGTATCTGACAGCTGCGGGAGGTGGCCCTGTCGCAGTGGGAATTCAAGCTGGACATGGATGTTCTGGAATGCAGACTCGGGAGGTACGTAAGCTGCTGGTACTACAGCACTGAAATGATGGTAGGCTTGGGCCTTCGAGGGGCTCTGTACCCATCTTGGAGGAGTGAGGAACAGAGGCAATGGGGAGCTTCCCCTGCACAAAAGTAGAATAGGAAGCCTAAGCTGCTGCTTCTGAGCTCCTCCGGGGGTTGAAAGAGACAGAACATGAAGAGCACATGTTGTAAGTTCATTGAAAGTTGTTGCTTTAAGAAAAGGAGACATACTCCTGGGATTCCCATAAATGATTGCAGGAACTTTGCAGTGGGGGTGAAGGTCAAGTTAGAGTAGTAAATGACCCAAGCAAGAAAAACAGCACTGTGTACTATTGAAATGATCCTCTTTGTATTGCAGACTTGAAAGGTCTAGGGACACATGGGGTGCACAAAATACATAGGTGGGTAGCCAACCTAGACTTTTCTTTCACATGTAGTATGTACTTTAAAACCTGAAAGCCCGTAATAATTTTTTAGTATGTGTAGCAGACTCAGACTCTGACATAAGGTAGTGGGTAGATGATTGACCTCTTATGTGGTCTAACAGGACCACTTAGTGTGGCTATGTCTGGGACTAAGACAGGGGTGGCCTAACAGGACTGCTTAGTGAGGTTGTGGCTGGGACTAGGACACAGGGGTGGCCTAACAGGATCACTTAGTGAGACTGTGACTGGGACTAGGACAGGGGATTTCTTTTTACAATGTGGTTTGTTTGTTTGTTTGCTTTTGTGGTACTGGAAATTAAGCCCAAGGCCTTCATACTGAGCTAAATACTCAAACCATTTTTGATTTTTGAGGTAGGATCTTCCTAAATTGCTGAGTTTCCCAGGCAGGGCCTAAACTTGAGACTCCCCTGTCTCAACCTCCGAGAGTTCTGGAATTACAGATCAATGCCACTAGTCCCAGAATATATACAGTTTATTTATTAATTTATTTTGCAGTGTTAGGGATGGAACCCAGAACTTTGCACATGCTAAATACTGGCTCTACCCCCGAGCTCCACCCAGCCCTTGCGTATTGCTCTATAGTACTGACTGTGTCAATCTCCTGTCACTTAGATTTAGTATTGGCATTCATATTTAAGTTACTTCCCTCTGAGGATAAAAACATGTTTTCTCTAATTAAAGATAAATTTTCAAGATTTTTCTCCTTAACCATATTCTACAGTTTATAGTTATATGTTGCAGGATGACTATTTGTTTTCTCTCAATCCTGAAATCCTGGCTTGTCTTTGAAGATTGTGTGCCCAGGTTCTCCTGGAAACAAAGTGCACAGTGTGGAAAGAATAGGTGCTGTGGAAGCAGCCAGCCTGAATTCCATCTCCCCAGCTTAATCTATATGACCTTGGGCAAGATAGCTTAATCTCCTGAACTCATTCCTGTACTTGTAACCAGAGGAAAAACAATCGCTCCTAGGTTACATCGTGCCTGATGCTGCTGGGCTTCAACACCCTATAGCAAAGGGTGCTAGAGCCTCTGCCAAGCTAGCATGCACGCGGTCCTGGATTGAGCCTCACTACCGAAACAAAACAAAACAAAATCCAGAATGTCAACGAAGGCATGGTTTTTGTCATTATTTTGTATTTTTGCCATTCTAATAGATGTGTTGTGATATAGGTCATGATTTTTTTTTTTAAATCCTGGTATAAGAAAAAATTTAACTCTAGTTGATAAAGATTACTGTTAATTTTTTAATTGTGATGAAGGAATTACTTTTTAAGTTATTTTTAATTAACAGATGGTTGCATATTTATGGTGTACAATGTGGTGTTTTAATCTACGTATACATTGTAGAAAAGTTCAACCAAGCTAATTATCACAGCTGTCACCGCACCACTTGGCCTTGTGGTGAGAAGATAAAAAATTTACTCTTCTAGCAATTTTGAGATACAGATTACATTGTTGTGGCTTGTGGTCTTTAGGTAGTACATTAGATCAATAAAACTTATCCTTCCAGTGTAACTGGAACAACGACCAAGTTTCCTTCCTATCCAAGCAGCCCTCCTTCCTCCTGTTAGCCTCTCGTAACCACCTTTTTACTTTATCTGAGATCATTTTATTTACACTCCACATATAAGTGAGGCCATATATGTATTCTTTCTGTGCTTGGCTTATTTCACTTAGCATAATGCCACCTAGTTTAATATTGAATGTGGACAGAATTTTCCTTTTTAAGGTTGTGTAGAGCCTGGGGGGCAGTGACATATGCCTCTAACCCCAGTACTCTACTGAGGCTGAGGCAGGGGGATTGCAAATTTGAGCCTAGAAAGAACGAAAGAGAAAGAAAGAAAAAGAAAGAGAGAGAGAGAGAGAGAGAGAAAGAAAGAAAGAAAGAAAGAAAGAGAAAGAAAGGGAGAAAGGAAGAAGGAAGGAAAAGAAGGAAGGAAAGGAAGGAAGGAAGGAAGGAAGGAAGGAAGGAAGGATATAGTTCAGTATAGAGGCCCTAGGATCAGTGAGTCACCAGTACCAAAAAGTCATCAGTACCAAAAAAGAAAAAAAAAAAATTAAGGCTGAATAGTATTCCATTGTGTGTGTGTGTGTGTGTGTGTGTGTGTGTGTGTGTGTGTGTGTGTGTATACCATTTTCTTTATCCTTTCATCTATTTTTGGTTGTTTTTTGTTTTTGTTTTTGTTTTCTTGAGACAGGGTCTCACTCTGTAGTCTAGATTGGTCCTGACCTCACTCTGTAGCCCAGCTGGCCTATTCATTTATTAGAGGTTTTGGGTTGCTTCTTTGTCTTGACTAGTATAGGTAATACTGCAGTGAACATGGACTGCATATTTCTGTTCCAGCCATTGATTTTAATCCTTTTGAATATATTCTCACAAATGAGTACATATCATGTGGTAGTTCTATTTTTAGCTTTGTGAGGAACCTCCATACTGTTTTCTAAAATATCTGTACTAATTTTCATTCTTACTAACAGTGTCCTAGTGTTTCCTTTTTCCCTTGTCCTTGCCACACTTGTTATCATTTGTCCTTTTGGTGACCGCAGCCTGACAGGTGAGCGGTCTAGGTGTGCGTCTCCCTGGCACTTAGTGGTGCTGGACATTTTACCATGCATTACTCCGCCATTCATATCATCTTTTTGTGAGAAATGTCTCTTCAATCCTTCAGTTCTAGAATTACTCTATTAGGGTGTTTGTTTTGTTTTTGCTGTTGAGTTGTTTCAGTTATTTTTTAAAATATTCTGGATATTTACTCTCTATTTGATGTGTGGTCTGTAAACTTTTTTTCCTGGTCTTTGAGCTGCCTCTTTACTTTTATTCCCTTTGCTGCATGGAACTTTTTTGATGTAATCCATGTGTCTATTTGTGGTTTCATTTTTAAAATAGAGTCCATAGTTTTGGAAGTGCATACAGAAATATTTATCAACAGAAGGGGATTCCTGAGACTTCCTTCAAAAGAACTGATAGGGAGAGAAGTAGATACTGGTAGATGACACAGAAAGGACCAGTAGTTGGTAAGGGTAGAAACTGACTTAGTAGACACAGAGAGGATCATTATATTATTTCTCTGTATGTTTGTATATGTTGAAGTTTTCCTTAAAATTAAAAAAAATAAGTCAGGCATGGTGATGTATACCTATAAGCCCAGCTGTTTAGGAGGATGAGACAGGAGGATTGCAAGCTCAAGGCCAGCTCCAACCACTTCATGAGACCCTGTCTAAAATAGTTGGGATATAGTTCACTGGTAGAGCACCTGCCTAGCATGAGCGAAGCCCTGGGTTTAATTAACAGTATCATAAAAAGAAAAAAAAATCTGAAACTGGAGTCAAATGACATGGATTCTGTGCAGAAAAGAATGAACATGGAAGGCCAGAGATGTTTGTCCTTAGAAAGGCTGTTCCCACAAAGCTGGTGCTTGGCAGGTGTCAGAGAAACTGGGTTTTAGGAGGGTTTTTAACCCCAAAATTGATAAAAAAGTGTGTCTATCAGCTTTTCTTTACTATAAGAAATTACCCAAGATAATCACCTTAAAAGCAAAAAGTGTCCCAGTCTGGTGGTGCCAGCCTGTGATTCCAACACTCGAAGAGGCTGAGGCAGGAGGATCCCAAGTTCAGCTTGGGCAATTTAGCAAGATCTTGTCAAATAAACAATAAAAGGGGATGGAGATGCAGCTCAGAGCCAAAGCTCTGGGTTAAATCTCCAGCACCAGAGGTGGGGGGGGGGGGGGGGGGAGAGAGAGAGAGAGGGAGAGAGAGAGAGAGAGGAAGAAAGATTGCTGGATGCAGTGGTGCATGCTGTAATCGCAGCTGCTTGGGAGACTGAGACAGGAAGATTGCAAGTTCAAGGCCAGTCTGAGATAAATAGCAAAATCTCATCTTTAAAAAAGTTTTGAAGATTTCAGTTTCCATAGTGACCCTAGCTTGTGTGCATTTCAGCTGGATAGCACATCATGGTAGAAGGGTATTGCAGAACCATTTACCTCATATCCAGGATGCTGAAGAGAAAAAGATGGCAGAGCCCTGTGATCCCTTTCAAAAGCACACCCTCAATGACCTGACACCTCCCACTCGGCTCACTGCTCAGTAGTGCTAAACCAGAACTGAGCCTTTGGCACATAGGCCTTTGGGGAGGATCCCTGTCCATATTGTACCAGAGGGACTCACTGTGCTTAAGCTGTTTGTGCAGACACTGGCTTATAGTGAACACCTGCTTTCCTTCTAGAGTCTGGAATGTACAAGGCACAAGGGGCCTTTGCAATCAGCTCCTAGTAACAACCCTGGCACTAAGTTTTGAGTGAACTTCCTTGGTAGGCAGCATTTCCTACTTGCCTCAGCTCATTGCTGGGAGAATTAAGTCTGATGGCTCTACTGGAAGAAAACTGTTGAAACTTTGTGCCTGGTTTTCTCTGCACTTTGTCCCTTGGGCCTTTTCTTTTTTGGTATTCTTCTGCTGTAAAATATCAGAGGTATGAGCACAACTATATGCTGAATGCTGTGAGCCCTAGTGAATCAACCAACCTGGAGGTGTATTTATGACCCCAGGCACAGGTTTAAATTTTGACTCTGCCAAGTTATAGATGAGTAACTTCAGCAAACAACTTACCCTCTGGGTTATTTCCTAATCTCTAATCTGGGTTAAAAAACAGTTCTGTCTTGTTGGTTATTGTAAGGATGAAGTCTGTCAAAATATATAAAGTACTTAGAATGGTATTTAGCCTGTAATTACTTCTCAATAAATGTTAGGACTTATCTTGCAAGCTAGATACTTATATGTATTAGTAATATTTCTTTTGAATAAATTCCTAGAAGGATTGCTGAACTTAGCATATGTACTTTTGCGTGTTTACTTGTATGACAATAAAAGTAAAGGATGTTTATTCTTACGGTATTAGAAATACTTGTGATAGAAAGCAAAAGTCTGCTATAATTATATTTTTGAAATAGTTATTCTAAATAATTTACTATATATTTGTTCAAATTTATTTCTGTATTTATGAATATGGACAATATAATATAGAATGTGTGAGGAGGAGTACCAGGGAATGAACTCAGGGCCTTACCCATTGTAAGTATATAAGTACGTGATTTACAACTGAGTTGTGCTCCTAGCACTTAATAAATGGAGCTATGCATATGTGATATATATATATATATACATACATACATATATATGACTATAAAGGAATTCATGTATTCAAAGACATTCCTAAAAGCCTTGTTTTGTATTACTTAGACATTTAGAATAACATGAAATAAAAATATATAATTATAATGTGTAATTTATCAATTTAGTCACGCCTGTACACTTAGAATCACACATAATATAAAGCACAATAATTTGGAATCACATTGCTGATTTTCCCCCGTATGAGGTGCTGGGAATGAAGCCCAGGCTTTGGGCTCACTGGCAAGTGCTCTACCCCGAGATGCAACTTTGCTGGGTTGCTTCCTTTGTTTTTTTACAGGCATTATGAGCATCTTTGACATCAGCATTATCACCATTGCTTGTGTCGTTTCTGAGCTTATTTAACACTAGCCCTGATTGTTCCACCTGTTGTTCTGTTCCACCTGTTGGTCAAGATAAGCATTTTTTTTTTTTTTTTTTGAGACAGGGTCTCACTCTATAGTACAGGCTGCTCCTGAACTCACTGTAGCCCAGGCCAGCTTTGGACTCATGGCAGTCCTCCTGCCTCAGCCACCCAAGTGCTGGGATTACAGGTGTGTACCACCATACTGAGCTTACGTGGTGCTGGGGAATCAAACCTACAGCCTTATGCTTGCTAGCAAGTGCTTTAACCACTGAACTATTCCTTCAGCACAAGGCAAATATTGGTTGCAATTTGTTTCTCACTTGCCTTTTACGTGTGGCCACCTTATATGATGTGACTAGTCACTGTACTGCTTTTAAAAGCTGTCTTTGGACTGTGAATGTAGCTTAATGGTAGAGAACTTGCCTAGCATGTGTAAGGCCCTGAGTTTCACTCTCAGCATTGAGAGAAAGAAAGAAAAAAGAAAGAAAGAAGAAATCTGGGTGTGGTGGTGCACACCTATCATGCTTAGAAGGCTGAGGCAGGAGGACTGCTATGAGTTTGACTCCAGCCTGGGCTACATAGTAAGTTCTGAACAAGCCTAGACTACAAAATGAGATCCTGACTCAAAAGAAAGAAAGAAAGAGAAAAAGAAGGAAGCTTCCATATTTATTTATAGTGATACCAACTACTTAAAATAGTGAGGCCAGAACTAGAGGATTAGCTCAGCAGTTAAAATGCTTGCCAAGCAAGCTCAAGACCCTGGGTTTATTTCCCATCACCACATAAGCCAGGTGTGGTGGAACACGCCTGTAATACCAATACTCAGAAGGCTGAGGCAAGAAGATTGTCCTGTGTTTGAGGCCAGCCTGGGCTACATAGTGAGTTCAGGACCAGCCTGGACTTCAGAGCGAAATCTTGCCTCAAAAAAAAAAATATATATATATATATATTCATATTCCTTGGCATAATTAGTATGCATGTGTTGAATTTCTTTTAAAAAGGTGTTTCTAGGTAACTTCTTACATCTTTTCTAACATGATTGGTGGAGGTCCTGTCAAAATTTGTCTTCATCAGATAGTATTTAACATTAACTGGATCTAGGTGGATTTTTTAAGGTATTTGAAAGTCATTTTTGAGACTGGGAAATTTGGATATGGATTACATACCATATTGTCAGTCGTTTTCCTGTTGCCGGGATAATGTCTGACACAACTTAAGGGAGGAAAGGATTGTATTGTATTGTATTTTTATTTTATTTTATGAGACAGGCTCTTGCTCTATAGCCTAGGCTGGTCCTGAACTCACTGTGTAGTCCAGGCTGGCCTTGTACTCACGGCAATCCTCCGGCCTCAGCCTCCAAAGTGCTGGGATTACAGGCGTGTACCATCATGGCTGGCTTTTAACCCCATTTTAAAATATAATTTTATAGCATGTTTTAAATGTTCATGAGGACAAACAGTTAAAATAGTGTAGTTGGGTTTAGGAATAGCTTAGTGGTTAAAGCACTTGCCTAGCAAGTTCAAGACCCTGAGTTCAATTACCCAGTACTACATACAACTGGGCATGGGGGCACACATCTGTAATCCCAGCACTTAGGAGGCAGAGGCAGGAGGATTGCTGTGAGTTTGAGGCCAGCCTGGGCTCCATAGTGAGTTCAGGAACAACCTGGGCTACAGAGTGAAACTCTTTCTCAAAAATAAATAAACAAATACAGTTAAAATAGTTTAGTTATGTGGGAAAATACAAGCACTGTTTATACTACAGAAGTACTATGAGGGAGAAAGTACTTAATTCTTCTACTTAATTCTGGACAAGCTGACCAGAGAAGGTAATATCCAAACAAGAATATATTTTATTTATTTGTTTATTTACTTAAAGACAAGAGCTCTCTCTGTAATCCAGGCTGGTCCTGAACTCACTATGTAGCTCAGACTGGCCTCAAATTTATGGCAATCCTCCTGCCTCAGCCTTCCAAGTGCTGAGATTATTCATTACCACACCCAGCTATTATGTGGTGCTGGAGGATTGAACCCAGCGCCTCATGCTTCCTAAGCAAGCACTCTAATCATTGAGCTATGCCCCAGGCCCCTAAGCAAGAATTTAAAAGATGATGTATTAGTGGACTTGGATAGCCATACCCAAATACCCCAGTCTGCGTGTCTTGTACAACAGAAATCCATTTCTCCCATTTCTAAGGGCTGAAGGTCTGAGATGAAGTGACAACATGGGTGGCTGCTGGTCAGGGTCTCCTATTTGATGATATACGGGTCACCTTCTTACTGTGTCCTCTCTTGATAGGGGGCGATAGGGGGAAGGCGTGAGAGAAAGGGAGAGGGAAGAGTCTCTGAAGCACAAGTCCTGTTAGATTAGTAACCCACTTTTATGACCTTAGTTAACCTTAATTATCTACCTCCAAGTACCATCATATTTATAGCTAGATCTTCCACAGTTGAATTTGGGGACAGAAGGACACATTTCATCTCATAGTACATGAGTGGGCACTGGCCAGGTACCAAGTTATGGAAGGATAGGACAGCCAATGTAGAAACTTAGAGGCCCAGGACGAAGGGGTATATTCTGGAAACTACAACTGCCTTACAGTTAGTAACAATAGAGTGAAAGAATGTAAAGTACTTTTGAAGATGAAGGTACAATAATAGTGGTGGAGGTGAATCTCCAGATGATGGAGATATTTGTGTGTCAAGCTTAAGAACTATGAACTTTATCTTTTTTTGGAGACAAGGTCTCTCTTTGATGTTCAGGCTGGCCTTGAACTCACTATGGAGCCCAGGCTAGCCTAGAGTTCATGTCAGTCTTCCTGCTTCAACCTCCTGAGATCCTCCTGTTGGGATCACAGGCATGCACCACCACTCTTGGCTTATGTAGTGCTGGGGAATTGAGCTCAGGGCCTTCTGCTTGCCAGGCAGGAACTTTAATCATTGAGCTACACTCTACCCCTGAGGGACTTAATCTTAAAATAGCTTTTTTTTTTTTTTTATTTGAGGGGAGGACAAGTTCTTGCTCTGTAGTCCAGGCTGGCCATGAACTAATGACAACCCTCCCTCAGCCTCCTGAGTGCTGGGATTACAGGTGTGTGCTGCCATGCCCAGATCACATAGAACTTTAAACAGAAGTGTGATATGGTCAAGTGTAGTTTAAAAAAAAAAGGTTGAAAATAGAAGAAAAGTTTGAGCAGAAGCAGCAAGTGCACTGGGAAACTGGGGGAGTCCCCTTGTAAGAGAAGAAGGCAGCGAGAGAAGAGAGAGGCAGCACTGAATGACATTAAGGACACCACACACAGGGGGGCAGTTTGCTGTTTTAGATATAGGAGCTGGGCAAGGTCTAGGAGTACAGGTAGGGTTGATGTTTTGTCCAGTTTTCTTTGACAGGCTAATGGCTTGGCATTTTATTGAATGAATAATGTGATTCATCAGTTTCTAAACTCTACTCATCAGTATGTAACTTCTATAAACTGAGATTATGTCCCATTGTTACAATGTTCAGAAACGCAGGCCTTACCTGTTATTCTTTGCATTTTTAAAAGGAGATCATTGATATTATCACATTATATTTCTGCTATAATATTTTCCTGATCTGTTTATTTAGCTTAGTCTATTTGCTTCTGTGTACTCAGATCTTTTGCTAAGTTTTATAAATTACAAAAATCAAATTGACTGTTTTGTTCAGCAAAGCAGGAAGTTTCTGTTCAGGATCTGGTTTACTATATGATGCAGTGGGAAGAGAGAAATCTTGCTTAAGCGAATAGCACTTGAATAGAGAAGTAGGAAATGAGAGTGAGCAATGTCGTCTCCATGGCTAAGGTGTCTGGAGGGGACAGCAAGCATAGAGGCACTCCTTGTGCCCCTGCTTGGCTTGTGAGGAACAGCCAGCGGCTGGTGTGGCAAGACTGGTGTGAGGGGGGGCCACTGAGTCCACTGAGCTGGGAGGGGAAAGTTATTCAGGCACTTGTAAGTGATGGACTGTTCCCTCCATGAGACAGAAATACATCAGAGTTTTGCAAATGGAGGTGTGATGCGATTTGAGATAGGTTTTAGAAGTATCCTTCTCGCTTAGGTGTGGAGGCTAGAATATAAAGCGGCAAGGGCAGAGGGAGACTGTTTAAGAGGCAGTTGCGGTAACCCCGGCAGGACTTGATGGTGGCTGGACCAGGCAGTAGCAGTGAACAAGGTGGAACGTACTGAGATGTGTTGGCATTTACCATGTGCATAGTCTCCCTTGACAAGATTTGCTGACAGACAAGATATGGCATGTGAGACAGATCAAGGTCTTTGGCTTGAGTCATGAAAGAGAGTTTATCGTTTGTGGAAATTAAGACAATATAGGAGATATACATCTATGGAAGAAAATCAGGGTTTTTTTTTAACTTTTTCTCTGGTGAAGTTGGAAATGTCTATTAAGATGGCTCAATGGAATTGTCAAGAAGACAATTGGTTCCTGCAGGCCTGTAATCTCAACATTCTAGAGGATCACAAGTTGGATCCCAGTCTGGGCAATTTAATGACGTAGCAAGACCCTGTGTCAAAATAAAAATAAAAATGGACTGGGGCTGTAGCCCAGTGAACAGGTCCTGGGTTCATTCCCCAGTAGCTACTACCCCCCACCAGGACATCTGGACACGTAAGTCTGGCATTCAGAAAGAGGGACGAGGCTGGAGATACACAGATGGTAACTTAAAAGCCACATGCTAGGAAATAAAAGACCAAGAAAGTAAGGAAGTCAGTGTGTGGTAAGGAGTGTGCTTCAAGGCACTCCAGAGGTCAAGGAATTGAGGACTCTATAAAGAGAATGGAAAAGAAGCTGCCGGGGAGATGGACCCAAAACTAGGAGAGCAAAGGGTCCTGAAAATGAAGTGAATATAGTTTTGAGATGTTGAGAGTTGGTCATCAGTGCACTGCTATCTTGATAGTCAGGGCAAAGTAGACTGAAAATGACCATCATGTTCAGTAATGCAGAAGGCGGGAGCACTCATTCTACTAATAATTTTATTACTCCTAAATATTGTCACTGAAAGATTTAATTCTAAGTGTTTGTACCATAAAGTCCTTCAGGATAATTTCTGACCGAGGGAAATAGTTTCTACTTATGACTGGCATGCATTCTTAATATTAGCAATAGTCCTTATCTTGTATCGTGGGCAATTTATTGTCAGTGATTTCTTTACGTGGTGCTCAGAGTTGTTTGCTCATTCATTTACCATCCAAAAAATATTTAAGCCACTGCTTTGTCCCAAATCTATGTTGTTCTTGTCCTAGTACATCTAATTTCACAGGGTCAAGCCTGCCTTTCCAGTGGCACTTGGCTTTGGACTCCCCGCAGTGGGTTTTTTCCACCGTACCTTGTCCAGCTGCAGTTTTCTGCGTGGGCGGTTGGAAGCCTGGCCTTGGTCAGATGGTGCCGAGCGTCCCGCCCACTTAGGAATGGTATGCAGATGAGCTGGGCGGGCCACGCCCGAGGGCAGCTCGGAGTTGAGGAGGGCGGGCCGCGTTGGTCAGGCGGGATGCAGATGAGGGGGCGGGCCGCGTCCGGCGGGCTTGGTGGAGTCAAGGTGGGCGGGCGTCATGCAGATGAGGGGGCGGGGCCGGCCCGCGGGCGCGAGGAGCTGCTCCGCCGGCTGCCGCCGGGAACTGGAAAGCGCCCGGCCCTTTCTTTGAGTGGAGCGGACCCGCGGACGCAGCTGCCTCGCCTTCCCGAGCCGGCGCGCCCTGCGGCAGGGCGGACAGTCTGTCGAAGGTAGCGCAGTCGGCCGTTACCCGAGTCGGCCAGGCATGGGCAACCACTCAGCGCGGCCGGAAGACCCCGAACCAGGTCTGTGCGGTCGGCGGGGTCGCGCCGCGCCCCCTCCCTGTCGGGCGCCCTTCCCCCACCCGCCCGCCGGGTCGCGGCCCTCGTGCTGCCGCGCGCGGAGTGGAGCGAGTGGAAAGGAGAAGTTCCCGGGTGATTCTTGCCTTTGGAATGCGCTAGCGGGGTTGTGAAATTACCTGTGCTTGTTTCGCGACCAGGAAATGCTACTCGCCGTATACACGTACCTGGAAGCTGGGTCCTCCAGCCAGCGAGGGGGGCGGGAAGGCGCTCTCAGTCCAGCTGCGTCGGTCTCGGCGTCGGCGTGTGGCCCGCCGGCCCTCCGCCTGCCCCTGCACGAGGTCTCCAGTGCCTCGAGGCTGGACTCAGTTTCCGGGCACTTGCGACGAAAGGTGACCTAGTGGTGG
This sequence comes from Ctenodactylus gundi, assembly GCA_004027205.1. Classification (NCBI taxonomy): domain Eukaryota; kingdom Metazoa; phylum Chordata; class Mammalia; order Rodentia; family Ctenodactylidae; genus Ctenodactylus; species Ctenodactylus gundi. The sequence continues at coordinate 385,504 of PVKB01000415.1, read as the reverse complement.
TTTTCTGGTTCCTTGTCCATTTTGCAGTGCATATTTGCATATCACACACTTTCTGGAGTCCAGCGGAAGGTGGCGACCTGTAATTTGTTACACTCAGCCCCAGGTCTTGATTGTGACTTTCTTACCCAAAATAATCTGTGTCAAATGCCAAAACTCTTTCCAGTTTGTCAAATTTTTGTATCCTCAGAAATGGAGTGAGCTTGGGGAGAGGCAGCTAGCTGGGCTCTAAGTTGGCATCTTCTGGGCCATCATGCTGGACGCCGGCACAGATTTAGATGCTGATAACTGCGGGTTGTGGTTGCGTTTTAAAAACAGAACATTTCAGTACTGCAACATGAAGTAAATGAGATTTAGTTCAGCCTCTATAGTGGCGTCTTGGCAGTTTGGGAAGAGACAGTTGATGTAATATTAGACTCCTTTGGTGGCAAGTGACCAGTCAGAACTCTTAAATTTTTTTCAAAGGAGTAATTTTTAAGTTTTAATTTGCACGAGAAAATGACGCCCTCGGGTAAAGCAATTTGTCTGAATGCCTGGTTAGGAATTAGGAGCAATGCTATAATTAAAACCTTGGTTGTCTTAGCCTCAGTCCACGGCGCTTCACATCCCCAGTCCTTGAGGGCTGGTCTTGCAATATCCTTGGAACTGGGCAGGGATGGGGTCTCTATGTCATGGAAAACTCTGACAGCCATTTAGGAGTACTGCAAAGAAAAATTTTCAGGGTGGAGTTACTGCATAGCCTAAACATAGGGATAAATCGTTAATTCAGACTTTGTGCAGAATAATTCATCTGATTTGTTGCAAGTAAAGAATCTTGATTAGGAAATCTTGGTGATGATTTCAGATGCTGGACTAGTGGCTGAAAAGAAACTGTGACTAGTCACTTAATGCTATAGGACTTACCATTGAGTTTCTGGAAATAGTTTTGTTAAAAGTGAGTGTATTCTTCCTGTGCTTTACCAAAGGAGGTTGTGACAGGGTGAGGTATCCACCACCAGCAGTTGTGGTTGTGTTGGACTCGAGTCTGAACAAGTGCTTCCAGCAAGGAGAACCAAAGATAGGCGGCAGTGGTGAGAGATACAGAAGGGAGACTGGACTAGGTGAGAGCAATGCCCAAGTGTGAATATGTGGTGGCTGTAGTATGCTAGTTTTGTCATTTAAGAGCAGAAGTTCAGAATTAGGATTCCATGAACCTAGGAAAGGAAAAAAGGAAGAGGAAGCAGAATTGTTTGAGGAAAGGCTTTAAGCTGTGATGTACATCCAGCGCCTGTGAAAGGAAGGGGGTTCTGCAGCTCAGCTGTGAGAACCTCAAATCTGGATGTAGACCTCCCCAGTCTTGGCCAGAGCAAAGGCTGCTGATACCCGGTAGAGAAGACCTATGTTAGGCAGAAATGCCCGTCTTAATCCATTTTGTGGGAACCGTGCTTTCAAACTCAAAAACCAAGTGAGGTCCTAGAAGCCTGAAAATGCTCACAGCTGGAGGTTGGCAGCTAGCTTCAGTCTTTACAGCTACCTGACACATTCTTTCTGGAGCAGAGATCCTAGTTGCATACCTCCATGCCTGGCTGCCATAGACTTAAGATGGCCTTTTCAAAGTCCTTAGGAAGCTCAGGAGTTTGCTGGAGCTCAGGAATTTGAAACCAGCCTGGACAACATAGTGAGATGAGACTCCATCTTAGGAAGGGAAGAGGTGAGGGGAGGGCAACGACAGAAGGAGGAGTGATAGAAATAGGGAGGGCAAGACGGAGACAGACGAGAGGATCGTTCTCTGTATTGCACCATCTCTTCTAGATGGAAACTTTTCACCCCCAGGCAGGAGGCAAGGTTTTATGTTTTTAGCTGCTGCACTTTGCTAGCCTTGGAGTTTGCTGTAATGGCAACAAAGCTCTTCTTTGGTGGTCCTCTTTGGTGTTTATGGTCTTCCAAGTTGGGTCAGTGTTACTTATTGTGGTATTGCAGAATGGGTGAGGGAAATGCTTCCAGTGAAAGACATGAAAAGTGCACAGGTAAGGGAAGCTAGAATTGTAAAAGCATGTTGAAATATACATCTCTCATTTCCTAGAAGGTCCTGGTTAGCAACCCTTCAATTTCCAATAGGTCGTCAGTGTCTGTGTTGTGTGAGAAGGCTGGTGGGCCTGGTTGTGCCATCTGTGCACTGTTTAGAGGCATCTGGGTAAAGGAGTGGGCCCAGCTGGGGCTGTATCAATCACCCCTGAGGAAGGATGCAATTTTGCAGGTTTTATAGTGATCAAAGATGCTTGGTGTGCTAAAGGAGGCCATAGAAAATGAGCTTAGAAGGCTTTCTGAATCCCACTACTAGCTGATGTTTGCTTTCTGCTTGTTTTAAATTTGCATGCATATATTTAAAAAACAAAGACAAGTAAGAACCCCTAGCACCTTGAGTAACACTCTTGTATTGATTATAGTTAATGCTAACTGTGGGTACAGATGAATTTCCAGAATAGAACACTAGGACAGTGAAAGTGCTTTTCTCCCTCATGTCGCAGTCTGCTGTGAGACATGAGCTTGAGGCCATCCAGGAGAGTTATGGTTGATTGTGAAAGACTCAGACTGGTGGCTCCTTATTTGCTCCTAGTTGCCATGATCTACCTGCAACCAGGAGAGGAAACTCTGTGGAGGATCCTTCAGGAAGTTTTAGGGGTTGGGCGTAGATGTGTCATACACCATTCCCACCACATTCCCCAGGCCAGACCGAGTCCTCCAACCCCACCAGCATGCCAAGGAGCTGGGAAGTGTCTGCATGTATGCCAAGAAGGGCACAGCATTGGTGGTGGCAAACACTGGTGGTCTCTTTCCAGATGTGATATTCATTCCAACCTCATTTTGGTCAGAAATTCATTGCAAAAATTTTACTTTGAAAAACCGAAAGACTTAGATAAGTAAGCACATGTATACTCACCGCCTAGTTTGCTACATTTGTATTATTCCATATTTTAAAATTCATTTCAAAGATACGTTAGTTGCCTCTATAATTCTGCATAGCATCCTGTGTTTTAATGTTTGTTGACTTGCTAGCTTCCAAGTCTGTCAACTCGTGCTTACATAAAAATTGAGGAATTAAGTGCCTTTCCACTACTGTGTGTTCTTCTTATGTCCCATTTCTGCAGGTCATATGTAAATTTTCTAAATGCATTGTTGGCATAACAAAGTGCTGATGGTGGAATACAGATAGTAGGTATACATTGTATATACTGTAAAATTCTTTCAGCTTTGCTATTTGAAAGTTTGGGGGGCTGGAGGAATGGCATAGTGGTTAAAGCGCTTGCCTAGCAAGCGTAGGTTCCTGAGTTCGATCCCCCAGCACCAAATAAAGCCAGGTGTGGTGATGTGTGCTTGTAATCCCAGCACTTGGGAGGCTGAAGCAGGAGGATTGTTGTGAGTCCAAGGCCAGTATGGGCTACACAGTGAATTTAGGCCCAGATTGGACTTCACAGCAAGACCCTGTCTCAAAAAAATTTTTTTTTCCAAACTCTAAGAAAATTATGTGTTATTTTCTGCCTGTATTTCTTGACTAATCGGCTCTAAACAGTGTCTGTGGCTTTGCACTTTTTACATGAGGATATAATATCCCTAAATTTCTAGTAGCTTTTTCTTAGCATTTCCTCCCCCACTGGTCCCAGTCTACCTCTCCACCCTCTATATGGATAGAACATTTACATTCTCTTCATTGTTAAATATGTGCATTGAAAAACAATGTCTTTAAAATACTGAGATCTTGATATGTTATTTACGGAGAACCAAGTAATAAGTCTGGGTTTATAGAGAAGGCAGTGCAATCTTGCATGGCTTAGTCTTTGTGATTTGTTAGCATTACTTTAAAAAAATTGTAGCAGTAGGGATGGTGGAAAGGAGTTGGTGCAAGTATTTTGTTTACATTTAAAATTACTTTAATATACTCATATGCTTTTGCCCTATTTTCCAGCTTCCTTATTTTATGGTCTATTTTTGGGGTGGGGGCAGAGGGTGGCTGGAAGGAGTGCTGGAGACCAAAGCCAGGGCCTTAGATACCATTTGCACAGAGCTGCAACCCCAGTCCTGGAGTACTTTATCTTAAGGACAGACAGCTTGGTGGCTGATTCTGGGCTTGGGGGTCATGCTTTCTCCTATGGAAGTCTTGGTTTGGCCACTTTTTGCTTAGAGGCTTTGGGCAAGATATTTAATTCCTTAAGCCTCCGTTTCTTCATCTAGGAAAGGGGACAGCAGTATAACCTACCTCACAGGATTGCTGTGACTCATAGATTAAAACATATGAAGGGTTGGATTCATGTACAGCAAATGCCCAACAGTATTGAGCATACTTGGTTTGAGGATAAATTTAGGGATAATCTGTGCGTGATAAACTTTCTGTCTGAAGGCTGTCTACATTTTTGCCCTTACCCTTTATTGACAGTTGTCTGCGTGTAGCTTTCTGAAGTTAGATTTTTAGTTATCTCTCTAAAGCATGATCTTTAAAACTTGAATAAGGAAGTGGGCTAGCCAGGCCTGGTGACGCACACCTGTAAATCACAGCACTCAGGGAGGCTGAGGCAGGAGAATAACAAGTTTGAGCCCAGCCTGGATAACTTAGTGACTTACTGAGACTCTGTCTCAAAATGAGAAATAAAAATGGAGTGGGCATATAAACCATTCCTTCCGAGTGTTCATGGAAAGGCCAAAGTGTTGACCTATTCTGTAGCCACAGTCCAGGCAAGTCCTGAACTCACTGTTATAGCTCAGGCTGGACTCAAACTCATGGTAATCCTGCTTCAGTTTCCTGAGTGCTAGGATTACAGGCCTGTATCATCATGTCCAGCTAATATGGTACTAGAGAATCAAACTCAGGGCCTTGCACTTGCTAGGCAAGTGCTTTAACCACTAAGCTACACCCATATCCCTCATTCTGTCCTCTTAGGGGAAATTTCACTAATCATAGTGCAGCAAAACTGTAAATGATAACAACTAAAAATTTAAAAACTTAAAACAGTTGGAAATTGGAACTGAAAACTATATAGAAAAATAATTATGAGGGGCTGAAGGAATAGCACAGCAGTAGAGCATTTGCCTACTATGTGCATACCCTGAGTTCCTCCAGCTTCACATAAGCTGGGTGTGGTGGTGCACATCTGTAATCCCAGCACTCAGGAGGCTGAGGCAGAGGGATTGCCATGAGTTGAGGCCAGCCTGGACTCTATAGTTATTTCAGGAACAGGCTGGGCTATAGAGTGAGATCCTGTTTAAGAAAGAAAGATGTAAGAAAGGAAGAAAGGAAGGTTAGCTACTCATAATATTATAAATAATAAGTACATCTTTACAAATAATAAATACATTTGAATAGATACAAATTGAATGAAAATGAATTAAGTACTAACAAAGAAATTAGAAAATTAACAAAAGACCTGAGAAAACAGTTTTTCAGAAAGGCAAAATGAATACAGTAAATTATTACTTTGTCTGTATCTGTCTTATTAGCATCTGACCCATGGATGACAGTTAGTAATACTTGTCAAAGAAGTATAAAACAACAAAAAAGCCACTAGAACTGAAAAATGTAGGAGTAGCTTCTTTGTTAAATTGATGAAGCAAAAGCTACAGTTAAATTAATCAAGAAAAAAATGGCCCATTTTAGCCATCTAAGAATGACTAAAGTACGCTGATAAGTATGCTGGAGATCTTTTTAAGAGGTAGAATAAAAGTAGGAGATTCTGATAAAATGAAAATTTCTAGAAAAACAAAATTGCCAATATCAAGTTTTAAGGAAATGGAAACTTAGAAAAATAAGCTTGGATAATTTTGCAGAGTGACTAGGGAAAATAGTTCCAGAGTAATGCTGAATCCAGACGGTGTTATAGGTATTTTTCAGATAAAAGGAAAATATAATTTCTGTGCTACTTAAAGTTGTGTGGTACATTTCCTAAAGATGGTTGTATTTCGTAGAGTACAGATAATGACTTAAGGTATATGCAGATGATCATTTGTTGTTTAAATATTTTAAATATATTAGAAAAGTTGTGACTAGTAAATCAAATCTCTGTTACATAAGATATAATTAAGTTAAAAATAAGTAAATATTAAATTGATACAGGAAAATATATATAGGACAGATGAGTCAAACATAGCCAAAATTATGAGTGGTAATCACATAACAAAAACTTGAAAAATATTCCAAAGTACAGGAAAGATGGAAGTTGTTTTGATTTGTTCTATCAAAGGTAGAATATTATTAATGCTACTTATACCAAGTCTTTCAAAGACAGATAGAAACTTTTTAAAAGCACTAACAAAGCCACAGCATATTCATACTGACATAGAAACATAAACTGTAACTGAAATATAAGCCAAATTTAATCAAATCTTATGTTCTTTATAATATTATGACATTGGATAAAAAACCAGCTCATTACAGGAATGCATATCTTCTGAAAATGTTTATTTAAAATAGATGTTAACATTATTTCTAGGTACTATAATACTTGTTAGAATAGCTGTAGAGATCAACTGAAAATGTATTAGAATTAACGAGACTCCAGTAAGGTAACCAGCTTGAAATTAATGCATAAATATGTGTATGTATGTATATATGTACATAGATGTACCAATAATAGTTTCATTTTGCTAGGCATTGTGGTGCACAGCTATAATCCAGCATTCTAGGGGACTTAGAGTGATCACAAATTCAAAGCCAGCCTGGGCATCTTAGAAACTTACCAGGACCCTGTCTCAAAATAAAAAGGGCTGGAGATGTGGCTCAGTACAAAGAGTCCTGGATTCAGTCCCCAGGTGAGGGCGGAAGTTACTTTCTTTTCTTTTTCTGTTTTTTCTTTTCTTTCTTTCTTTTTTTTTCTTTTTCTTTCTTTTTTTTTTTTTTTTGGAGACAAGGTCTTACTCTATAGTTCAGGCTGGTTCTGAGCTCACTGTGTAGCCCAGACTAACCTTGAACTCATGGCAATCCTCCTCCCTCAGTCTCCTGAGTGCTAAGAGTGGCATGCGCCACCATATCCAGCTTATGTGGTACTGGGGAATCGAACTCGGGTACTTAGTGCTTGCTAGGTATGCACTTTAACCGCTGAGCTATTCCTCCAACTTGAAGTTGTCTTTTACATAAGTAATAACCAGAAACAAGTAATGATTTATTAAAAGGTATTACATTCAGGGATAGGATGTAGCTCAGTGATAGAGCACATGTTTAGCGTTCGTGGGGCCTTGGGTTTGATCCCCAACACAAGAAGGAAAAACAGATCACGTTCACAGTATGGCCAAATGTATAAAACCTGGGGAAGAAATAAGAAGTGTGTGAGGCCTCTGTGATAAAGTTAAGCTTCCTACTCAGCGGTGTAGACTCTAGAGATAGATGTCTTCTGTTGTATGCAAGAATTATCATGTTTCATGTATTATGGTTTTTAAAATTAGAACTAGGTTGAGGGTATAGTTTAGGGGTAGAGTATAAAACAGTGCCTGAGGCTCTGATTTTCATCCCCAGCAAAGTACACACCCACACCCACCCACCCCTTGGCATGATGGATTTAAAAATGTGCAGAATGAATGTGAATGCTTAGGTTTTTTTTTTTTTTTTTTTTTGAGACATGGCCTCGCTTTGTAGTCCAGTCTGATCTTAAACTTGCTGTATAGTCTCAAATTCACAACAGTCCTCCAGCCTCAGCCTCCTGAGTGCACGTACCACCACACTCAATTTATGTGGGGAATCAGATTCAGGGTGTTATGCTAGCTAGGCAAGTGCTGTAACCACTGTGCTATTCCTTCAGCTCAAATATTTAGTTTAAATCACATCTCTCTAAATTGTTTTTTGGAATTTTTTTGACATAAAAGGGGAATCTTCCTCTTTTTTTTTTTTTTTTGGTACCTTGTTGCCCAGTACAAAAATAAGAATGTGTGCACAAGGTTAGCTCTACATTCCCTGTTGAATTTATCATTCTGTGATTTTTTTTTTCAGACACCTAAATATCCTAAATCAGAGAAGTGTTTGGATTTCACCTTGAGAATATTACCTGAATATTTCTAGTCTGTTGAATTCTGTTTTACTTTTCAGAAAATTTTGTATGGATTAAGTCATGTCAAAGCATCCATGTAGTGCTGTGGAAGGAGCACTGAGAATTTTGAAGGAGATTTTGCCGGGCTTGCTTTCCAGGATTCCTCCTAGCCTCCCTTCTCTTCTATCCTGATAGTCCAGCAGCTGCCCATTCATGGCTGTGTGGTGAGGGGTTTCTCTGATGTCCATGTTGAATAGTGCTTTGTCATACCCCCTCACTCTCTACAAAGACCTTAGCAAAAACTAAGTGTTTCCCAACTTTTTTGACACCAGGGACTGGTTTAGTTGAAGACCATTCTCCTAAGTCCTTGGGTCCAAGGAGGGAAGCATACGTGTTATGCAGTAAATTGTTGGAGGATAGGTTTGAAATGGCCAGTAGCAGCAGAGGGAGAGAGTGGGCCCTGCACACCTCCTACTCTAGGCTGTTCTACCTGGGCAGCCCAGTGGTTTTGTGGCTAGTCCCAGTCAGTGGTCCAGGGGCCAGGGACCTCTGTTCTAAGGGAAGAGTAGCAGCTATCCCTCTTATTTCTGAGACATTTTTAATTATAAGGAAAAAGTAGGTTTGTTACTTCAGAATTAATGTGGCTCACCAAAGATTTAAAATTGGAGTTAGAAAAAAAATCATTCATCATTGTGAACTTTAGAAAAGCCTTCGCTCAGAAGGTTTTCCTCATTCCACTCAAATCACTGCAGATAACCCAGTGATCCTGGGCCACCAGGACTCCCTAAGGGGCCAGCACAGGAAACATGCCCATCTACTGTTTCCCTTCCTCCTGTCCAAGGATTCCTGTTTCCCTGGTCTTTCATAAATCATACCTATTTATATATTCTCTTTTACCAATATTCTTCTCTGTACACTAGTTTTCTTTTTTAACGCTTGCCCTTTTACTTCAGAAAAGTTAATTTTTTTTTCTTCATCCTCTTTTCATGTCCAACTATTTGTCCTCAATTAAACCTCATTGTGGATAGTTTTAAGATTAGGGCTTATGACAAACCTGGAAAAGTAAAATCGCATAATTGGACCTGAAACTACCCAGTAAAGAACTGATGCCAATAACCTCCAAAGCCTTGAAATCCCTTTTGTTTTATCTGCCAAGAATTTATCTCTTTTTTCTAATGGGTCCTGCTTTTCACTCTCACATCAGCAGTCAAATTAAAACAAAAATCTTGGAAGGTCATATAATCAGCACTCTAACCTTATGATTTATAAACAGATAAAGAATCTATTCATTGTAGCCATAAAACTGTTAAGAAAACTGTATTTATATTTATATTCTCCTGTTCTGTCACCTTGAAAATGTATATATTTATATGAAATATATGTATGAATGTTATAATTCATATATGTATATATATGAGTGAATAATTGGAAAGGTAGCTCAATAGTAGAGTACTTGCTTAACACGTACATGGGTCAATCCCCAGTGCCATAAGAAAAGGAGAATCTCTTCTGTGTAATAAATTTTAATATCCAGAACTTTACACTAACCATCTTAGATATGGAATAGTCCTGAAAGTGTTGTAAGAATCTCTTTTCCACTTACTGTTTTCTCCACATGGCATATCTGTTTTTAGTGGAGATCTGCTTCTGGAGACTTCTTGTTCTGGGTGTGACATTGTTTCAGTTGGCGGCTTCTTCTTACTACAGTGTACCTGGTCAGGCACTGTTCCTGCCTTTGACCCCACCTGTGCATGCGGGTCCTCTCTTTGCCCTGGAACCACACTCACTTTCTTCTTACCTCAGGTATCTGTAATTTTCCTTTGTTACCTGACCCCATAGGCCATAGCAAGTCCCCATTTGCCCAGGAGGGTCCATTGACTGTCTTGTGCTTTGACTGACTGACTCTTGTCAATTTTGCTCTCAAAAGTACCCCACTTTGAAAAACAGATTACACCTAGGTCTCATGCTTCCAAGCCTTAACCTAAACTTCCCTCCCCAAGATAGCCTCCCCCATCCCCTTCTCTCTCAGGGCAATTTTCCTTGTTGGGATAGCTCAGGAATAGACTCTAGAGACTATGAGAAAGAGAGAAATTTTGGCTTTTAGATACGACTCCTGCTGTTAAGGTGCTGAGAGGGTGAGAGGAAAGGGAGGAAGGGAAGGGGATGATGCTGCAGCCTCAGCTACTGGAGGGCTTGTCATTGTCATTAGGAGCATCCTTCCTGGAGGAGTCTTGGTCTGCTTGCCCTTGGAGGCTTAGAGTCTGAGCTTAAGAAGTGAAACAGTGTAGGTTAGCTTGAAGAGGACCTGAAGAGGGAGAGACTTCTGGTGAGGCTTGATTGTAAATGGACTGCACTGAGAAAACCCGGTTTTCTCCAGGCAGTAGGTCAGACTGTTAAAGCCAAACCCTGGATCCAGAGAGAGAGAGCTCTGGGCTCTTTGTACCATCTTCCTTGATCCTCCAGGGGTACTGAGCTACAGTTAAATCCATGAAGGAACTCCTACCTTTTCAAACTTCATAATTTTCTCATATACCTTGAAGAATCCAGATTTATAAAGCATTTTGATTTTCTAAGAGTGCTGTTTTTTCCCTATTGCAGTCCAGAAAGGGAAACTTCCAAATACGGCTGGGAAACAAAGGGAAACAATAACTAAAACACAAGTCCAGCCTTTGCCCTGGCATGCAAAGAATGCAGACTGTTAGCAGACCGAAAGGTTCTGCTTTACTTCATACTTAGGTGAAATGATCAGCTTTAAAAAGTATTTGTGTAATATTGAGATATGTGTATTATCTTTGAGATAAAGAGCATGTAACGTACTTTTATTTATAAGATTGCCATGCATGTTCTGTGTGTTCCAGAATTAGTGCTCAAAAGCGCAATTTAGTGAAATTTGCCTAGGCTTACAAATGATATGGGAATCATTCATTAAACATCCAATACTGTACAAACGTTGCTAGGTTACCTTTCAGTGTTTTAGCCATCTAAACATAGATAAATGGTTGAATAATGGTGACAGTTTGATTCATTGGATAGTATACACATTGACACTTAAAACTGCAGTTGTCAGACATATATCCTAGTCTTGAGAAGTGTGTACTCTAAGGATGAATGACAAAACATAGTGTAAAAGTGTATACCTGTGGATTATATCTTAATAAATGAGTGGACCAGTATGCAAATTGGAAAAGCTTTTTTTTTTTTTTTTTGGTCCCTGAAGAGTTCTGAAGTTTTTTTTGAATAGGAATGTTTTATTAGGCCTGTGTTGTCTATGCATCACAGTTCCTATCCCTTTCTTTGTTTTTAACTTTGCCCTTCACCTGTCTTGCTGTATAAGCACTTGAATTTTTTACCCCTGAATTAAAAAATAAAAAAAAGTTTGGGGCCATGTGCGAGATTTTGGGTCCAATTTCTATTACTGCAAAATAAATAAATAAATGAGTGAATGAATACAACTATAATACACAAATTTAATTTTTATTAAAATAGAGATAATTTTAAAATATAATAATAGTCATTTAAATGAATAATTATTGTCAGGCCTGGTGGCACAGGCCTGTAATCCTAGCAGTTTGGGTGGCTGAGGCTAGAGGATTGCAAGTTCAAGCCCAGCCTGGGCAATTTAGCAACTTAACAGGACCCTATCTCAAAATCAGAAATAGAAAATAGGCTGGGTCTATAGCTCAGTGTGAAGGCCCAGGGCTCAATGTCCCATACCACAAAAAGAAATTAATGTACTTTAAATATATAACAAGGTAAGAATTGATTGTTCTGATTGTTTCCTGGAGAAATAGGTGTTAGGACTCAAGTTTCTGTTTAATGCAGGAATGCCGTTGGGAGCCATATCTTTGAAGAGTAAAGAAAGCCTACTGGCTTTGACAAGATAACGTTTGCCACAGTGTACTCCGTCAGTACTAAGGGTAATTAAGGCTTGGAAGTATAGTCCTTCATGTGAGGCCAGCTGATGCCTGGGGTGGGAGTGCTCGAGGGAGAATCTGCCTCTTCCAGGAATCTTTCCTGGCATTTCCTTTATGAATTTCAGCCCAAACAGGACCGCTCCAGTATCCTGAAAACAAGTTAACATTCACCTAGTTTTTTTGAGACAGGGTCTCTCTCTGTAGTTCAGGGTTGAGTATTTTCTTTCTTAAAAAGTTCACTGTAAGAGAGTTGGCTCCTTGGCTGACTGCAAATCCTGCCTGTTCTTGGCTCTCTAACTTACTCTTTTTCATTTCTTGCTGTGGACCTCAGTGAGGCCTGTTTTCGTGGGCCTCATCTGGCCACCCTCTCTTCCTACTTCCTTTGTTCATGCAGCACTGTGGGTAGGCCAGCTGATAGCCTGACCTGCTTAGTAACAAGTTGGGATCAGAGGCCTCTGAAGACCTAGATCCACTCTTGTGTTCTTCAGCTCAGCTATTCTAAGACACCTCCTTCCACATGGACAATGTCAGTGCATAAGACAGTACTTAGAATTGAGACACTGAGTAGGCATCTTCATGTGATTCCCTTTAAATTTTTCCTGAAGTTGGTGACCTCCCTTAAGTCTCTTAATACTTTCTGTACTTCAGGTTAGTTTTCTCTCTTTTTAAAATTTCTCTTGCTTCCTATTATATGTATACTGGGTCTTTTCTTTCTCCATGTCTCTTAAATTACTTAAAATATTCATCTCAGATTTTTTGACAGAACTCTGAGTGAATACTCTTCACTGGTCTTTTCATTCATTGACTGAATTTTCCATAGTGTTCAGCCTTGCTAGTACTCAATATTTTCCATATTGTGAATGTTAGTCAGCTTTCTGTTGCTATAACAAGTGCCTGAGATTATAAAGATAAAAGATTTATTTTGTCTCACAGTTCGTGGTCAGTTGGCCCATTGCTTTAAGCCTGTGGTGAGGCAATACATCATGGTGAGGAGCACATGGCCTAGAGAGCTACTTATCTCATGACCAGGATTCCAGGAGACAAAGAAATATGGTTCCGCTGTCCCCTTAAGTGGCATACCCCCCGGTGGTGTGACGCTGCTTGCTAGCCCCACCTCCCAGCAGTTCCAAGCTGGAGGCCATGCCTTTAAACACATGGGTCTTTGGGGGAGACATTCCAGATCCAAACTGGCACATGTGAAAGCAAGTATCTCATGTGCCAGCCTTCCTTTCTTCTTGTGCTACCGGAGAATGAATCCAAGGACTTCACATTGAGCTACATCCCCATCCTTATTTTATTTTATTTATTTATTTATTTATTTATTTATTTATTTATTTATTTATTTTGAGACATCTCGCTACGTTGCCCAGACTAGGCTTGTACTTCTGATCTTCCTTCATTGTACTCCCAGAGTGCTGTGATTACAAAATGTTTTCTCTTTTAATGAGTATCTTCTCTTTTCAAATATTACTGAAATATGGAAGAGAGACTTTCTGAAGGACTGCTTCCCACTCAGCTGTGCTGGTATTTTGGTGCCCTGACTGGTTTGCTCCTGGGATTAATTGCTGCCTTCTGGCTTTGCCAGCTCTGCTCTCCCACCACTAGTCCCAAAAGAAAGGAATGCCATTGAGAAGACGCTTTTCAGATCCTGGGACTTCTTTCACTCGTTGCACCAGTGTTCAGCTCAGGTCTCTGCTGCTGAAAGCATCGTCCAGGCCTCTGCAGGTCAAGAGTGGAGTGGTTAGGTGCACAAGAAGAACTGTTCCCAGTGCATAATTCACGTGCTTAGAGCTTGTCCTGCTGCTGCTTGTCCTTGTCATGGGATTTGAGTCCAGGTATAAATTAGGCTACAGGAAACAAAACCATACTAAATATGGCACTTTGAATCGTGAGCTTTTGTGTTTGTGTGTGTTTGTGTGTGTGTTTGTGTGTGTGTGTGTGTGTGTGTGTGTGCATGCGCGTGCGCGTGCACGCGCGCGTGCGTGTGTATGCAGTATTAGGATTAACTGGGTCTTTGCACTGAGCTGCACACTCTTATTTATTTATTTAATTTTGAGACAGGTTCTCACTAAGTTGTGTCACCTGGGCTTGATCTTGTAATCTTCCTGTCTCAGCCTCCCAGGTGCTAGAATTACTGGCTTATACCATACCTGGCTGATTTTTATGGGGTGCTGAGAGATCAAACTTGGGGACTTGTGAATACTAGGCAAGCACTCTTAACAGCAGTGCTATGCCCCCCCCCCCCCGCCCATGTCTTTAGCTTTAACCTTTTGTAAACTTAATTTTAAGAAAACTTTCAACTTTTAAAAACTATATTCAACCTCCTTGGTGTTTGTAAATGCACACATTTCTACAAATCCCACAGTGTATAAGCATTTTCTTTTATTAACAGCATGGGTTCTGGAGCCAGAATTCCTGGCTTCTTATCTTGGCTTCCTTGTTTACTAGCTGTGGGATTACAAGAAAGTTTCTTAATTTCTTTATTTCCATGCTCTGTAACACTGAGACAAATGTGTAGAGTCTCAATAACCATGACTAAATCTTAAAATTTCAATAGATGATAAACTATTCTCTTTTTCTTCTTCTGCCTCCTCTCTTTTTTCTATCTTTTCAGTCATATTCCTTGATATGGGCAACATTTCTCACTAAATGTTGACACAGTGCTTCCTCCTGTTTCCGTTTCCCGCTTTTTGCTCTTGAGATTGTAAGGGAGTATATTAGTTTCCTGTTGCTGCTATAACAAATCATCAGGTTTATTTGCTTCAAGCATAGATTTATTCTCTGGCAGGTCATAGATTAGAATCTAAAGTGGTTAGCAGGATCAAATTCTTTCTGGAGGCTTCAAGGAAAAAATCTGTTTTCTTTCTGTTCTGGTCTCTGAAGGCCATTGCATTCTTTGGCTTATGGCCTCTTCCTCCATCTTTTTTGTACCTCACTCCAAACTCCGGCTCTTTCATCACATCTGCTTTTTCTGTCTTTGATTCTTCTACTACTCATAATAAGAGACGTATGGTTATATTGAGCCCAACAGATAATTCTGGATCATCTTCCTGTCTCCAGGTCCACAGTCACATCTGCAAAGCCCATTTGCCATGCGAGGTAGGTATTCCCAGGCTCCAGGGATTAAGATGTGGATATCAGAGGGTAGCCATTGTTTAGTCCCCAGCAAGAATCAGTAGGCGCAACTACAGTACCGTGCCAGTGGGGTCACAGCAGTGATGCGCTAGTGATTTCCTCCTGGGATCGTTGAGAAAGGTTCACAGAAGATGGACACTTGAGCTCCGTCTTGAAGGCTGACAAGGCACTTGCTTACTAGGAGTAGGAGGAAGCAGCATTTACCAAGAAATCAAGTTATGATGAAAGAATCAGCAATTTTGAGGACTAATTAGACTTTTGATGTTGCCAGAACATGGGGGCCACTGAAGAGGGGTGGCAGGCAAGTTAAATGTCTAGATTAATCCTGGAGTTTGCGGTGGTTTGGGGCTTGGAATTGACACTATGGAGAGAGGAGGATCAGGTGACGTTGCTTCATTGGGACTTTAAATCGTTTTTGTTGGATCACTTATAATCCTAATGCTCAGAGATGATTATTGGTATTTCTGTGTATGCATTGACTCTGCATTTATAGTAGACATACAAACACACATGCAGTTGAAAACACACTATAGATTCACATTCATTTCTTGAATTAACAGTGATCATAACATTTGCTCATGTAATTAAATATGCCCAAATTTTCTTTACATCTCTATTTTATTGTATATTAAGATAATTCATTTTATCCTTCTGTTTTTAGGTCCAGTATTTTTGTTTTAAGTAATGCTAATGTTTATGGATATTTCTTTGAGATGGGAGTGCATCTCCTCTGATTATTTTAAGACATGAGATGGGAGGAGGCCTGCAGGTAATACTTCATTCACTCCAGGGCTTTAGAGTGGAAACTTCTATGCTTTTCCTATGTGAGGACTTGTTTGGATGTTGAGGAGCAAACTGATGTTTAGCAAAAAAAAAAATCGTGTTTTCCACTTTAGGAGGAAAGGTAGGCCCGTTTTGAGAATTAGAATGACATTCGAACTCTCAACCACTTCACATTGCTGAACGCTGGACTAGCCTGCAGGGACTAATAACTCAAAAGAATTCCCACTGTAGTAGCGTGGCTTCTGACTGGGTAATTTGGTTGACTTAGGGAGAAAAATATAATTTTAAAGGATGATTCTTTTGTCCAGTAATGGGCCCAGGATGTTCATGTTGAGCTACATCCCCAGACTTTGTAGGGTTTTTTTGTGTGTTTGTTTATGTGTTTGTTTTGGTGTGGGGTCTCACTAAATTGCCCAGGCTGTGTTCAGACTTGCCAGCCTCTTGTCTCAGCCTCCCAGAGTGCTGGAACACTGTGTGTGCCAACTTTTTAAAGGATTTTCAGTGAATGTGGAGTTGCCCGAAGAGATAAAGAGCTACACTGGAGCAACAGTGCTGGAGGTCTCCCCAGCTGGCCCATGTGGGATGCTGCATTGTGTCCCTCGACACAGATAACGCATTTTATGCCACATGCAGCTGGCAGTGGCAGCCCAGGAGGACCGTGGCCACTCTTTTCCAGAACCTTGGCTTTGCTGCAACCCCATGGCTTCAAGCGAGCATTCCCATCATACTCTTGTGCAGTGGTAGCTTCTATGTCAGAGTGTGGGACAGGTGTAAATAACGGAGAAGTTCAGGGGACTCCTAGCTGCAAGTGAGCACTGAGAAGGCAGAGTTGGTATTTTTAGCATGTTTGATAGGAATTGGATTCTGCCTTCAAGGAAGACCAGTGATGGGAAGTCCCCAAGCAAGGAAAGAAGGAATCAAAAGGTGGGTCTGATTGGAAAGAATGTGAGATGTCATCTACTTCTGTCACATTTCAATAAATTGGGGCAAGAGAGGGATCTTTTTAGATATGAAAGGTTTATGTATCCTAATTGAACAGATAATTAACCTATAATTAGATATTGATAATTAAATGAGACTAGAAAAATGAAGACAGTGGAAAATGAAGAATATAAGAAGTAGTGGTAAGCAGTGAATGTAGCAGCAAAGCTACTACTATTTCATGGAATATATAATCATATGTAGTGTATGTAAATGGGGATATTAATGCAGATGCAGATTGGCAATGTAGGTGAACAGTGAGGGTTATTGAGAAGAAGATCCCACCATCAGGGAGAATCTAGGTAGTAACCTGCAATGCAAAATGTTAGACTTTCTCAGTTAAAGGAAGGACAAGAGGTAGGAACATCCAAGCAATCAGATGTAAAATTTTTCTTAAAATCTCATTTTTTGTTGTTGAGTAATTTGGAAGCATAATTATTTAACTGTAGTAAAAGTTTGGTATTAGAAATGGCAGATAACTACTAACATAACAGGAAAAAAATGATACAGATTGTGTAACCCTAATTTGAAAATCAAAACCTTTATAAGTACTTTGTGGAGCACTTCAGATTTCAGTGAGCAAAATAAAGTTGGAAGTGACAAAGAATGCTAAAATAAATTTTTAATCTAAATTTACCTATCAAAATTCAGTAATTATTGATTATTAGCATCAGACAAAGCTAATGCAAGAACAAAAGCAGTGAATGAGAATGAGAGAGATACCATATATTGATAAAAGGCAAAAATATGCAACTACCTTTAATCTTTATGAAGCAAAATGTATGGGAAAAACAGGAATGAGGTTAATTCATTTAAAATATATTATACTATGTAATTTGCATATCTTTTCTAATTTGACAAGTCGGATAAGCTACATTGCTAGCTTGGATGCCTTCAGGGACAGTGGGTAGCATGACCCTAGGACCTAAGGAGCAGAAGATAGCAGGGTGAGGGACGCGGCACATTGAGCTGGATTGTGTGCACCTTGCCTGGAGGCACCGGGGCTCATACATTTTAATGCACTTTTCTAGCCAAACAAAACATAACTGGCTTGCAGGCTGCCATATTTTGGAAACAAATGAATCAAAAATAGAGAGCATATAAACAATAAACTCAGTAAATTTGTGGAGCAAGGAATATACATTTCTCACCTTTCATTTCAGAAGGTGATTTGACACAGAGAACAAACAAGCAAGAAATTATATATAAATGTAATATATATAAATTAAGATTTTTATATGCAACAATGTGTCATCTTAATCAAATGAAATGAGTTGTAAGAAAAAAGGATTGTATTTTTTTAAACTACCTTGGAATTAAGAGAGAGTGCTTAATCTATATACTAAGAGTGGTCAAGACAGGTATAAATCATGTAGCAATAAATAGAAGGTGAAGAGTCTTATAGAAAAATGTGTAGAGTAGAACTGAAGCTATGGTTAGACAAAGAACAGTTATAAAGATGATATTATTAGTATACAAAAAGACTAAAAATATAGGTGAAATATGCAACTTAGAAAACAAACTAGTGGTAAAACTTATGAATGAAATAGAAAACATTAAAAATTAGAGAATATAGGTAAGACAAATACTATCTTCTGAACAGGAAAAAAATTAAAATTATCATCCCTGATTTTACTATTTTAAAATAGGAAACGTAAAGACTTACTGTGCAGGTATAGAAGACAATAAAAAATTAATTCTATAGCAGTATATTCAAAAAAGTGAGGAAAGGGACAATTTTTCTCAAAGTATAAATTTACAAAAGTTTTTCTTGAAAAAAATGAAACCTGAAGTATCATTACTATTGTTTAAAATTGTTTTGGTTTTAGTGCAATAAAACAGAGATATTTTTGTTTAAAATATTGAAAAAGGAAAAAATGGAGTTCACAGAGTTAGTGAGTAGTTATATAGAAAATAAATATAAAAAGAACAATAGTTTCTTTTCTCTACAGGTAGAGTATCCTTTTTCCAAAATGCTTGAAACCAGAAATGTTTCAGCATTCAGGTTTTGGAATATATGCGTAGTCTTTGTGAATTGAGCATTCTTCTCTAAAATTTGGATTTTGAATCATTTCAGATTTCAGTTGTTTGACTCAGTGATGCTCAGTTTGTACTAGGAGTAACTGGTAAGCCCTGGGAAATGGAGAGAAGTCCAATTCTCAAATGCCATAAAGTATTTAGGAGTAATTTTGACTAGAAAGTTGTAGGATAGGAGGTGAAAAGTATTAATCTCATTGTGATTTCTAAAATTAGGCCTGCAATCAAGAAGAAACTACATTGTGTTCCAAGATGTGCAGATTCAATATTATAAAACCATCCATCCTTCTTAAATAGCCAGGAATGAGATTAATTTCCCCCAGAATTTTTCATTTGAACAAAAGGAAGGTTTATTTTTATATTCAAACAGTACAAAAATATCTTTTTGAATAACAGAGCATTTCTTAAGGCAGATTTTTTTTTTCAGCCTTGAAGACTAAATCCTAGGCCTCACATTAGGCAAGTGCTCTACCACTGAGGTACATCTTAGCCCTCTGAGTATTATTTAGGGAAGATAGACTTAAATAACTTAAATCTGTTTTAATTTCAGAGTATTATAGAGGCCCCTAGACAGATTCAGTTTGTAAAAACAAATTTAAAACTAATTTAGGGGCTAGAGGAATATCTCAGAGGTTAAAGCACTTGCCAGTGAGTGCTAAATGTCTGAGTTTGATTTCTCAGCACCACAGAGGCTGGACATGGTGGTGCATGCCTGTAATCCTAGCACTCAGGAGGCTGAGACAGGAGGATTACATTGAGTCCAAAGCCAGCCTGGGCTCCATAGTGAGTTCAGAACCAGCCTGGGCTACAGAGTGAGACATTGTCTCAAAAAAAAAAAGAGATTAATTTAGTATTTATTCTTTGGGATATGATCTCGTGGTTACAATGGTTAGCCTGTTGTCCATTTGAGGCTTTGAGAGATTATGCAACAATACAATAGTGTAATATTGTACAGATCATAAATGTATACCCAAGAAATATTTTTTTTTTCAGAAATGACCTAATGTTAAGAAAAATAGGTATTTGTGACTCAGCCAACATGGTACTGCAGTCAGCCAGGAATATTTTAATGAGAGGTGCCTAGCCATCCAGGTCTCATCCCAATGATTAGCTGCTGCTGGATCTAGGTGTGCAAGGTGTGGTCATCTCCCACTACACACCTATAATCCAGTTTACATGCCTGTAATCCACCCCTCCAGACTAGGCCCCAGTCTCCCTACAGCACATGTTTCCATAGACAATCTGTAACATTCAAATACATGAGACCTTTACAAGACATTCCAGAGCCAAACCACGATACTTGTGAACTGGCCTCCTTTCACTTGAGTGATGGAATGAGACCAAGTAGCTCTAGAAAGTGCAGGACATCAGGAGTCCTGTGTTTACCCAGAAGGACTTCAGACCAGTCTCTACTGTGTCCTGGATTTGTCCAGTTGTCAGATTTTCTGGTGACTTCCATTGTGTACATTTCCATGTAGAAAACATCATCCTGGGAAACAGGGGCACACACAATGAGTGCTTTTATGAAATAAGATATGTCCCGTTAGCCTGTTGAGATATGATAAATTATATTTTCTGGAGATGGCTGTGGCTGTCATGTACTCTTCTATAGCTTGACCTTATGACTTCTTCCATCAAGAATGTGTACCTGGAAGCTGGACAAGCCCAGGATTGCCTCAGCTTGTCAGAGTGGGCAGGAGCAACTTGCATGACTGCTAAGGCTGGCTATTAAAGGCCATGTAATCCTCCTGATTTGTAGGACAACTTGCTTCAGAAGCCCTATGTTATTGTATGACAAGTCCACCACTGTGAGACCACCATGCTGGAGAGGTACACCGTGTGCTCCCTCCAGCAACCCCGCTGACTTCCCATCTGATCCCGTGTGAGTTGGCCATCCAACATATCCATCCTCCAATGACTATGGAGACCCAGCCCATGTGGGACTGCTGCCATCCAGAAACATCTAAGTGAGAGCCTCCTAGCCAGGTTCTCCCCAAGTTCCTGACGCACAAAATTCTGTGAAGCTGTGAAGTTGCAGGGTAACTTGTTCCAAAGCACTGGTGACCGAATGTGAGGGTTTAGTAAACAGAAACCTAAATGTGATGGCAGTCTGTGCATTCACGTAGGAAGAGCCTGGACAGAGTCTCCCAGCTGTGCATTGCACCCGGAAGTGCCCACCCAGTAGCAGTCATAGTAGTTTTTAAAACTTGGTATCCTGTGTTTTTTTTTTTTTCTGCCATTTAATGTTGCCTTTTAATCTTCTGTATACTAAATGTATGCTAAAGAATTTACATAATTTCATTTTTAATTGTTGCCTAATACTATCTGAAAGTTGGAAAGCAAGCATGTCTAACTTGTAGCCTGCTGGGGTTTTGCCCTTGATTTTTCAAAATGTTATGACAAAAATTTTAAAAAAGAAGTCTTAGTACTCATATATGTACACTAACTATATTGTATATTTTATATGTGGTCCAAGCTAGTTCTTCACTCAAAAAAATGGGGGACTACAGCTTAGGACATGCCTGGCCCCAAAGCCTTTTTGCTTTGTTTGCAACTGGTTTGCCATGCAACCATCCCCTCTTTCCTGTGGCTTCACTTTTCTGTGGTTTCAGTTACTTGCAATCAACTGTAATCCAGAAATATTAATGGAAAATTACAGAAATAAACAATTTCTGAGTTTGAAGTTGCTCACTAATTCTAAGTGGTCTAACACTGTATCAGAGTCTGTGTCATTTGTCCCATTTAACCTCATCACATAAATCTTGTACCATCAGACGTCGTCCCCAGAAGGGAAGGTAAGAGCAGTAAGCTTTGAGACAGAGAAAGGAAGAGACTTTATTCACATAACTTTTATTACAGTCTATTGTCATAATTTTGTTTTATTGTTAATCTCTTACTGTGCATAATTTATAAATTAAACTTTCATGTGAATGTATTTGTAAGGAAAAAACCCCGCACATATGGAATTCAGTATTACCATAATTTTAAGTGCCCAGTAGGGTGCTCTGTATGCCCTGTGGATGAGAGGGGGGTTTAGTGTACCATTTAGGGCTGCAATATTACTGTGCTAGTTTATCAAAGACCATATTCAAACACTTTTTTGACTTCACAGCTTCTCACTTCCCAATTTTCCAAGGGATTCTATGTAAATAAATCACTATTTTCTCACTTTCAGGGGATCAGCCCTAAAACCTTGGCCTCACTGAGACAGGCATAGCCCAGACTCAGCCAGTAAATTTGGCGAGGTTGTTGTTGGGGCTTCTGGGAGAACATTACTATCTTCACCAGATTTAAGGGGGGTGATACAAAGTTTAGAGGTTCTGAAGTTGTTACACTGCCTTGGGGCTGAGCAGCTTGTTGAGGGTGACATGGGGAGGAATGCAGGAGTAATAGATGGAAACAGATCAAACCTGGGACGATCTTTTGATTGAGTCTATCAAGCCTGATGCAGGGCTTTCATTTGCACCAGCCAAAAGCCTTTTGTTGCAAGCTTGACTTGTGTTTCTGTTGCAGTCTAACTTACAGAGACCATATCTACAGCATTTCTGGTATTTGTGGTAATGTTTCAAGGGGACTTGAGTAAGTGTGAGAAATCTCTAGACAGTGGGTAGACCCAATTTCTGTGAGGCCTGGAGGAGAGATTTAGGGATGTTTTGAGTGAAGAATAGGAGACCAACAGGAAACAAAGCTACTCTAATACTTAGAGGCCACATGATAGAGGCAGTAAATTTGTTCTCTGTGGTTCCAGATTGTTTTAGAACTGGACCCAGTGTGTGTCATATTAATGATGGCAGAATTCAGTTTCTTATAAAGAAGGATTGTTCAACTGTGTGAGCTGTTCAGCCTTGGAAGGACTTGGCTAAGTGTGCATTGTCTTCTACTAAAAATATTCACTGGTAACTGGAACCTGGGAATTTAGTAAGTAGTAGCAGAAGTTGAATGCTCCTAATACTACTTTGTGTGGAAAAATTAAGTTTCCTGGTTTTCTTTCTTCCAGTTCTGAAAAAACATGATTTTGTACTTCTTTAGGTATGAAGACTTATTATATGACCCTTTAGAAAATCATAGCCTATCAGGCCTTATCAATAAAGTTACAATATTATTTTTGGAAAAGCCAGGCACAGTGGCGTGCCCCTGTGGTTCCAGTAACTTCAGATGGTGAGGCAGGAGAATTGCCTGACTCAGGAATTTGAGCCACCTCCTGGGCAACTTGCTTCAAATGATAACAATAATAATAATTTTTTGATTAATTTTCACTTCTCTCTTCTTTCTTTCTTTCCTTTTTTCTTTCTTTCTTTCTTCTTTCTTTCAATCTTTTGTACTGGGGATCAAGCCAGGGCATTCACACTTAGCTGCATCCCTAGCCAATTTTTCTTTTTCTTTTCTCTTTTGAGACGGAGCCTTGCTATGTCACTAAGTTGTACAGACTGGGTTCAAACTTGGGATCCTTCTGCCTCAGCCTCACAGAGGGCTGGGACTACAGGCTTGTCCCATCAGGCATGGCCAATTGCTTTTTGTAAGCCTCAGATGAAAGGGTTTGTGTGAAAATGTTTCAAAAACCAAAGCACTGGATTGGGTTTTAAGCTCAGTGACAGATTACTAGTCTGCCCCAGACCAGGTCCAGAATTTAGTTCCCGGCACAAAACAAAACAACAAAAATAACACCAATCCACTATGCAAATGTAATGTGCTAATATCATTTCCTGCATAGTAAACTGATTTAAGGAATGTTAGTGATTCCTTAAAATTCTTTGTGTGTATTCTGATGCATGAGTGGTTTTAAGAAAACCCAAACTCCAAAAAAGCACTTTGAATCATAAGTAGGAATCAGTGGGCCGAGTCATCCGATTTTCAGATGAATTTAATGTCTTTTGATGTGGAATTTGGAAGCTTTCAGTAATCTCTGG
This sequence comes from Ctenodactylus gundi, assembly GCA_004027205.1. Taxonomy (NCBI): domain Eukaryota; kingdom Metazoa; phylum Chordata; class Mammalia; order Rodentia; family Ctenodactylidae; genus Ctenodactylus; species Ctenodactylus gundi. The sequence continues at coordinate 361,765 of PVKB01000415.1, read as the reverse complement.
CAGATAGAGCTACAACGGGAAGAGAGAGTATAGTTTTCATGAGTCAGAGTTCCCCTGTTGTGCACAGAGGCCACTCTTAATTAGGAAGGCTCACAAACGTGTAAGCTGGGCTTCTCCTGTAAGCAGAGTTCAGGCCTTGCGGTGTCCTACCGGCACACTGCTCCAAGCAACTCCTTGCTCTTGGTGTTTGCTGCCTGGAGATTGCGGGCGTTATTTTCCCACAGTGCTGGCAGATTTCAGAGGTGCCAAGCTCTTGAGCATGGCAGTGAGGATTTCATTTGGCTCACACAGTGGGCATGGAGGCTAATGCTGTGTGCAGAGTGGATTCTGGGGCCAGACATTCCTCTTTGGTTTCAGTGGAAACTAGATGTTCCTTCCTGCTTTGCACTTTTTAGACTTGCACATTGAGAGTCTACCCTCCGAAGCTTCTTGCACTTTGGCTTCTGAAGGTGACAAGCTGCCCCCGGCTGTGTGGATGCCTGTGAGAAGCTGGACAGGCCATGACATTATCTCTTACAAACACTGCATCTTTGTATCTTCTTGGATCTTGCCTGTAACTCAGCACAGAACTGTCGCTGTGCCCTTTCCAGGCCAGCGCGGTCAGGGTCTTTTGTTCAAAAGCATTATTATCCCCCTTATTGTGGAGTGGCTGTGGTGCAATGTGAATATTTGGGGAAAAGGAGAATGCAGATTTAAAAAATTCTAACCCAGATTTATGAGCTAAGGAGTTTGAGCAAAATTAATTTTGCATTCAGCAAAAACAAGAAGGAAGATTGGGAGACTGAGGCAGAAGAATTGCGGGTTCAGTAACAGCCTGGGTTACACAGTGATTCCCAGGCCATCCTAGACTGTAAGAGTGAAGCCCTGTCTCAAAAAAAAAAAAAAAAAAAAATAGAGGGAAGGGGGTACAAGATGACTTATCAAATCCATCTCTTATAAACATTGACCCTGTTTTTATTTTATTCATTTGGATGAGTATAGGACCTGTTGTGTTTTTTCCTGTTTCACTGTTTCACTTACAGTTTCCATTAACTGTAACATGAGAGTGTGTGAATGCCTAGAAAACACGACATTGAGATTACTCAAAGGGCAGTCCAGCTCTGGAAAAAATTTCTTTCTTCACAGTCAAGGTGGGGCCCAAGCCGTGATAACAAACCTAGTTCCTTATTGGCAGAGCTTCTACTAGCTCTGCTCACTCACATGCCTCAAACTTCTTTTTATCTCATTTGCTCTGAGTCCAAAGGATCAGTGCTGCTTATAAAACCAACGGATTATTGATTTGCCTTCTTCTATACCATATTCATAAAGCTTTGCATTACTTTTTCTTAATTTTCATAATAAAAGTAGTAGGTATACAGGTCTAAAAAGCGAGCTAGCACAAGTAGCTTATGAAAAGCAGAGCTACTGCTGCCATACTCCTTCCCATTTTTTGTCCCTCTTTTCAAAGATGATGTATGCCTACGTTGCCTCTAAAACAATGTACTTTAGGAGCTAGGGATATAGCTCAATGGTTAAAGCACTTGCTAGCAAGCACATAGCCCTGCGTTCAGTTCCTGATACCACATAATGTGATAATGTACACCTGTAATTCCTGCATTTGGGAGGTTGAGGCTAGAGGATAGCTTTGTGTTTGAGGCCAGCCTTTGCTACATAGTGAGTTCAGGACCAGTGTGAGCCACAGAGTAAGACCCTCTCTCTCTCTCAAAAAAAATGTGCTTTATTTTTTAGATCAATTTTAAGCCCAACAAAATTGAGCAAAAAGCAGAATCCCTTTAATCCTTCTGCCCTAGACACATACAGCCTTCCCTCTTAACAACATCTCCCACTAACGGGCATGTTTGTTACAATCAGTGACCCTACACTGACACATCATTATAACTCAGAGGCCATAGTTTACATTGGGGTTCAAACCTGGTGCTATATGTTTTGTGGGTTTAAACAAATGTAGAATGACATGTGTCCACCTTTGTAGTAGAATATAGAGTATTTTGTTGCCCCCAAAATTCCTCTGTGCTCTGCCTGTTCATCCTTCCTTCCTGCTACCCTGTGGCAACCACTGATGCCTCATGCATTTAGTTTGAAGTTGCTATGGTTTGGTTATTGAGTGTCCCCCAAAAGCCTCATGTATATAGGAGGTGGGGATGGCTGGAAAGGGCAGGTGTTTAAGATTTGACCTGGAAAGTTTGTCTGTTGTTGATATTGGAGATTGCCTAGGGCAGAGATTTAAGATGTTTGCTATTGATTTGTGGGTCAGGAAGTGAGGAACCTAATGTGGGGACTGGGAGCACTGACAGCTTGAAGTAATTAAGGGAAGGAAGGAGAAACATTGTTACAGCTTCTTTGGGGGTGGGGGAAAGCCTTAGCATAGCCAGTCTGCAAGCTTTGCCTTGCTCCTGCTTCACCTGGCTTCTGTCTGCAGTGCGGTGAGCAGCTCTCCAGCCTGTGTGTCTGCTGTGTATCTCCACCATTGCCGGCTGCTCCATGAATGGACTGTGTGAGAGACCTTCTGAAACTGTGAGCTAAATAAATCTTTCCTCCCTTAAGTTGTGGGTATGGATTATTTTGTGACAGCAATGATAAAGTAAGTTAAACACCAGTACTGGGGATTAAGCTCAGGACCTTTGCATTAAACTTGAAGCCTAGTCTATAGATAGATAGATAGATAGATAGATAGATAGATAGATAGATAGATAGATAGATAGAAAGAATCTGGCTAAGTTACTAAATTGGCCAGGCTGGACTTGAGCTTATAATCTTGCTTTCAGCTTACCAGAGTGCTGGTATTGACAAGCATGTACCATCTTGCCCAACTTGTCTCTTTAGCTTTGTCTTTTCCAGTATGTCATGCAGTTAATCTTAAAATAGTTTGGAGTCTTTTCGAGATGGCTCCTATATGTAGTATCAGTTAGCAGCTTGCACTTAGGTTCTTCTGTGTTTCGTGGTTTGTACTGTGATTTGAATGTGTGTCCCCCAGAAGCCCATATATATTAAAAGCTTGGTCTTTGCAGTAGCGGGTTGTTTGTAGGACATTGGGGGCATGCCTTGTAGGAGGTTGGGGGACACACCATTCTCTTCCTCTCACTGTTGCTTTCTTGGCCAGGAAGTGAACAATTCTGTGCCATGTACTTCCTGTGTGATCTGCCATCACAGGTCAAAAGCATTAGGGCCCATTCACCGTAGACTAAAACTGCGAGGCAAAGAAATCCTTCCTCCTTATAAGTCATTTATCTCAGGTATTTGTTACGGTGACAGAAAGCTGACTAACACAGCCTGAAGGCTCATTTCTTTTGGTATTGAATAATACTTCCTTCTGTGAATGTACCAGTTTGTCCTTTGACCTACTGGAGGACATTTAAGTTGTTTCCAGGTTTTGTCGATTACAGGTAAAGCTGCTATAAACATCAGCGTGCTGGGTTTCCTTTTTTGTGGATATAGTGTTTTTAACTCATTTGGTTACATGCTAAGCAGTGTGGTATGTACCAGGCTGTCATCTGCCATGGCCGTCCTGTTGAACCTACCCAGCAGGGTGTAGCTCCTTTGGTTGCACACCCTTGCTACTGTCAGTGTGCACCACTGACCAAGACTTAACATATCGTAATATCACAGCTTTTAGCTCCTTTTTTCGTGATTGCTTTTATTTTAATTTAGAATGTCAAACTTCATTTTTGCTTTATCTACTGCATATAGTATCTTTCAGTCTGTAAGGCCAGGGCAGGTCTCCTCCTCTACCTCTCTAGATCCTGTCTTCTACCTCTCGGTTTTTTTCATCTGTACATATTTTTGCCTGTAAGCATGGTAATGTGCTGATGTTGTTGCAACAGAGCTGGAAAACATAGACTTTGGAACAAAAACATGAACAACATATGTAAGTAATATAGCGTGCCTTAAAGTGGGAAAGGCTTGAATCAAGAATACCTGTGAGAATGTGGTTTTAGAAATTGAGGTGGAACATTTTGAGGACCTGGATTAGGCTCAAACCAGAAGGAAAGGAGCAATACAAGAAGATTTCCAAAAGCATCAAGTGAAATTTTGTAGCCAGCTGGTTTGTTGCAAAAAAGAAAAATCTTTAATCATGATTTGAAGGTTCTTAAGATTTGGGAACCTAAAATATTGGGCTTCACTGTCAGTAGTAAAGAAAAGGAATGAAGAGACAAGAGAGAAACTCAGCTGTTACTGAAAAGTTGAGAGGATTGAAGAACAGAGGAAAATCAGACAATGGAGAAATTGCTGGAACTCTGAGAAAATAATTTATGTAGAGATAGTTAAAAAAAAAAAAAAACAAAGCCAGGCTCTACTCTTGAGACACATCAGAGGATTGCAAGTTTGAGGCCAGTCTCTGCAACTTGGATCTTGGCTTGAACTGGAAAGGTGTGGGGCTATATGAGCATCTTTTATTGTATTGTTGTGACTGCCTCTGTGTCGTGAATCAACTAAAAACATTTGCCTTATGTAGTCATTTTAACTTAGGAATAGCCAGAAGTCAGTTGGTGCCAGGTCTGGTGAATAAAGTGGATAAGGACACACCATTGTGTTTTTACATGCTTTCCCTTCCATTGGATGGCACTAGACAGCAGCAGTAGTCACTGTGATTTTGGTCACGAAGAACCCCACAAAAGAGGACTTTTAGAAAGTGACAAGAATCATGAAATTAGTGTTTTCTAAGTGAAAAGGAGCATTTTGAGGGAGACTAATGGCAGTGTGTCTGTCTTAGTCACATTCATGTTGCTGGGACATAGTAGCTAACACCCACACCTTAAGGGAGTAAAATTTTATTATGGCTCACTGTTCCAGGAAGTCTCAGACCATTCATGGGCAGCTAACAATAGTGGAAGGGTCTGGTGGAGGGGCTAGCTGGAAAAAAGCTGCTCTTAGCATCATTCCAGGAAGCAGAGCTTGAGAGGAAGGGCAGAGCTAACATGTCCGTGTGCCCGTGGTGGGTCCTGCCCCCTGGCCTTCTGACCCGGCCTGCCTCTCAGCAGGATGGGAAATCAGTGGGTTAACACCCCTGATTGATCACCTTCCAAGTAGGAGTCTTTCAGGGGACATTCCAAATCCAAAACTTAGCAGTATCTTTTACTCTAATAGCTTAATTTTTTAGAAAATTCACTGTATGTATGGTGTTAACTCAGTGAGAGTGCTTTCCTAGCATGTGCAAGGCCCTGGTTCAGTTAGCAGTACTGCCTCCCTACGCCTTCTAAAAAAAAATAAAGCACCCAGTAGTCGAGGTTCTTTGAACTAAATGAGGGACTTCTTTTGTGTTGAGGGAGTGAGGCAGCAGTTTTGTGGGCATGAAAGTGTAATTTTCGTTTGCATCTCTCACCAGTGTTTCTCACCGATACATAAAAAAATTATTTTTTAAGCCCAATGACAGAGTCAGCTTTATTAACAAATGTAAATCAGAGAGGCAAAGTGTTTTGCAGAAACTCAAATTTACAAAAATGTAAGTTGTAGTGGTGCATGCTGGTAAATTGGGATTATAAATAAGTTATTTAGTACGTACAGTTTTAAGGCAAAACATGCCCCAAATGGAAGTGCTACCTTCTCTCTGCTGAGAAACGCGAAAGTCCTCTGCAGGAGCTGCTGTGTCGTTCTGTCCCCCTCCTCCCCCGTCCTGGGCCATCTGAGTGCTTCCTTCCTTAGGCGGTCTGCTGACACTGGGTTTGGAGGCCAAGGTGAGAATTCTTTTAGAAGTACATTTTGGGTGCTATCCTTAGTGCCATGCAGGAAATGGAGTAAAATTACATATAAAAGAAATGTTGTGTTATCCTTTGATTCTTCAAAGGCAGATAGGTCAGCGATGAGAAATTGTCTAGTGGAAGTACAGATTGACCAAATTCTGCTGTTAGGACAGAGGCCATGTACTTGAACTTGTTGAATTCTAGATACTTCCAAATTAATTCATTAATCAGAAAGTTTTCATGAGACACTGATGCTTGAGGTTCATGGTCAGCATTCAGGGCATTGAATACTTGAGCTCAGATCCTTGCTTGTGTCACAGTGCTATTCCCTTCTCCAAGGTGTCCTTTAAAACAGCCTTCAGTTTGGCAACAGTGGCTTTGTGTAGTGGCTGCGGGGGTGGGCCTTGTTCTTACGCGTGCACACCTCTGCTCCTTGGTGACGTCTCATAATCTAGTATTATGACTGATAAATCTGTTATTGTTCACTGATAATAAATTAGTAAATAAATAAAAAATAATTAATTTTGAAAGGTTACCATTTCCTTCATTAGCTCATGTTAGAAAGAAGACCTATTAGAAAACTGCTCTAGTTGTGTATTCTTTGGTTAAGGAGAAGGATGAAAATAAGGAAAACAAAAAATATTTTATTTTCAGGTTATGGGACACATGCTTAACATGGTATTTATTTGCCTAGTCCATGATTTAAATAATCTTTTTAGGGTTAGGAGTTAAGGCCAGGGCCTACTGTATGCTAGGCAAATGCTGTACCTCTGAGCTACATATGCTTCCAGCTCCACTATTGGAATTTAAATTTTTAAATGTACTTTTTGTTCTGTGAAAAGAACAAACGTCATCTCATCTCACTATTTCTTTGCATACTACGATGCTATGATTGGATTCTCCTATTTTTAATTTTTAAAATTTATAAGTTTTTAATTACAAAATTAGAGTTTTATATATTTTGCATGTGCAAGATGGTGCTTTGGAATATATGTATATTGTACAATGGCTAAGTTGAATTTTTATAGCATAGCATTGTCTCACTTTTTGTGAGAATGCATACAGTCTACACCTAGCTATTTTTAATAATTTTAATAAATATTGTTATTTTAATATTTTTAATAAAAGATCTATATAATAAATCTTTTATAACTATTTATTTTAACTGAAATTTTGTTCCCCTGGACCTATATCTGCCGACCCACATCACAGCCACAGCCCTGGTGACTGCCATCGTACCTTCTGCTTCCATTGACTCAGCATTTTTAGATTTAATATGTGAGTGACTTAGTTACTTTTTTGTCACTGTGACTCAGTACCCAACATGCACAGCTTTAGGGAGGAAAGATTTATTTTTACCTCACAGTTTTAGAAGGTCTCAGTCCATTCACCGGTAGGTGGCTAGGAAATGGTTAAATCCCATGGCAGGGCCACAGTAGAAGCCAGAGTTCCAGAGACAGAGGTCCTCACAGCATGGAGGGACAAAGCCCAGTCTGGGAGGAAGGGTGGAGCTATTACATGCCCCTCCAGGTCAAGTCCCAGCATCTGCCCTTCCCAGCCAGGTATTACTTACCAACTGTGCGCAGTATCCTTAGGGACATGAGGCTTTTGGGGGACACTCCAGGCCCAAACAACAGCGAGGTCATGTGTTATTTGTCTTTTTGTGCCTGGCTTATTTTATTTAACATAATATCCTCTGGATTCATCCACGTTGTTACAAATGACAAAATTGTATTTATATCCTCTGGAGTTACCCTTATTGTCACACGTGGCAGAATCACTTTCCTTTTAAAGGCTGAAGAATATTCAATTATATAATTATAATAAGTTACCATGTATTTCACACGTAAGTGCACAAACATACATGTATACATACTATAATGTATATCTATATATACACTATATATTTTCTATCTGTTGATGGATGTGTATTTATTCCCTTGTTGTGGCTCTTATGAATAATGCTACAGTGGTCACAGGTGGAGATGTCTTTTGGACATCCTGATACCATTTTTTTTGTACATATGCACAAATATGGGATACTGGATCATATTTTTAAATTTTTTGAGGAGCAGTCATACTGTTTTCTATAATTTATATGCCCACTGACAGTGGATCCCACTTTTGAGCATCCTCATGAGCGCTTATTCTTCTGCCTCTTTGATAATAAACAGCCTTCTAACAGAAGTGAGCTGATAGTTCATTGTGTTTTTGATTTGTATTTTCTTAATAATCAGTGCATTTTTATATACCTGTTGGCCACCTCTTGTTTTTCAGCTTATCCTGTAATTATAGTGGCACAAAAGAAACAGGACACCTGGTGGTCAACGCCTGTGATCTCAGTGCATGGGCGGCTGAGGCAAGAGGATTGCCATGAGTTTGAGGCGAGCCTGGGCTATGTGGTGAATTCAAGATTAGCCTGACTCACTGAGCAAGACTTTTCCTCAAAAGAAAAAGGAAAAAAGAAAAAGAAATAAGACAGTTGCTCACAAGCCAACTAATTTAGTACTCGGCTGTTCTCAGTCCTAGTTGGTATCTTTGTCTGATGTGCTTGTGATCATTCACAATATAGTTTTTCATTGCCATTTCAAGTGTAATCTATTAAGCATATTCTTTTAATATTGGTCTTTGTAACTGTGAGGTGGAGATTGCTTGTGCTTTCGTCTCAGCAGCCAGCAGGAAGACAGAGACACAAGGTCGCCTGTTGCCTCAGCCTGATGCTCCCACACCCCTGCCGTGCTTGGCTTCCAGGTGCTGTAGAAGGTTGCCTGCCCTCATGGCTGCGCTCAGAGCTTTGGTTGCATTGTTTAGCAGGAGGTTTAATTCACAGTACAGATACCCTCCCCCCTCCACTATATCCTTGGCTTATGATGGGGTTATGTTTCTGATAACCCATCATATGTTGAAAATACATACACTAAATAGGGGCTGGAGGAATGGCACAGTGGTTGAAGAGATTGCCTGGCAAGCACATGGTCCTGAGTTCAGTGCCCCAGCACCACCTGAAGCCGGGAGTGGCACACACCTGTAATCCCAGCACTCTCAAGGCTGAGGCAGGTGGATTGTAGTGAGTCCAAGGCTAGCATGGTGTACATAGTGAATACAGGACCAACCTTGGCTATAGAGCGAGACCGTCTCAAAAAAAAAAAAAGAAAATTCACTAAATTGAAAATGCCTTTAACACACCTAACTTACTGAACATGGTTTATTTTAGCCCACCTTAAACATTCTGAAGATACATTACCTAGAGATGGGAATATTTTATCTAATACAAACTATTTTGTAGCAAAGTGTTGAATATCACTAATTTATTGAAGCCTGTCTTGAAAGTGAGAAACGGGAAGGGGTTTTTGAATGGTCATACCTATATGCTTCCACATCAATGTGGGTTGAGCTGTCATAAGTCAGGACTGCCTGTGCTCAAAGGAGACTCTGCAGGGAATACCTTCCAGCTGATGCATTCCTGTGAATGCCCTGAGCAGACGGTCAGGCTGCAGACTCGGCCTCCCTGAGCCGCAGCACCTGCACACCAGTCGCAGGTGCCTCTGATGGCTAATTCTAGCAGCTTTCTACATGTGTTACCTCCTCCTGGTAGTTTCTGACATGGTGTGTACAGAGGAGGAGGTGCCTTTATAGTAAAAAAACAGAAACAGATGTAGTTTAAAAAAGAGAACAGATTCAATAAAGATATGACTGAATTGAATTTTTTATAACTTACACACTGTAATATATTTCATAAACAATCTTTACTTTGCTATTTCAAAAAATCTGAGTAGTTTAGAGAAGATAGAGTTAATACTTGTGAGGAGAACCAACGAAGTTTGGTGTAAAAAGGCATTAAACAGCAGCTAGAAAGGTGACAGACGCGCTGTTGTGCTTGAATTCTCCCCATCTTCAAAACTAACATATGACTGAAGGTTGAAGAAAAGCAGAGGGTTACAGGAGCCTTTAGTCAGTGGTGGTGTCGGAGTGGGAGATCCACTGGGCCAGTCAGTCCTGGGCTTGCAGACTTGCCTGTGAGACCATAGTTATTGGGAAACCTTCTAGTTTTTAGTCATGATCCTCGCCAAGATGACTTAATTCTAGAGAATTAACATTGCAAAGATGTTTCATAGCTTAGTGTTTTAGTCTTCATTTTAAAAGAATCATTAGACAAATCCTTTCTTCACTGAGTAATTTAGTATGATGCAAGGAAGGCATCTGGATGCGTGAAGGGTTTGAAAGTCTGTTACAGCACTCCTTGTACTGAGAACTTCATGTGAGAAAGTTCATTTCCAAAACACAGTTTCTGGGTAGTAAGGACAGATTGGCCTTTGTGATGTCACAGTGGGTTAGGACTCCCCCAGGTGCTCAGCACAGCTGCCTCCTGCTGTGCCTCATCACTTTAGGGTCAGCCTAGCAGATTAGTGGCTGCTCCTCTGCTTTCAATCTTGGTAGTGGCTTTGGAGCATCTGGGCCAGGCTGGGCCCTGAATTTTCTTTTTTTTTTTTTTGTAGTAGAGTAACAGGTTTTTAGAAACAAAGGATAGAATAGTGAAAGCTCCCACTATATGGGAGCGAGTCCCAAGTGGGTTGCCCCCTCCAGTCGCTCTTACTGCCAGGACTCCAGCCAGCCCAAGAGTGCATTCTGCCACATCTGCTTTCTACACTGTAGTGACCTGGAGATTGGGCTCTCTGAGGTCCTTTATTATTAAAACCCTCTAGAGCCCTCCAGGTTATAGCAGTCAGCCTCTACTCATCAACTGGTCTCTGCATTTGTTTTGTGGGTCCACAGCTTTTATTTCCCTATAGCTGCTGAGGTGGACTTCAGTTTCGGAGCATAAAAGACACTGATGTCTGAGTTTTTACTGTTAGAATTTTTAAATATTATTTGTGATATAGCATAAAGATTAAGAAATTCTTATGTTACCCATTATAAGTATCCTCACTTCTGTATCATTTCCATACCAAATAAATCTCTTTACCATTTATAACTGTTCTGTAGATACACGCATCACATCCTTCAGCTCATTTATTCATGTTTCTATGTATACAAATCAAACATACCATTTCCACTGTGTGAAAAGTGATACAGCATTGGATCAGATCAGCCTCTTAGTAATGTTTGTATCTCCTGATTTCTTTCTCTCTCTTTCTCTCTCGCTCGCTCTCTAATTTTTGAGCTGCTAGGGATGGAACCCAGCCTTGCACATTCTAGGGAACTACTCTACTAGTCATCTATATGTCCAGCCCTTTTTTGATTTTCTAGTTAAAGTTGTACTTAGTCAGAATATGCTGATAATGATGTTTTCTGCAAGTTTTTAATGCACAATGAACATATTTTCTCAAAAGGCTACTGTTGCCAGTGTTATCAGTTCAGATGTATTAATTTACAAGTTTATTGAAGAAAACCTGATTCAAGGTGATTTATATGTGCATATATCTTGGTTGGTATAACTGGAATACCAACAGTAGGATAATATCCAAGGTTGATTTGATTTAGCAGCTCATTGATGCCAGTAAGAATTTGATTTCCTTCTTCCTACCTTGCTGTCTGCCGTCCCATCTTCCTCACATGAAGGTAAAGTGGTGACTAACCATGTACAGTGATGTGATACTTAATAGGCTGCCCCAAAAACCTCTCCTTGCATCTGTTGATCTTAACTGACATGTGTGGCTGGTCTTAGGATTGTTCTTGGAAGCTCAGACTAGGAATCAGATTCCTCTGACATATCAGGCTTCAGGAAGAGACATAGAAAACAAGTCAGAACTGGGTAATCTAGAGGAGGAGAAAGTGGATGGAGGATTATAGCCACATCACCTACTGTGCTATGAAGTCATTTGGGTCTCATTATAAAACTGCTTGCTTTTCTCTTTCTTTTTTCCTTTTCCCATAGTTTTCTTTTCTTTCATCTTTAGGAGCTGTTACAGCAACCAAACGGACAGGCATTCCAACTCCACGGGAAGTGGCAGGAACTGTTTCAAGAGAGAGGTCTGTGCCTCGTGGTCCATCCAACCCAAGGAAATCAGGGTCCAGTCCAACTTCCTCTTGCACTCACACCCCTACCAAGCACCTGAGAACCACTTCTGCAAAACCCAAGCAAGACAGTGAAGGTGGGGAAAAGGCTGTGCTTGAATCCCAGGTTCGGGAACTTCTAGCAGAAGCCAAAGCCAAAGATAGTGAAATCAGCCGGCTTCGAAGTGAGCTGAAGAAATGCAAAGAGAGAAGGGCCCTGAACACTGAGGGGACTGATGCTTCAGACCCAAGTGCAGATGGAACATCTGCTGCACCAGGAGACACAGAACCTTTGATAAGAGCTCTTGAAGAGAAGAACAAGACCTTTCAGAAAGAGCTTGCCAACCTAGAGGAAGAAAACCGGACCTTGAAGGAGAAACTGACTTACCTTGAGCAGTCACCAAATTCTGAAGGAGCAGCAACCGGCAACAACAGCTGCCCAACATCCTTAACTCAAGACTCAAGCTTAGGAAGCCCAACCGGAAATGAACTGTCGAGTGAAATTGATGAGTATAAAAAAACCCCATATGGAAATGCATTACGGACATCGGGTTCTTCAAGCAGTGATGTTACCAAAGCTTCCTTGTCTCCGGATGCCTCAGATTTTGAGCACATCACTGCAGATACTCCATCTCGGCCCTTATCTTCTACTAGTACCCCTTTTAAGGACTCCAAGTGTTCCACCACTGGGAGCTCCCCCAACAATATGAGCGAGCTATCCCTGGCTTCCCTTACTGAGAAAATACAAAGAATGGAAGAGAATCACCACAGCACTGCGGAGGAGCTGCAGGCCACACTACAAGAGCTCTCAGACCAGCAACAAATGGTGCAGGAACTGACAGCTGAGAATGAGAAGCTGGTGGATGAGAAAACTATTTTAGAGACATCCTTCCACCAGCATCGCGAGAGGGCAGAGCAGCTAAGTCAAGAAAATGAGAAGCTGATAAATCTTTTGCAAGAGCGAGTGAAGAACGATGAGCCCAGTACCCAAGGAGGGAAGATTCTTGAGCTGGAGCAGAAGTGCACAGATATTCTTGAGAAGAGTCACTTTGAAAGAGAAAAGCTGCTCAACATTCAGCAGCAGCTGACCTGTAGCTTACGGAAGGTGGAGGAAGAAAACCAAGGGGCTTTGAACATGATTAAGCACCTGAAGGAGGAAAATGAAAAACTGAATGAGTTTCTAGAACTAGAACGCCGTAACAATAGTGTGATGGCCAAAACTTTGGAGGAATGCAGAGTTACCTTGGAAGGCTTGAAAATGGAGAACGGTTCCTTGAAGGCTCATCTGGAAGGAGAGAAGCAAACAGCCGTGGAGACCAGTTGTACCATGGGGCAGATAGCAAGCAACAGTGAAGTTCAGGAAATGTTGAAAGTAGCCCGAGCTGAGAAAGACCACCTGGAACAGTCTTGCACAGAGCTCAGACAAGAATTGCTAAAAGCGAACAGTGAAATTAAACGTGTTTCAAGCCTGCTAGCCAAGGTAAGGGATGTATTTTTGCCATTATTTATTCATTACTGTTAATTTTTCTTTCCTTAACCTTTAAATTCACAGAACAGAGGGAATTGCTTTTTCAGTCAATCTCATTAATGAATCTAGCATTGTAGCTGAAAACCTGTTAGATACCAGACAGATTGGCATTAAGGATTTAAAATGGACACACCCAAATTTCTGACAATAGAAAGTTCAGAGTATATTGGTGATATAGTAAATTTTTTCAGGTGGTATAATACAGGACTAAACAATATTATAAACCTGATGTTGTAGTGCAGGGGTAGGGAACTTGTCCAGCATGTGTGAAGCTCTGAGTTCAGCGCCCCCCCCCCCACACACACACAAAAAAAAAGTTAAAAAGAAAGAAAACCATGAAGCTTCTGCCCAACCTCTAGTCTAGTGCAAGGGAGGGACACACAGTATAATATTGGAGTTGTGAGGGGGCCATTGCAGAAGCACTCTGAGAGAAGGTGGCAGCTGAGCCACATCTTGGATGGGATGCGCTACTGATAACAGACAGTTACAGTCACCCGTAGTATTCCCACCAACAAATAATAAATCACTATTATGGTGTTGTCTTCCCAATATGTATTTGTGTATGTATGTTCAGCTCCAAGACTAGAGGTATAGCTCAGTGGTAGAGTGCTTGCTCCAGCATCACAAATTAAATTTTAGAACCATCCTGTACGTTATCTTTTTGGTGGCATATAACATTTTCTGAGCATATTCTTATCATCAGGTACTCTTTTGAACACTATTTTAAAGACCAGGTAGGATTTTATTATACAGCTATATCATTTTCACCAGCTCCTGTTATAGAGCATATGTGAATTGTTAGATGTCCGTGTTCTTTCCAGTCTTTCTATATTTTAAGTTCATTTTTAATATCTCTTTATTTCTTTAGGAAAAATTCCTAGACGTTGACTTAGCACGTCAGAAAACATAAACATTTTAAAGACTTTCAACACATTCAGCTAGATTGCCCTCCAGAAATGTTATGCCAATTTGTTCCCACCAGCAGTTCATGAGAGTGCTTGTCTCCCTGAGCCCTTGCCAGCACTTGGTGTTAAATTATGTCATTCAGACCCATTAATCATTTCCATAAATTTTTTTCCTGCTTACTTGGAAAGACCTTCCCTAGCCCAAGATCAAATAATCACTTCTTTCATTTTTAATAGTCTCATGATTAGATTGGAATTTTGTCATGTAAACTTGACAGTGATTGTATGATACTTTGCCTACCTCACAGAGAGGTGCTGGGAATGTACAAAGATGGCTTCTTCTTCCTGTCTTCCTGGAGCTCTAGGGTCTGTGAGTCACTGGTTTCCTGGAGGGGGAGAAAAGAACAGCAACAACAACAACAACAACAACAACAACAACAAATCTCCCCACCTTATTTCAAAGGTTGTCACTGTTTCAGGAAATAACTTTTTCCTTGAGCTCCCAGGGAAACTTTCTAGAGTGCTTCACCTCAAGACCCATCAGTTGTATACTGATTCTGCTTTAGGCTTTCAGGTGTTAGTAAGGAGTTCTCAGAATTGTCTGTGTTCTGAATTCACAAGTATTTTATTGAAGATACGGAAGCAATTTCATTGTAGATTGGTAAATGAAGCTTTGCATTTTACCTGATAAAATAAGATTATTTTGCGTAAAGATCACTTATTATTTACTCTTCGACAAAGTGTTCCATCTCCCCAGTTGGCCTTCTTAGAACCCTCCATCACACCCTCTCCCATCTTTTGTGTATTTTTATTAGCACTATTTTGAATATATGTATCAATGAGAAATACTTTGGCATCTTAACAAAACAGCTTTTTTTCCTGATCACAAAAATTATATATTTGCTACATAAGATTTTCTAAATGAAAAGCATGCAAAAGAAACTAAAGTTTACCTTCAGTCTCACCACCTAGGGAAGAATTGCCAACATTTCGCTGTATATCTTTTCAGATTTTTTTCAGATTTTTATAGGAGTCAGACATGCAAACAAACCTTTATTGACAGGATTATAACATTTAGTCTTCTGTCAGAGGAACAGAATATTTCTGTCCACATTCCATAATAAGTAAAGCAGTTAAAATAGTTTATACATTTTATAGCTTATTTCTACTTTCTGTTTTTTATTTTTTGTCCTTTTTATTTTTTTTTTAATTAGTCTGTCTTAGATATTTTCTCATTGCTGTGACAGAATACCCAACAAACAAAACTTAAAGAGGGAAGATTTATTTTAGCTCATGTTTCAGACGGGCTCGCATGGTCTTTTCGAGGGCAATAGACAGGGGCTGGAGAGCGATCAAACGCTGGAGGTGGGCAAATAGAACCAAGTGAGGCAGGAGCCACGTGCTGTCTGGATAAGAGGGCACGGCCTGCGGGAGCCTTCCCTAAAAGAAACTGTAGCAATGTTTCTTCTTCCTTCCTTAATTTTCATGGCCTGAGGCTTTTCTGTGAAAGTGTTGAGTAGAAGTGTGAGGGTGGCTAGTCCCAGCCTTGTACCTTGTTTAAAGGGAACATTGATTTATTTTTCCTCCCCTACTTTTTCCTTCTTTCCTATGCCCAAGTCTCTTATCTATCTTTTAGAAGATTTATCTCCCTTTTTCCTATCATCTCTCTCACATCTTGATTTTTTAGTCATTTATATTTTGGTTTTCTCATAAACCATGCTATGCTTAACCTTTTTTTGTCTGGTTTATTTCACTAAGCATTATGGTCATGGGTGTTCCTATTTTCTTACAAATGCTTCAGATCATTTCAAATCATTTCTTTATGGCAGTATAATACTCCACCGTGTCTATTTACTACATTGTCTATATACTACATTTTCTATCTGTTTATCTGTGGCTGGACATACAACCTGTGTCCATGATTTGTCTATGAACTGTGAGTTGTGCTGCTGTAAACATAAGAATGCGTTTCTGTAATATGGTATCTTTGGCTCTTTTATGGTACTGGGGATTGAGCCCAGGGCCTTTTGGGTGGGTTTTTTTTTTTTTTTTTTTTTTTTTTTTCGTTTTGGTACTGGAGATTGAACCCAGGGCCTTGAGCGTGCCGGGCAAGCGCTCTGCCACTGAGCTACATCCTCAGCCCCTTTGGCTCTTTTGTAAAGATGCCCAGGAGAGATGTGTGGCTGGGTCAAATGGGATTTCTATTTTTAGTTTTCTGAGGAATCTTCATACTGATTTCCTTAGTGGGTGTACTAGCTTACAGTTCCTCCATTGGTTTAGAAGCTTTCTGAAGGAAATGTTTAAATACTTCCTCATTAATTATGTTTGTTGTAGGTGTTTGGTACCTACGCTTTATTATGTTATTCAAGTATTTCCCTACAAAATGTCTTTTTGCGTGTTTTTCATTTTTGCGATATTCAAAGATATTCAAATGAATTGACCTGAAGGCCTTTGCCCTGAGCTACATCCTCAGCTTTTTATTTCTTTCCCCCTCCCCTTTTCTTTTTTGAGACAGACTCTTGATAATTTGCTAAGTTGTGCAGACTAAGAACAAACTTTTGATCCTCCTGCCTCAGCTTCTCAAGAATCCTGAGATTAAAGGTGTGCCTGGTTTGTTTGTGTTTTTTTTTTTCCCCCATTTTATTGATATGTACCAGTGCAAAATTTAAGGTTGACATTGGTTTGGGGCATTTTGTGCACATACATATCTAGTCAAGGTAACAAGACCTTCCACACTCTCCTTTAGATCCAACCCCAACCCAGTCCCACAACCCACCCCCCACCTCCTGTTCCCTTTATTTTTCACTCTAAGTTCTGTGAGATAATTGTGATCTGGTATCTGGGTTTTTCATATCAGAGAAACCATTCGATATTTCACCTTCTGCTTCTGACTCACTTCACTAAGCATGATGGTTTCAAGTTTCCTCCATTTGCTTACAAAAGCCTCCAAGCTGTCAGACTTAAAATAAAGGATGACTTAGTTATTTCTGCATCTACTGAAATAATAGCTCTATGCCATTATTTTTTGACCCTTTAATTTGTTACTAAGGTAAATTATAGTAACAGATTTTCTAAAGCCATCCAGTGTTAAATAGTCCTGGCATTCCCCTGGTAAATCCTAATTCTTTGGTTGTCAGTTGTTTCCCTTGACTTTTTTGCCCAGAATCTTCATATGTCTTAAGTAGCTATTAGGGTGACTTATATTAATTGCCAAACAAACTTGGTGATGAGCATTTTTATCCTTTGAGCATTGCATTTGTCCACCCTGATTCTTGGCAAAGGGTAAATATTACAATAAAAGAGAAAATTAATGTATTTACAAGGAAAAAAAGCAGTATAGCCCATCCTGGAGACAGGGTTTTCCTCTGTAGCTTGGCCTGTCCTTGAATATGTGGAAGTCCTCCTGCCTCAGCCTCCTAAGTGCTGAGATTATTACAGGCATGCATCAGCAGGCACAGCTTCATCCTATGATCTAATAGTTACATAGATTTGTTAAATCTAATAGAACTAGAGATTTAGTACATCTGTGTACTTTCCTGGGTCAGATAAGTTACTTCATGACTCAGGAGAGCCTCTGAAAAGCTTTGTTTATTTTTAAATTTAATTTATTTGTTTATCTTTATTTATTTATTTTGAGACAGGGTCTCCCCCTGTAGTCCAGGCTGGTCCTGAACCCACTCTATAGCCCAAGCTAACCTTGGATTCACGGCAATCCTCCTGCCTCAGCCTCCCGAGTTCTGGGACTACAGGCATGTACCACCGCACCTGGCTTATGTGGTGCTGCCTTATGAAACACACTTCCGCACAACTTTGACGGAGAGTCTGTTTTCCGTGTGATCTCAAATCTGCAGCCTTTTGTTAGCCAGATACTCAGGTGCATGCCCTAGCCAGCAAGAAAGCAACGTGGAGTTGGTTGAAATTATTGTTCTCCAAGATGGTAACACTCTGGATTTAAATTATTTGGGGAGGGGGAAATTAGGTCTTGTAATGTTGTCCAGGCTGGTCTAAAGTAGTCTTCTTGCCTCAGCCTCTCAAGTGGCTGGCACTACAGATGCATGCCCACTGCACTCAGTTTTGTTTTGACTGTCACCTGCCATTTTTTTGGGATCTTGATTTCAAATTAGAATACCTTGAAGAACTGAAATTCAAAAATATTAAAAGAAAAAGACCAACTTTTGCCCCATGAAGCTGAAACTTATAGTTGGTACCTGTAGAAACTTAATTCTTTCTACTGAAACTCATAGTTCTCATCTAGAAGAGTAGAAAGATGATAGATAATCACTGATTGTGGACAGTTAGGGAGAACACAGGATTGAACTGGTCAGCATGTAGCCAGTGTTGGTCCTGAGACCAAGCGGATCAGTGCAGAACCTGAATTTGAAAGCTGTGGCAAGTAGATAGTCCTGTAGCCATGACTTCACAATAAAGTGCCTCCTAGTCTGGTAGTCTGGGAGTGTATTCAGGTGACACCTTTGGCATTAAGAAACAGAAGACCCTGCTGTCCCTCACCTAAGCCAGGTGATGTTCATTTTGCTATAATATTTTCAGGTCAGGTGTCAGACAGTCACTTGTGGTGGTCCAAGGGCCCCAGAACCCCAAAGCTGTGGACTGACAGCTCTGTGACGCTTGGCCACCCATACTGCTGGCTGGAGTTGGAGGCTAAACTCCTTAATTCTGCAAGAAGAATCAGGTCCTCAGAAGTCTTCCCATGTGTTTTCCCTCTGTCTGAGTGGCCAGAACTCTACCACAAGCCCATTCCCAGCCTATGTCTTTTGAAATCAACAAGATCACAGCATGATTCTTGAACAAAATTTGGATTCTGATAGAAAAAAGCAGGGGCGGGTTGGGAGGTCATGGTCACTGTTTCCCAGTCTCCCAGGAGGACTGCTTGGCCTCACTCTTTCCCACAAAGCTCTCATGGTGACCCACTAACCATGTGGTGCCCTCAGCCATTTCCTGTCACACCACACACTCTGTTGGTGCCCAGAGCTTACACCTCCAGTCTCAGCCCACAGCTCTCTCCTGGCTCAGGCCCAGCCAGGCTGAGCCCTTGCCTGTCTTAGCATGTTTATTCAAGGATGTCTCAGCCTGTTCCCTCATGCAGCTTTTGGTCTCAGCTACAGGATCATAGATCAACTGGATCACTATGCGAAAGCACCTTGCCTTTCCCAGCACCTTGGGAGCTACTCAGAAAAATTGGCATGTCTGTTTGGTAGAGTTGAAGGGAAACTTCAGTAACATTTCTCCTGCCTGAATGATGGACTGGTGCTATATGAGAGGTAGTTAAGTTTACTTGGCCAAAGACATGGAAATTTCAGTCACCTTCAGCTCAAACAGATTTACCCACTCTGACCACAAAGCATCAGCTCTATTTGGTGAAACAGAGTTCTGGGAATAAAGCATGTCAGGAACTTCTATAGAGAACTTCTAGCTTTCCTATGGAAATCAGGAAGAGATGCATTGGGGTGACAGTTTGGAGAGAATTCTGCAGGGAAATTTGCCACAGGCCACAGCCTGCTTCACTCAGAGAAGCTAAACCACTCAGCTGGAATGCCTGTGCAACTACATGGAATGTGATGGTCTGGTGGCCCAGAACATGTGATAATCACGTGTTTTCATGTCGGCCAGGTTTTTTCCCCTCAGTTCTCCAGTCTTGAAACTGTGAAAAGGGGAGAACCTGAACATGAAGGTTTGGTGGAGACAGCTGTATGATTTGAGGAAGGGGAGTCTTGGAGAGGGTGCAGATCCATCACTCCCCCCCCCACCCCACCCCACCCCCCAACACAGTCCCCCCGTGTGGTTCTGCCTCTGTGCTGGCCTGTGGCTCCATAAGGGCTAGGGCCTACCTCCCCTCAGTGGATGGGCACTGGCTGCCCCTCTTGTGAATTTCCTTGCCTGGATCCAGGTTCCCCTGTGGTGGACGCATTTCTGTCTTCACAATGTTAATACCTAACCTCCATGATTTGCGGTGTCTTGGTGCCATTCTCTTCCTTGAGTATGCCCTCAGGCCCAGCATTGTCCAGTGCCTCTCTCCTGTTTTCACTCCTGTGCAGTGCAGGGCCCAGCTGCTGCCTGCATGCCGCTAGCCACAGGTTTGCCTCTGCAGCTGGCCCATGAGTTCCCAAAGGCACAATTCAGAGTTTCATTCTTACCCTTGAGTTTTCCATCAACTTCTTTTTACTTTTTTTAAGAGAAATGTAAAGAAATTAGCATATCCTTCTCTCTCTTAGTTAAGCAGAACCAGAAAAAAAGGAGGGGAAAATAGTTCAGATTTTCAGATTTAGACCAGTAAGAATGGAGGTTGAGTAGGAGCAATATTTACTCACAGCAGGGCCAAGAAATTGTTTTGCCATAGTTAGATATCAAAACAAAACAAAGATTACATACATTCTTAATCATGGCAGTTTGCCCAGGCTGCCCTTCCAAGTTTGTTTATTCTTACGCTGTATAATTATATAATTATTTAACGTGGTGGTTTCTTCTACAGTAGGTATTCAGTAAATACTTGGTGGTATAACAGAATTAGGAGAGAGGCTGCTCTATGTATATCTTAAAAGACAAAATTTATCATATTTTAAAAACAACAGATATTTTAATGTTTTATATGTACTGGGTGTTGTTAGAGCCTTAAGATCATTTCATCACCATAACTGTGTGTTGTAGAAAAATATACTGTCCTTATCTTTTTTCAGTTGAGCAAACTGAGGCAGAAAATAATTATCAGCCTAATTAATTAATTTATGAAGTCAAGGTTCAAGGCTGGGTATGACCTTAATGTGCTTATGCTCAGTCAGTGGTGTGTACTGCTTCTTGGTTACCTAAAAGCAGAGAAGAGAAAGAAGAGTATTCAGAGCAACTTGATGACTGAAGCACAGTGATCTTAAGATTGTGCCCTTTGGTTTGAAGAAAGCAAAGCCTTCATAATCAGGGGGATCTTACTTGATTCCGGTACAGTGGAGAAGTTTATAGCAGAAACTTAAGTCACAAAGAAAAAACTTGCCTGAATCTAAAGTGAAGTAGGGGTTAACCAGGTGAAGGAGTGGGGACTTGGAATGTTCCCAGGAGAGAACAGTTTATGGCTAGAAATTGTGGCCCCTGTTAAGCGTTGTGTGTAGGTGGCCATTGGTTAGGTTTGTTAGGGTGATCACTAGGGGCAGACAGGAGACGCTAGCCAAGCAGTTTGGACTTTGTCCTCAAGACAGTGGGAGACTTGGAAGGATTCTTTAAGATAGAAGTATCACTGGGATGTAATTCACAAATGTACAAACCTGTAGTTTTTATTATATTCATATAATTATGTAACCATTACCATGATCAATTGTATCACCCCATAAAGAAACCTTACACCTATCATCAGTCACACCCCATGTTGCCTTCCTCCCAACCTCTATCAACCTCTTTGTGTCTCTGTAACAAGTTTTATCTCTTCTAGAAAATTCAGAATCTTATATCCCTAGCCCTTTGTATCTAGCGCCGCCCCCCCCCCCCCCCCATCTTCTTTGAGACAGGGTCTTGCTTTGTACTTCAGGCAGGTTCTAAACTCATTATGTAGCCCAGTCTGGACTCAGACTCGCAGCAATCCTTTTGCTTCAGCCTCCCAAGTGCTGGGATTGAAAGCATGTGTGTGGTGCTGAAGAATCAAACGTAGGGCCCTGAGCTTGGTAGGCAAATGAATTAGCCACTGAGCTACACCTCCAGCCCGCTAAGCTAGTTTTTCTGAAAGATATACTACCAGCTTCTGGTTGCTTCTTTCTTAGCGTTTTTCAAGGATCAACTTGTTGTAGCATGTGTCAGTACTTCATTCTTTTTTTAAAATGGCTAAAATTCGATTACATGTATGTACCACATTTTGTATACCTAGTCATTGATGAACTTTTGGGTTGTGTCTACTTTTTGGTTGTTGATGACTACTGTTGCTGCGAATATTTGTGTACAGGCTTTTGTGCAAACATATGTTTTCATT
Source organism: Ctenodactylus gundi (assembly GCA_004027205.1). Taxonomy (NCBI): domain Eukaryota; kingdom Metazoa; phylum Chordata; class Mammalia; order Rodentia; family Ctenodactylidae; genus Ctenodactylus; species Ctenodactylus gundi. The sequence continues at coordinate 339,697 of PVKB01000415.1, read as the reverse complement.
TCTTTTGGGTATATGGCAAGGAGTGGAGTTATTGGTTGTATGGTAATTCTGTATTTAACTTTTTGAGGTACTGCCAAGCTACTACTTAAAGCAGCCACACCATGTTACAGTAGCCCCAGCAGCAATGTAGGAAGATTCTGGTTTCTCCACATCCTCCTCACACTCTTTTGTTTAAATCATCATAGTGGATGTGAAGTAGCATGTCCTTGTGGTTTCATTGGCACTTCCTAAGTGATGTCATTAGTCTTCTGCCATTGACTAATGGTACTGACCATTTTTCGTGTGCTTATTTGCCATTTGCATCTCATCTTTGGAAAAATATCTATTTAAAGCCTTTTCTCATTCTTAAATTATTACTTGTCTTGCTGTTGAGGCATAAGAATTATTTGTCTATTCTGGGTATACCAGGATAAAATTTAGATATACTATCTTCCTTTCTGTGGATATATTTCCACTATCTTAAAATCTCCCTTGTGGCACCAAATTTTTTCATTTTAACTTTAGGAAGTCCAGTTTATTGTTTGGTTGTTGTTATTTGTGATTTGCTCTAGGGAATTTTAAGCAAGGAGTTTCAGAATCACATTTACAGTTGAGAAAGATTACCTTGGGCATGGTTAGGTGAGAAGGAATGAAAGACTGAGCAGGAGGTGGGCCAGGAGGGAGGACAGGGCTGGAAATTCTAGATTTAGACAATAGAAGTTGGGCTTGGTAACGAATTTGCTGGAGTTTAGAGAAAAAGGCTTCTAAAGCCCATTCCATTTCCCAGCCTCTGTGGTTGCGTCTTGGTTATGCTGTTTCCCGAGAGTGAACGGGGACCCAGGAGCAGCTCGTAGAATGCTGGCTCTTGGAATCGGGAAGGGTGTTCAGGCCTGTGGACCAAGGCTAAAGACAGTGCCTGCCGGGCCAGCCACAGGTGAAATCCCTCAGCTAATCACGCACAGCACCTGCCAGGTCGGCCACAGGTAAGATTCTTCAGCTTCTAGGCCAGAGGTGCTTCCAAGCCAAAATCCACATCAGTTCAGTACCTAAAGCTTCCCTTTGCCCTCTGGTCCCTTTAGAAGCAATAAAAATAGATCTAATCAGATTTTTCTGCTAATAATATATATGACTGCTTTTCGCTTAATTTTCCTCGTATTTCCCCCCAAAAGGTATTATTTTCATTACTCTGTGTTTGCAATACACAATAGTTACATGTAGTTATCAGCACAAAAGTAGAGAATCTCACTGTGTTAGTAGAGAAGGCACTTTTGGGAAAAGTAGAGGTATTCCTAATGTCTTCACCATTCTCTGCCCTGGTGTATGATTTATTCATTTGTTCTAGTACTCAAGATAATTTTATTGAATGGTTAGTATCACCAAATTCAGTCAAAAGCCAAGGAATATACCATGCCTGAGCTGGGGATGAGGCTTAGGGGAAGAGTGCTTGCCTCATAATTGCAAGGCTTTGTGTTCAGTCCCCAACACTGACAAAGGCTGATAGGTAAGATACTTAAACAAGAAGCAGTGCTGGAAAGGTTACTTCTTCAGCCAATTATCTTTTCAGTGGGCAGAACGATTTCCCCACCTTTGCTAATTTCTAACACAACTGCAGTGTTACTGGAATTTGTTCAGAATGTATTATGATGACCTGTGTCTGTCCATATCTCTGTGTTATTGGTAAATGAAGGGTGGAATAATTCCTCAAAGGCAGGGCCCAGCTCTTCACAATGCTCTGAAAACCTACTAAAAATGGTAACACTGAAATGTATGAGCCATATCTTCAGTTCACAGCATGCTTTTGTTTTTAATCTGACAAATTCTTAGTTCATTTATATATGGGTACTGCTGCTAGGTTCACTGTAAACCTGTGTTCTTGTTAGACTTTTTTTTTGACATTTCCTCTTCTTTGGACAAGTTTGTGTAGGACAGTTTGGTTCTTTGCTTACCTCTTCCTTTGTTCATACTTACATAAGAAAACTATAGATGCACTTTATAGAGATTCTTACAGAGATCATTACTAGTTATTTACTTCCCCAAGAACAGAATCTTGATGTGTGTGCGACACCACTGTGTTCTCTAGTTCCCTGCTGGAGAGGGATGGTTCTGACTGTACTCAGTTAGGGTCTTCTCTAAGAGTTAGCCCTGCTGAGAAGAGCTCCCTTCCCCAGGGTGGCCACATCCTGTGGGTAATCCTTTGAGAGGATAAAGGCCAGGCCTTACTTCCACTTGGGACACCACTGGAGGGGATCTGGCTTTGGAAGCTCCCCAGGGCGTTTGTGTGACCTCATAGCTCAGCTTCTGATAGAGCCTGCTTCAGTGGCACTCCCACAGTGTTGCTCACCAGAGCGCTTCTTAATTAACTTCCTGCATGTACCTCTCTGTTTCTAAGTTTTTCCCAGGGAAACTGACCTATCAAGCTGTCATTTCCCCCAGTTCAATGTCTGACATGCAGGGGAGGGGTGGACATAAAATTCTAGCCCGTTCTTCCCTTTGGGTTGAAGAGATGCACCTCTGGTGATTGTCAACATGGCAGGAGAGACTTTCTCTGCCCTCTCCAGGAAATTCTGGTGTTCTGGGAAAGTCCTGTGAGTCTGTTTGTCATGCATTCCCATCAGCCCCTTCTCAAAGAAGTTGGTTTTAAAAAATGAGAGATGCTTGGAATGCATTAAAGTAATTTCTTTTTGCAAAAGAAACATTGAAAAGTCATGTTGCTGGTTATCTGGTATTATAATTGCTGATCTAGAGGAGCTAAATTCAAACAGTTTGCCTTCTGGCCAACAGAAAGGACAGTGACACAAAAAGGCAGCCTGCAGCTCTAATGGTAGAGCTGGACTTAACCCATGGCAGCCCAGCACCAGAGGATGTGCCTGGAGCCATTTTTATGTACTTCAGCATCTTTCAAACTTGTTGGACCACAACCTGCAACAGCCTGTTTGTCACAACCCAGGACCCCATAATTGTGTAATTGAAACACTGATTTCCCACAGCAGTGCTGACCCTTAATGCGGGCCATGTACTACAGCTGTGTTGGTTCTAATACTGGTTCTCTCCCTTATGGCCTTTACTTCCTCTCTTCCTCCTGGTCATCACAGCCTCCTGAATGTCAAACACTGTGGTGGTACCTTTTGCCATTGTTCATCCATTCACCAGATACTCCTTAAATGCTTCTTCCACCTGGCACTGTTCAGGATCTGGAGGTCCAGTGGTGAATAAGGGAGACAAAGTCTCTGTCTCTACAGACCTCACAGTCGGAGGTTTTGCACATGACATACAACTAGAAAAAAGTTATTGCATATAAAGACCCCCACATATAAGGGAAGAAAACGTAGGAAGAAATAATCTTTTAGGTAACAAGCATAGATTACTTGGTAAATACACAGCTATTTGATTTATATTGAGGACTGTAGAAAAGGAGTAGTGATGCTGATTGCAGTGTCATAATAAAATCATTGGTGTATTCGGACAGTAGAATGCTTATATGCAGTAATTTTAAAAATACCTAATGTGATATGTGTCATCTCAGAAACACAGTTAAAAACAAGTTATAAGTGCATAATAAGCACTGTATGTTGCAGGACAAAATATATTATGTATTTTAATACTTCAGTACAATACAGTATGCTGCAGAACAATAGTATAGTATATAGTTTGTGTAAGTTTTAAAAAATGTCCTAGAGAATAGTATGTATCATTGTAGGCATATATATCTGTACTAAAGGTGGAATACAATTCAAGGAATAACATCACAGCTTTAGGATGGCTTTATCACTCTTCAAGGAAGAAAGAAAAGTTGAGGCGTTATCAGATCATATTTCTTTTTTTGAGACAGTCTTGCCCTGTAGACCAGGCTAGTCCTGAACTCACGACAGTCCTCCCACCTCAGCCTTCGTGTGCTGGGATTATAGGCATGTGCCACCACACCCACTTTATGTGGTGCTTGGGAATGATCTCAGGGCTTTGTGCTTGCTAGGCAAGTGCTTTAGTGCTTTAACCCCTGTGCTATTCCTCCAGCTCCTATCAACTCTTATTAAAGTAAAAAGATGTAGCATACCTGGCAAAATTAACCATTGTTATCTGAGTACATGGTTATCATTACTTTGGGTGATTTTCTGTGTTAATTATTAAAATGTGTAATAATTGAAAATCGAACTGGCAAAATGACTGTGATTTACCACTTCTGTGTTTCTGGTGCATGCATTTCTTTGCCCTCTGTCACACTTGTGTTTTATCAAAAAAAAAAAAAAAAAACTATCCAAAGAAAATGCTGTAACTACAAACATCATAAAACTCAGGTGGAATTTGCATGAGAAAAATTTCAGGTGCATTGTTCATGTCTGACCAGCAGAGAGCACCACTGCACAGCAGATGCGAGGTGTGATAGCCATAGCAGGTGGCCCTCCTTCCAGCGTAGCTGCAAGGATCCGTAAAAGCACTGTTCTACACTTGTGCAAGAAGGAAGGACATTTAACTACGTGCTTGTAAGAAGGAGCACAGAACCATTGTACGTACCAGTTGTGTTTCTGTGAACACCCACCCATTTCCTGTGCTGCTAGTAAAAGGCTGAGAATATGAGCAGTAGCCCTTGCCAGGAGTATCCTTTGCTTATCTGCATCAAGAAGCTTCGTTGGGGATCTCTCAGGGACTCTGTTGTTAAACTGACTGTGGGAACCTTCCTTTTGTTCCAGGTGGAAAAAGATTATTCTTACCTGAAGGAGATCTGTGATCACCAAGCAGAGCAGCTGAGCAGAACCAGCCTAAAACTGCAAGAGAAAGCATCAGAGAGCGATGCAGAGATAAAAGATATGAAAGAAACCATATTTGAGTTGGAAGATCAGGTGGAACAGCACCGGGCTGTCAAGTTGCACAACAACCAGCTGATTAGTGAGCTGGAGAGTAAGTGAAAACAAACATGCATGGACGGAAGCAGGCATGAGGGGCTGAAGGAACCCATGGCAATGGGAAAATAGGAAGGGTTCCAAGGAGATAGGTTGTTTGGGGTTTAGGAAGAACCGTTTTTTTTTTTTTTTTTTTTTTTTTCCTTGAATGTGCTAGAATTATCCAAGAGAAAAAAGTACAGTGTTAGCCGGACCCAGTGGCACAGGCTTATGATCCCAGGACTCTGGGAGACTGAAGCATGAAGATGGCAAGTTCAAGTCCTGAATGGCTTAATGAGACCCTGTCTCAAAATCAAAACAAAAAAATGGACTATTGGGGGTAGAAGGAGGGACTGGAGTAATAGGTCATTGGTTAAAGTATTTGCCTAGCAAGCTCAAAGTCCTGAGTTCGGTTCCCCAGCACCACATAAAGCTGGGCGTGGTGCCTTATGCCTATAATCCCAGGAGGCTGAGGCAGGAGGCTAAAGCAGGAGTATTGCTGTGAATTCAAGGCCAGCCTGGGCTCCATAGTGAGTTCAAAGCCAGCCTGGACTGCAGAATGAGACCTAGTCTCAAGAAAACAAAGGGGCGGGGGGCTGGAGGAATGGCACAGCAGTTAAAGTGCCTGTCTTGCAAGTACAAGGCCCTGAGTTCGATTTGCCAGCACCATATAAAGCTGAACGTAGACAGATAATTGTTCTGAGTTCAAGGCCAGCCTGGGCTACACCAGTGAGTTCAGGACCAGCTGGGGCTACAGAGTGAGACCTTGTCTCAAAAAAAGAAAAAGAAAATATAAATAAAAGACTGGGCATGCTTTTCAGTACGAAGACCCTTGGCTCAATCCCCAGTATCACAAAACAAATGAACACAGTTATTAATCTCTTAAGTCTAAAACTACATAATAGAAAAAAAAGATTGTGGACCATGAGTCCAAGGCGCCAGGCAGCCATGCAAAAGAGCATGTATGTTTTAGGTGCATTAGGTATGTGTCAAGTGATGGCCACTCTTCTGTATCTAGATAGCCTGGTCCACTTTTAGTTCAGCTAAGACTTAGAAAAGTTCATGAGACTTTTCCAAACAATTCTTACTTGTCAGAGTGTGACAGGTTATGCAAAACAAATTGCTTGATACAGACTCAGAGTATGGGCACCATGTTGTCTTTTTGGTCTAATGGACAGAGAGCTGGGTGATAGATGTATGAAGGGAAACAGACACTGTATGCTCATGGTCTGCAGGAGAAAGCTCTTCCAGCGCGTGTCCCATTGATGGTAAGGTATCAGGTAGCTTCCAGATGCTGGCCCCTTTGTTACTGAAGAGGCATAAATGCATGGCTTATTTATGAACTCATTATTTGCTTTAAATAAGGAAGTACATTTTTAAAAGATACTAAACATTGTGTTTTGTCCAAATAAGCCCTATCAAAGATCACATCTAATGCATTTTGCTTTTGTAATGAAAGAATACACAAAGCTTTTAACTACTAGAAATAGCTTAGTTATCTGAGAAGTTCCCCAACATGCAGTTGGTCCTTACTATTTACAGATTCATAAATGCACTTACTAAAGTGGAAAGATTGGAAAGGAAGTGAATTTGTGTACTCAGGAGATGAAGGCCAATAACGTAATAGTAGAGGGCATAGTTGAAATGTCAAGTCCAAAGAAATTTACCTTCACGTTGGTAGGGTCAGGAAAATGTTGCATTTCCCCCCCACTATTTCTGTTAATATACATATGTAATACATAGGATTTATAATGAATTTGGGTGTTTCGTACACATATGTATCATACTGCCTTTACAATCCCTTCCCATTTTTGACCCTCCCACCCCCTCCCTATCCCTTCCCCCAACTCCGGCTATCACATCATGTGGTTCTATAGAATGTCTGTGTACTGGGTTTTCCAAGTCAGAGAAACTATATAGTATTTAACATATTAATCTTCTGTACCTAAATCATTTCACTCTAACTCAGCCTCCTGTTCCTCAAATGGGTCACAGTAGTTAAATCTTGATGCCTCTTCTGTGAATCCAACTGATCCCTTTAATGGGATATTTACCAAAAGTTTTTTCTCCTATATTTTGCTATATCTTTGTTGCTATTCTTAAACCTGGCCTTACCCACCAGTTCACATTAGAAAATAACTACAACAATGTAGTTCAGAAGACTAGTAAATTTGGGAAAGAAGATAAAAAGTTAAATTTCAAATGCCTTAGCTGAATACTGGAAGGTACCTATTTGTACATTCACAGGGTTATCTTTACATCAATCAGTTTTCTTAGTGTAAATTTTCATCAGTGACCTAGTATGTGAATTTCTATAGTAAAACAAAGTTAAAACTACATCATATTGCTACATTAAATGACTTAAATCTGTACCACATAAATATAAAATAACATATGAAGGCAAATTTAGTTATTTCAGAATTTTTTATCTTTCATAACTTATTTACTCATATTTCATTGATTACTAACACACTTTTTTCTCAGCTCTTTTTCCTCTAGCTGTTGTCAGTTTTCCTCTGAAGTCATTGGTCTCACTGGCCTCCCTTTTACTTTCTAAGTTTCCTTTAAGTATTCTCTGCAATACTGGCTCAGTGGCTGCAAATTCCTTTAAGCTTTCTCTATCATGGAAAGTTTTAAGTTCTCCCTTTAAATTAAAAGATAGTTTTGCTGGATATAGCAGTCTTAGTTGGCATTTATGTTCTCTTAGTGCTTGGGTGACATTGCTCCATGATCTCCTGGCTTTTAGAGTCTGGATTGAGAAGTCTGCAGTTACCCTGATGGGCTTATCTTTGTAGGTCACCTTCTGTTTTTCTCTTACCACTTTTAGTTTTTTTGTGTTGTGTTTCTAGAATTTTAATTATGATGTGTCGTGATGAGGATCTCTTCTGATCAAAGTTGTTTAGTGTTCTATATGTCTGCAATAGTTCCATGCTCATTTCTTTTCTTAGATTTGGGAAATTTTCTTCCATAATTTCATTAAACATGTCCTTTAAGCCTTTTGTTTTGTCCTCAGTCTTCTCCTGGACTTTTATAATTTTGAGGTTGTTTCTCCTCGAATCATCTATCAGCTGTTGTAATGATTCACTTTCTTTCTTATTTACTTTGTGTTCTTCACAGCCTGTATGTTGCAGCTCAGTCACTTTATTTTCTAGGTCTGACATTCTATTCTGAAGATGTTTAATGTGGTTGCTTACTATTTCCTGTGTGTTTTTCACTTCCTGAATATCTATATCTCTGTTGTGTTCTTCTCTAGTTTCTTGTATTGCCTTCATTATCTTCTGGTTTATTTCTTCTATAGTCTTCTCTTTTTGCTTTTCAAGGCTTGCTTTTAGCTTAGCTATGTGTTGGTGTAGCTCTTGCATTGTCTGTTTTACTTCTTGTTTTAATTCCTGCTTTAATTCACTGAATATCTGGGCCCAGAAGTTACCATCCTTTTTGCCATTTTCATCTTTGGATTCTGCAATTTCAGTATCCCTGGTATCATCTTCTGGGGTATCAGGTCTTTATGTAGGAGATTTGTTGCCACGTGTCCCCATGGTTCTGCTACCTCTGGCTGTCTCTGGTGAGCAGGAAAGGGGTTTGGCGAAGGCCCAATCCTAGATGCCTCTGGAGTCCTCTGGCCCAAGGGACGGACAGGGCGATGGAATTCCCGGTCCTAGATGCCTCTGGAAGCCTCTGGGGCTCAGGATTGACAGGGTGATGTAATTCTCTGGAAGTCTCTGGAAGCCTCTGGCTCACAAGATGGACAGGTGATAGACTTCCCTGTCCTAGATGTCTCTGGCGTGCAGGGCAGTGGTGAACTGGAAGCCTCCAGTGCGTGTGGGAGGAACCGGGCAATGGTCCCCCTTTTGAGGTGTCTTGTGTCCCGTCCCATTCCCACCCCCCCCCCCAACTCCACTCAGCAAAGCTCTCTGTCTATCCTGGCTTCCCTCCCCCAGGGCGGGACTCTTCACCCTAGGAGCAGAGGTGCCCCTGAGCCGATCAGCAGCCTTTTCCCTCTCTTGTCTCCTCTCTCTGCCGCTTGTGCCAGTTTCTTCATTGGCACTGTTTAAGGTTGACCTCCAAAGTCCTGATGTGCTTCTCTGAGCTTTCTTTTACTCTAAAGGGTTCAGCCTTGGGCTTTTTTCCCCCTTCTTTTTAAAATGGGCCCTGCCATTGTCACTGCCTGTGAAGGCTGCTGAGCCCTGTTTCTTATCTGGGATCCCGGGGCCTTTTCTAGGGGGAGCGCATGTTAGGTTTGTAGTACACACTACCCATGGGTTGGTGTTTTGGAGTCTGGGGCCGCCAGCTGCCCACAATTCCCACTTCTCCAGATCTGCGCTTACCTCGGGCTGAGGTTCTGGCTCTGCACCTTCCTCTGTCTGTGGTCTGTGGATGCCGGCAGCTCGGGGCTGCGCCAAGTCGGCTGCTTTTTTCCTCCTCTTCCGATGTGAGTTTAGGATTTCTGTCCCGTCTACAGCCTCCTCTTCATTGTTGGGGTGCTCCATCCTCTCTCAGCTCCGTCAGATGTTCCCAGTCCTCATGAGCTTTCCTCCTCCCACAGCTGCTGGTGGCTCCAGCCGTTTGCAGCCAGCTGTGGTGGCTTCCTGGGATGCTGGGTTTTTTTTTTTTTTTTTCTTTCAATGATCCTTCGGAATTTCTGACCTTCTCCTGGCCTCCTTTTGGTTGTTGGGGATGCTCCTCTCTTTCCTAGCTACACTGAACACACTTTTTCTCATTAAATTCTCGACTTTTTAAGTGGGTTGATGAGGAGACATTGTGCAGCACTGTTACTCAGCTGCCATCTTGACTGGGAAATGTTGCATTTTTTTATTGCATGCCCATAAATCATGAGAAAAGTTAAAATTTGTGGGTTAAATAAGAAAGAGTTTCTGAAGATCCAGAGGCTGTAGAAATATTTTTAAAGTACCTATTTAGGGTCTAAATAGGGAAGGGCAAGTTTGTGATACTGAGGAGACTGGCTTATCTTACAAGGACATTGGCAAATGAGCCTAAGTAGCACAGACTACATTTCAGCTCAGGAGCAACATTCTGACCCTCAGGGGCTTGCAGGAACCTAAGTATTTCCCCAAGGAGCAGTAGTTGAGTATTTGCTTTTTGAATGAACGTGGCAGCTTTTGTGTACTCCCACAATAATGAGAACTGGCTTTCCATTCTGTACCTTAGTTGATGAGTCGTGTTAGTGATGGCCGGTGCCTGTTCTGCTCCTTTGATGTGATGTGCAGAACCATAGAACACTGGCACTCAGTGTGTGCCAAGCTCATGGTCACGCTTAAGGATCTGATTAAAAATCTGGGTACCTTCGTTTGTGTGTAATTTCAAACACCTTGAAAACAATGAAGTCCTGTTTTTTTTTTTTTCTTTGTGACATATTGCTATTGAGGACGTGGTTGTGTTGTTCTTAAATCCTAAAAAATCAGCCCAGAACCCAATAAAACAGTATATAATTAATGTCCAAAGGAAATTTCAGACTTGCCCCCAGCAATTACATCATAATACATCAGAGACTGTAAATAACCCAGACCATCTTTCAAGAAGCTTAAACTCATAATATATCAGAGACTAACACAGACCATCTTTTGAGAAGCTTTTAAACTGCAGCTACAGACATTAAGCTATTTTTTAAAAGTATTTGTTAGGAGAACCAGGAACACTCAAATCCAGCACTACACTGATCACTCCTTCCTATAAGATCCTCAAGAGAAACAGGATGGTACAAAGACGTGAAGAAATCAGCCAGGGTCCACCAGCTGATTTAAAGCTGATTGTAAAGATTTGTTAAAACTTTCTCTGCTGGTTTCAATTCATGTTCTTAACAAACAACTGCTGCTCTAGATTACAGAAACTGTTTGGGAATTTTTACTGGGTTAGTGACATAATGAGATATGTTAATAATTTAGATGGCTCTGATAGCAGTAGAGAGAGAATGAAAGGAGGAAGATATGATCGAGCCAGCTGTGGAGCTGTTAGACTACACCTGTGTCCACATACTGTCTGTCCTTAGACACTATGAATCTGTGGGTCCAGAGCTGGGTTTTGCACATCAGTTCTAAAGCACCATGTGATTCTGAGGCTTAACTGTGATTGAGAACCAGAACTCTAAAAATGAACTTCAGTGTCACAAGAGTAATGACCAGCCATATGCTCTGTTATACAAAAGCTCTCTACCTCTCAACAAGGCCGTTCAGAATAAGGGTGTGTGGAAATCAGGAAGGCCCAGCTCACGTGTGCCAAGTGGCTAGTGAAGTCCCTTTCCAAGAGGCCATGTGGTGCTCTACTTTGCCTACTGAGGCTACACCCTGGATAAACACTGCATGTTTCCCATATCATCCCAGCTTATTTTAGAGGAACCTCCTGCTTCCAGCTCCCCATTTGCAGGATGTCAAAAACTGAACGTTGTGGTAGAAAGGATGTCTTTGTAAGCCTGTCCTGGCCTCTGGAACTTCCCCTTTGCTACACAGCTTACCTTTTCCCAAAAGCCCACCACTTTTATGACTTCTGTTTGAATAATTTTCTTCTAGGCAACGTGATCAAGCTGGAGGAGCAGAAGTCAGACCTGGAGCGGCAGCTAAAGACCCTGACAAAGCAGATAAAGGTGAGTGGGGAGGAGGCCATGGGTAGGGAGCCTCTTGCCTCTCTCATTGAATGTCATCCCTGTTGTAGGTCTGGACACATGGGGGAAATACCCCGGTCACTCTCCTATGCTGGGTCCCAAACCCCACATAATTGTTTGGTTTTAGTGTGGAGAACTGACAACTCCCGGACAGAAGGTGGGAATAAGGTGGAATTCCCACCCACGCCTCTTCTATAAGCAGAACACCATCAGATCAGGGCCTCACTGCTAGCCATTCTTTTTCTAGAGCCTGTGCCTGCATGCTGACTCCAGCAGCCATCTGATGCGCTTGTGAACTCTGGCATTTTTAGGAGGAGACTGAGGAATGGAGGCGGTTCCAGGCAGATCTGCAGACTGCAGTGGTGGTAGCCAACGACATCAAGTGTGAGGCCCAGCAAGAGCTGCGCACTGTGAAGAGAAGGCTGCTGGAGGAGGAGGAGAAGAATGCCAGGCTGCAGAAGGAGCTGGGGGACATGCAAGGCCACAGCAGGTGGGCCATGGGCAGAACGGCACCTCCGTGAGTCTGATGGCACCAGGGCACTGGCTTCTCAGTCACTGTGGGTGGCGGGGGGGGGGGGGGGGGGGGGGGGGGGGGGGGGGGGGGGGGGAGGAGGCGTTGTGCCGTGGAGAGACAGGGTGCTTTTATGGCTCTCTGTGCCAGTTTCTGTTGTTTCGTTGTTCATGTGCTCTACCACACTACTGCCACTGCTGCACAACTTGAAAGATGCCATCCAGAACTCAGTCACTGCCATTCTGTATCATAAAGCATTGTAAAAAAACCTTCACTTTGTATAGGAAAAGTTCTCGCAAGTATTCTTCTAGGTTTAAAGATCAGAAATAATGTGTAGGGTACCCATTAAATCTCAGCTCTTACTAGCATAGGGGAACACACAGTCATAAAGCTAGGCCTCACGCAGTAGGAAAAACTGGACTCATTCCCAAGGGGAATTGCCACCAGATGAAGGTCGCATTCCTGATGGACAAAGACATGCTTCCTCATTGGCAGCCCCGTGGTCTTTGGAGAGCAGGTCTAGGTGGTACTTGCCTTTTGCTTCTGTTCTTTTCTTGGGGTGAGGAATCATAGTATGTTAGCCCAAAGACTCTACTTATCATCATAAAATATTTATAAAGCAAGCTCAAAGTGAATTATTACTTAAAATGGAAGGGGCTGGGGACATATCTCAGTGGTTAGAGTGCTTGCCTAGCATGTGCAAGGCCCTCGGTTCAATTCCTCAGCACCACATAAAAATAATCGGGGCATGGTGGCACACACCTATAATTTTAATCAAGAGGCTGAGGCAGGAGGATTGCCGTGAATTCAGTGCCAGCCTAGGCTACGTAGTGACTTCAGGACTGGCCTGAACTATAGAACAAGACCCTGTCTCAATATATACCTACATATATATGTACATACATAAATTATAAATGGGGTTTATGGAGAGGACTATAAGTAGTATTTTAGGCTTTCATTAATGTGATGTTACCTTTCCCTAGTCAGGACTCAGTGTACTTAACTTTGAGATTCTTGGATGGTAGAAAATTTATTTTGAATTTTTGTCCCTTTTTAATATATATTTCAAATATAAAATACAGTCTTCTAAAATCAGATTAAGCGGGTCTTAAATATTGGTCTGTGTGGTTTGTCCTAATCTTTATGTGTTTTCCAGGATCATTAGCTGCTACTGAGTCTTGGGATCTTATATTCTATGATCATGAGTTTCATGACATTAGGAAGAATAGATGTCTTAGATTTTTTTTTCTCCTGGTAAACCTTCTCCAGTCAGTCCCTCCTTCATTTATGACTTTTATATAAAAAGGTCTCCAGAGAAGGATTAACATAGCCATTTCCATAATCAATCTTGAAAAATCAAGATCACTATTTTCCAGTCACACTTCCACCCTCTGGCCACCAAAGGATGTGAATTTTAAATGAAGGCCAGAGTACTGGAAAGTGGGTGTCGTGTGCTCCCTATGACATGACCATGAGGGTGTTCTAGTTTGTTTTACGTCTGCTTTTGTGCACTTGTCTTGCTTCCACATTATGTGTCTCTAAAAGAAGAAAACGTTCTTATAAATGTTATTTAAAGATGGTGGCCCTAAAGATGTTGTTGTAAAAGATGTGCGTTTCGTATGCAGATTCTAAGATACACGCTTGAGCCCTAATGTAATAGAAGTTCCTACATGACTCCTGACACCTTCAGGCTTCATGTGCCAAATCCTGTCCTTCATATTTAAGATCACTTTTGTTAAACACACAGTGTGCATGCACGCACGCACACACACACACACACACACACACACACACTCCCTCTCTCTTGATTTCCTCGCAATTTTTAGGCCTATTTCCCAAATCTAGTGCTTAAGCTTTTGTCATAAACTCCTTTTTCCCCATTTTTATTAGCGTACATATGTGATACACGATGGTTATATTGATCTTGAGTATCTTGTGCACATATATATCACATCAACATCACAGTCTTTCAGAATTACAACCAGCACCAGTCAGAACATGGCACATTACTGAAAATCATTAGACATCAGGATGTCTCTTGACTGTCATTGTACTTGGCAAGACATCACATAGGTGCTGGTGATGGTTTGTTGTCTGACTTTGCACTTCCCTGGAAAGCAGCCTTAAGAGTTTAGTATTTAAAGTTACAGGTGGCCCAGGTGCCACCTGAACCTGTGTCACACGAGCAAGAATGAGTACCGTCTTCCACCCTTAGAGCTCCTGCAGCCAACTAGTGTTTCCATTTTGGCTGAGTTCTTGACTGACATTTGATTTGACTTTGACAGTCATCTCATAAGAACTCAACAGTCATTCTTGTTCAGCCCAGCCAAAGGACTGGCAGAGCCTTCTCTGATGCGGTCCTTCAAGCACAGCTGAGAGAAGGTAAGAGTGTCCATGACGTGGGGTTGACTGGTTCATGTTGTCATTTTGTGTAGAGGAGCATTTGAGGAAATTGTTAGAATTAGGCTGATACGTGGGCACATGAAGAGACTGGGTGGCAATACACATTAGCATTTACTACCAAGAACTCAATAAGTACAACAAAATGGGATATTATTTAACTCATTCATGGTCTTTGGCCTTGTTATATTTTCAAAAATGTTTGACATTTGTTTGTTCAAGGCAAAGTCTCACTATATTGCCCAAGCTAGTTGTAAGCTTGTGAGCTCAGGTGTTCCCCCTGCCTCAGCCAACCAAGTAGCTGGGGCTGCAGTCATTTACTACCATGCCTATCTGATACTTCTATTTTACAGAGTCAAAGTCATTGATGTTGAGATATTCAGGAAAATAAAGCTGTAGACTCATTCTTACTGCTGTCTGATAATGACCCCACCCCAAGCCTGGCTCTATGTTTGTTAAATGTGGGGTGATGAGTAGGTGGTATCAAGATCCCTTAAAGCTCTACTGTTCTGAGTTTGGTTGATCAGTTGCCCTTTCTCTAGTAGGAGAGTCAGAAACCTGAGAGCCAACCCTACCATCTGTTGGGTGTGTCCAGCCTCAAGGATGGACAGGGTGGCATCTCCTAATCTTAGCTGTGACTTTCTGGTCCAATCTTCCTCTCCCAGAAATTTGAAGAAGCCAGTGTATGTGGGTTGTTTGTTTGTTTGTTTAATGGGCCTGAAAGAGCTGCTCTACTGGTCATACAAGTTAATGGATAAAAAGATAGTAAGTTTTTCAACACTAGTATCTTCCGATTTTGAATAATTAAGTAAAAGGTATTGAAAGGAGAACTTTTCATCGAAATTGAAACATCAGATCTAGGGCCAGGGGTATAGCTCAGTGTAACACACTTGCCTAGCATTTGCAAGGCCCTGAGTTCAATCCTTGGCCCTGGAAAAAAGAAAATACCATCAAATCTTTGTCCTGCAAAGTTGAGCCCTGGGGCCTAGCAGATAGAAAGAATTTATAGGTAGCTCAACATCATGATTTTGGGGGCCACATCAACCTTTCTATTAGAAGAAATTGATGGGAAGCACATGACACAGAATTGCAAACAATGGCAGAGAAGTGCTACTGTTTCTAGGGAGGCTTGCCCGATTCTTCCTGTGTTTATGTATACTGTAACACCAATAAGCGTCCATGGAAGACATCTTAAAAGAAAATGTCATCGAAGAAAACTTCACACTTCTGCCTGATTAATGGCATTAAGCATCCAGGACAGGATGTGCCAGGTTTACACGTGTTCAGCCAGTCCACTCACGGTTTCTACCTTGTCTGCTGAAGTGAGCAGCATGGTGGCCTGTCATGTGCACACCCTGGCAGAGCTGGCTTTTTACTCACTTGTGCACGTTGCATCGTGCCTTAATGTCCTTTGTGTGTGCCTTTGCGCCTTTGTGTCGTTTTTAGAGTGTTAACATTTCCTAGCTGCTCAGCAAGCGTTCCATAATTGCCTCTAAAAGTGCAGAAGTTGGAGGTTTATGTTCTTGGGTCACTAAAATACCTTTCCCCAGTTCTCACTGCTGCCGAATCTCGTGCTTGGATGGAGGCAGCTGTTTCTCTCGGAGATTCCTGAGCAGTTTCTGAACACACCACACCTTAGCACGTGCAAGTGTAGGGACATTTGGCATTTCATTTGCCTGTTACTATAGAGATCCTCATACTCCCACAGGCATAATCTGTTCACTCACATAGTGTTTATTTTTTATGGATTAAATTTACAGCTTTGACAATAAATGTATGGTCTATAATTTAATTTCTTTTCTCTCTCTCTCTCTCTCTCTCTCTCTCTCTCTCTCTCTCTCTCTCTTTTTTGCAGTTCTGGGGATTATGCCTAGAGCCTTGTGTATGTTGCGCAAGTGCTCTACAATTTCATCCACAGACCTACGTCTTTGGCCCAAATCTGTAATTCTAAAGGGCTATTTCTGTCTTCCTACTCCATGACTCCCATCTTTACAGATTTGTTTTGATGTTTCCCTTAAATCTTTAGGATTTTCAGGCTGTAGTAATAAGAGAAATCTGTTGATTTTTTTCTGTTTTGTTTAGGTGTGTGTGTGTGTGTGTGTGTGTGTGTGTGCATTTGTGTGTTGGTACTGGGGTTTGACTCCAGGACCTTACACGTGCTAGGCAAGTGTTCTACTAGTGAGCTATATCCTTAGCCCCACTGTTGCTGGGGAAGGGGTTGGTGTGGAGTAGAGTTTTGACTGGATAGTAGATGCAAGCACAAACCTCTAAAGTGACAGCTGATGTTCATCCTGAACAACTGTCTTTCACCAACAAAGTTCTTCGCTGGAGGAGTTACAATAGAAGGAATCTAGTAATGGCATCTTGGAGTCCTTGATATCTTTCTATCTGAAAACCTTTGCTTTTCAAAAACATTGCAACAGCGGGAATGAAAACATGTCAGCCTTGTTAATAGCTCTTAGCTGTGGGACAGTATAAACTGTTAATCTTTTATTATAAACGAAGCTCTCATTGCCTTTCATAACTCCTTCACTAGCCTTCCCTCCCATTTCTATTTCCACAGCTCCGTGGTCTCTGTCAGCTAGCAGAGCTCTTGGTGGAAGAAACACAGCCCAGCCCTTGTCATGATTGGAAACGGCAGCAGCCATTTCAATATGAAAAGGGGAGTCTGTAGAGGAGAAATACGGCTTTGTGCATAGAGCCCAGTTGTCTCCTATATTGTCCACTGTCCTCACAATGGCACATAGCAACCAAGTCTCCTTACCTTTTTTCTGCATCTGGAAGCAACTCATGCATGATCAAAGATGATTCTCCCCACTTTTTTTTCCTTTTCTCTCAAAAGATGCAACAGTCTGTGCTTCTGGAGATGGAAATGGAATTCTGGAAAAATTAAATATAGGTCTTATGGAAAAGATTTCACAGGCAACCAGAATGTTCATTGAGAACAGTAGCGTAACAAACTGAGTGGTGGCAAGTGCAGCGTGCATAGGTTCTGCTTTTTGGTGTTTATGTTCATACTGCTTTTTAAAAATATATAGGCTCTGGTAGTATTGGAATTCACACTATTTAAGGCAAAATAGAAGCTGTCTGCAAACGCCTAAGAAAGCTGTGCTGCCTTGAGTCAAGTGTTGACTGAGCCTTTGCAAGTCAAGGTCTCACGTCATTACCTCAACTGAAGCAAACCGCTACTAAGCTTTGGTTTGATTTCCAGAATCTTCGTTGGGCTAAGCATGAAGAGATGTTTGGTTGATAATAATAAAAAAAAGTAGTCAACCAGAGAGTATGCACAAGTGACCATGCTAACTGCAAAGTAATGAAGGGCATCTTAAACAAAAGCCTCGTGAATAGAACTTACCCTGAAACTTAAAGACAGAAGGGTGCATCTCAGACTGATCCAGAATTTGAAGTGTGGCTTTAAACTTTGGGAAGTATACACATTTATGAAGATCTGTATCTGATTCAGCAAACTCATCAGTCAAAAACCTGCTGTACTTCTCGCGGGAGGCACGTTTTGCAGTGTAGCATAGAGCCCTGAGCCACGTGAGCAAAGCAAAGGATGAGAGAAGGGGTGTTGTGGGGTGAAGAAAAATTAGGAGAGAGAATGCTCTTTGAACTCAGGAAGACATTTGGAATATCAAATTGGAGACTGCAAATTCAACAGAACAATTTAGCTTGGTGCGAGAAAGGAAGGACTTTAATGTCTGCTCTATAAAATAGCTGCTTGTTGGAATTGTCCTCATTCTTGGAGAGCTTCACCTCAAATTCAGAATTTTGGAATAACTTAAAATTAACTTGCCAGGTATTTTCAGACATAAACAATAAGAAAAATGCGACCTCAACTTCAAATGCATAGCTGTTTTCACACTCATGTTTAATCTGTCTTTACTCTGAATATTGTTGAATATTTTTATATGTAAACATTTTATGAAGTACCAAATAAATGTTATTAGTTAGAAGAGTCTATAGTTTGATTCTTAAATGCTGGTCACATATCTTCAGGACCTTTATGGTTTTCCTTTCTATTTTTTTAAATCTGAATATGATTTCATAACTTTGTTTTTTGTTCTTTCAGCTTCCCCTTCCTCCTGCTGAGTGTGTAGGGCGTGTGTGTGTGTGTGTGTGTGTGTGTGTGTGTGTGTGTGTGTGTGTGCGTGCTCATGTGTGTGCTGAAGATTGAATCCAGGACCCGTGTATGCTTAGGCAAGCTCTCTACTCCTGAACTACACTCATAGCCCCTCCCCAGTTTCAGAACTTTAAAGTCACTTTAAATATCAGTAGTTCTGAAAAAGAAACATGTTGGACTTTAGGTAGAAGTGGTAGTAAGAAATTTGTCGATGGAGTATAAATGTTACTGTTTATTGATTTTATAATTAAAATAAAGGATGCAATCACTCCTTTTGCTTAAAATAAACCTCTAGGGAATCTGGGTTTGATATTTATAATTGTTTGATTCCAACTCCACATAAAAATTAGCCAGGCATTGGGGAGCATGCCTTTAATCCCAGCACTTGGGAGGCTGAGGCAGGAGGTTTGCAGGGAGTTTGAGGCCAGCTTGGGGTCCATAGTGAGTACAGGACAAGCCTGAACTACAGAGCAAGACCCTGTCTTTAAAAAAAATCAAAATTTAAAACAAAGAGATTAGTGATACAAAATAGTGGACTTTTTTCTTATGAAATAATATTTAGGTATGCTGGTAGCAAAATGGAGATATATGAAAAAATATTAATCTCTTCCCCCATTCTTGTGTCACCCTATAGAGTGGTTAATATTGCCTTGTATATTTTTCTTTACCTCCCTCTTATATAAATACACTGAGGGCTCATTTTTATAACTTTTATACACAAGGGAGTGTATTCTTAGTAGTACTCTGTACCTTCGTGTTTCACTTGATGTGTCCCATGTGCCCTTCCAGGTTAATAGGTATAAATCTAAGTCACTTTAAATAGCTTTATGGCATTCCACAGTATACCCAAGAATATTCACATACTGACTTACATTAGTTACACCAAGGTTATATTCTATTTTTCCTTCCTTTATTTATAGCTGTCTATATTCATACAGCCTTGTACAGTTGTGTTTTTTTCCATTATTTTTAGTTATATTTGGTGTTGGAGATTGAACCCAGAGCCTGGAGCCTACTAAGCGCATACTGTACTACTGAACGATACCCCTCACCCCTTTGTTTTTATTTTTATTGGAAGAGTATGCATTTTATTGGAGTGTGCGAATTTTGTTTCAGTGGCACTTGCCGGATTGCTCACCTCACAGTTGTGACACTTAGCTCTTGATGAGAATGCCTGCTTCTGCATAGCCTTGTAGCTGGGATACTTTTACTAGGATAAGGAAAAAAATCTTAGTTTGCATTTCCACGAGCATGTTTATATTTAATCATTTGCATTTTCTAAGAATTGCTAGTGTATTAGCACTTTTGTGTTTTTGTTTTTGTTTTTGTTTTTGTTTTGTTTTTGTTTTTGTTTTTTTTTTTGCTGAGCTGACTAGTGTTTCTTTTTGTCCAGAATTATTTTTATCAATGTGTCTCTGTGGTGCATCATGATTACACCAGCTGAGGGTCTGGTACCCTTACATTTCAGACCTTCGTCATTCCACTGCTCATCTTCCCTCCCTCTACCTCCCTCCAGCATCCCCTCTCCCTCTACAAAACTTATTTCCTTGCTTCCTGTTGTCACTCTTCTTTGGCTTTTTTACTTATTTATACTTTGGATATCTCATATTATAGGAACCATATGCTATTCAAGTTCTGTGTCTTAATTATTTTTTTCTTACCACTTTGTAAGTATTTTTAATCCCAGTATATTATGAATGTTTTGATGCTATTATGGCACTTTTTTGTCATTTTATATATAAAATAATGGATTTATTTTACAGTGCTAGGATTGAAACCTTGTGTGTTAAGCAAATTCTCCAGCATTGAGCCATATTCCTGCCTTTTATAATCTGTTTGCATTTTTCTTTGCTTTTTTTTTTTTTGGAACTTTTGTTTTTGATCAAGATTTCTTTTGCCTCAGTGTTAAGAAAACAGTTTTTTGTCATCCCCTCATACATGCTCATACATGCAGATGGATTCTCTAACTTTTGATCTGCCTTTTTGTTCCTTTCCCTAAGGTCATGTATGGTCCTTTGTCTTCCTGATAGGTAGCTTTTCAGGCCGGCACCGTTATTACCACAACCATTCTGTGCCCACTCCATCCAGCTCCTACCTTTGCATTGTTCATCCATGTTCAGAGAGACCTTCCCAAATATGCCTTCTTTTTCTTTAGTTAGTTTTGCCTCAAAGTATTTTCATGGGCTTATCACTTTGCTAATACTATTTTTACAAATTCAGCTTTTAGATTGTCATACTGTTTCATGATTTATTGAATATTATATTGAATTTTAAGATACTGAGTATTTGTTTCTTGTCATACATTTACAAATGCCTGTTCTGTTTTGAGTGACTTTACCCTCCTCATGGATGTTATAGAATACTTTCATAGGTCAAAGCTTAAAATTTATTTTATATCAGGGCGTGCTTTTGGCTCATCACTAACTCTTGCTTAAATAGATAAAGGTGTGTTGGGGCCAGGCATTTTGCTCAATGTCAACATCTGGATTCCCCTTAAGTATATCCATCTTGCCTGTTGATACTTCAAATCTTCTGTCTTCAACTAGAGAGAAGGGTTCCCCCCCCCCCCCGCGCCCCCCACCACCACCTGAACAAGCTGTGTAGCCCAGGCTGGTCTTGGACTCATGGCAATCCTCCTGCCTCAGCCTCCTGAGTTCAGGGATTACAGGCTTGTGCCACCACACCCAGCTTATGTGGTGCTGGAGAATCAAACTCAGGGCCTTGTGCTTGCTCGCTAGGCAAGTGTTTAATGGCTGTGCCATTCCTCCAGTCCATAGAGAGAGAAGTCTTTTATAAAGTAAACTTAACACAGACATTCTTTGGAACCATATGAAGTGATAGCCAGAGCCGGGGGAAGGGATAGGGAGGGGATGGGAAGGTAGAAAATGGGAAGGGATTGTAAAGTCGATGTGATACATAAATGTATGAAACACCCAGATTCATTGTAAATACTATGTATTACATTTGTTTATTAATAAAAATAGTGGGGGGAAAAGTAAACTTAATCTCGGATAGAGGACAAAGGGAGCAGCTGGTTCCTAATGGTGGAAACTCCTGTGTCCATTTTCTTCTATATTAGAAAAAGCTGAAATATAAAAACCAGCATCCTGGTCTGCTTTTGTTCAGCCCGTTGTCCATGTTAGATCCATCCTGTGGTTCTTCCTGACCTCTCTGTGTTGTCCCTGCCCTTTGTGCCTCAGAGAACCCATCTCTTGCCTCCTTGGCCAGTCCAGTCTAGTATCAGTGTCCCTGACCTTTCCAAGGACATGCTGTGTGCTCTTTGGATTCATGCTCCTCTCCAGCCCTGACCCTCTAGGATACAGAGGGGACATAGGGGGATTTCTGATATCTTCATTTTCTTAGAAAGAAAATTTGAGACAGACTCTTCATATTTTCTTTCTACCTTAACCCTCCATTACTTTCTATATAAGCCGTGTGCCTTTCTCTAGTTTCCATTGCTGATGCAAGAATTTTGTTTATTTGTTTGTTTCTTCAATTCTTCTTGCTGGGATTTGGAGATTAAGGTGCTCAAATTGCCATTTATCCTGTTAGTGTTCTTTATATGCTAATTTGAAATTCAGAAGTGTAAGATTTGTAAAGATTATTCGGTGCCTAGGAGAGAAATACTTTATATTTCCTTATACTAAATAACAATAAATTTTCTTTAGATTTGTTTTATATAAAACACAGTATTTTGAGAAAATTACAATCCAAGTAAAGGCATAGAATGAGCAAAGACATGGTGGTAGGATATGAAGGAACAGAACTTTAGTTTGCTCAGAGGGCAGGTCACAGGAAGCAGGCTCAGTGGCTGGAGAGGTCTGGGGCTGGGCTTCGCTCTGCTGTTCAAGAACCCTGTGTTTGTAAGCATATAGTTGACATATGCTCAGTCCTTTTTTTTTTTTTTCCCTTTCTTGTGGTACTGAACATTGCCGTTACCGTGAGCTATATCTCCAGCCCATTTTTATTTTTCTTTTGAATTGTCTCTTAAGTTGTCCAGGCTTATGTCGCTACGTCTCTTAAGTTGCCCAGGCTGGGCCTGAACTTGTGATCTTCCTGCCTCAGCCTTCTAGCATGCTAGGGTATACAGGCTGGGCCCAGCTAGCATGATAAATCCCTGTACAAATAAAAATATACCAGTTGCAAAGATAGCAGTGGTATAATATGATGCTTCCTAAGTGGAAACTGTGAGCTGGACCTGGTGGTAAGGCCTATAATCCCAGCTGTCTGAGAGGCTGAGGCAGGAGGATTGACAAATTCAGGCCCAGCCTGGACAGTTCAATAACTTAATAAGACCTTATCTTAAAATCAAAATTAAAAATGGGCTGGGGATGTAGTTCAGTGACAAAGACATGGATTTGATCCCCAGTGCCAATAAAATAATAATATACCAAAGCTTATGTGTATATGGATCAAAATAAATGACAAAACCAAGTGTCACCTCCTACCCTGATGCTTCCACCACTGGATTACATCCCTAGCTGCCATTACCTTTTTTTTTTTCTTGAGACGTGGCCTCACTAAGTTGCCCAAGTTAACCCTAAACTTTTGATATTCCTGCCTTAGCCTCTCAAAATAGCTGGGATTGAAGGGTATGTCATCATGCCAGCCCACATGGCATCTTGATGAAGTCAATACTGTAGGAAGTCAACACCATTTGAAGACTTACCTGTAACCAAACGAAGAGAACAATGATTTAGACTAAATGAAACATGGAAAGGAAAAAATTATTATGGATACATATGTTCAGACAATAAAATGTAGAAGGTTAGTGCACACTCAGTGAGTGTGAGATGGGTAGGAAGTGCTGCCAGTGGTGGGCATGCTGGCGCCTGCTGCAGCCCGTGTGCTGGAGGATCTGGCCTCTGGCCATCTGCTCTTCCTAGGTTATGAGGTTGCCATCTCCTGAGAGCAGATTCTTGCATAAAAATAAGAGCCCTGAAGTAAATTCAGTAGTGTTTTATTTAAGTAAATTCTAAGGAGGAACTTTAAAACCCTTTTATGCTTTTCACAGGACATTCATGCATTACAGAAGCCTGGCAGAAGTGTAGCCAAGTCAGGCAGCTGTGCATCCCAGGTCATCATGTCTGAGCTACAGGACCTTTGTCCTCTAAAATAAGAGCTAGTATCTCCTGGAAGTTCTGCACAAAACTAAACTAGATAATATTTTAAGACAGGTGGTATCCTTTCTGGTTTGTATCATGCAGATCTGACATACACATCCTTATTTGTTGAAATTATTACAGTTTTATGTACAGGGAACAGATAGAAAATATTTTGTTTTCATTGTTTTAAAACGTTAATGGATATAGCTCTTATACTGCATGTGTAAGGTCATGGGGCTTAATCCCTATCACTGTTTAAAAAAAAAAAAAAGGAAGAAAGAAAAGTAAAACCTGAATAAGTAAAAATGTCTCCTAAGCACAAATGGGCAGTTTTATCTAAGCTGCAACTAAGGAAAGAGTAAACTATTAACCATCATAGGGAACACAGTGCATTAGACTTACTGAGAGATGGCATGTTTGAATGCAGTCATATTTATAAAACCATATAAGTTGTACTTTTGGATGACGGGATTTTCATGGTGTATTTGACTATATTTGTGATTTTTATGTTTAGTTGGTTTTAGAACTCAACAATAGCCTTAGAGGCAATAATGGCTTGAACAAATGTTTAACCAATACTGGTACCTTGAATACTTGTTTTATTTAAATGAATTTGCTGGCTGGGGGCATAGCTAAACACTTGCATAATAAGCATAAGATCCTGAGTTTGATTCCCCAGTGCCACATAAGCCAGTCATAGTGGTATATGTCTATAATCCCAGCATTTGGGAGGCTGAGGCAGAAGGATTGTTCCTGGGAGTTCAGGCCCACCCTGAACTGCAGAGCTAGATTCTTATCTCAAGAAAAAAAAGTTTCAGATTTTGGATTCTTTTAGGTCTTGGATTTTCAGATTAGAGATGCTCAACCTTAACTAATAAAACCAATAGCATTTTAAACTTTTTTAGTTTATTCAGTTCAGATTTTGTTGGTGAATCTCTCCTACACACACAATCACACACACTGAGTTATATGATATGAAGGGTATTCTGTGGATTATATCTTTAATCTAGTTAAATAACTTGTTTAGTTGCCTCATAGTGACTTATTGTTCTAAGCAAGCAACTGATTGATCAATGGAAATACGATCTTTGGATATCTGAAGGCAGAGATCCTGGATATGGACTCTTGTAGGCTTGCTATTTTCTTATGAAGTGTAAATGAATTTTCTTACCATTTGCTATTTTGAATCACAGAGAAAGTTAGATAACTAAAAGGAATATCTCATCAGAAAGTAACATCTTCTAGTTTTATTAAATTGATGAGGAATGAGATTCAAATTAATTTTTAAGCATGATTTTTCATGGAGGCTCATTGGCACCAAGTGTTTAGAGGGACAGATAAGAAAATGGGCTCTAGCCTTTCTTCCTAACCTTCCTGAGAGTAACCAGGACCTGAAAGTAGCCAGTACAGAAATGGCTATTTTTTTTTTCCTGCTCAGACCTATCTTGATTTCATTCTCTTTCTACATATTCACTATTTGATTTTTTAAATACAGGGTTTCTGCTGTAGTGCCCAGGCTGGCCTTGAACCCTTGTATCCAAGTGCTTTTCCTGTTTCAGCCTACCAAGTAGCCAGGAGTATGCATTGTACCTACTAGCTCATCGTCTGTTTTTATACTGTGTAATATGAAGAGGAGAAAAAAAAAACCCTCTTTCAATAAACCTTCAAAAACAAGTAAAGAAAAAAAACTCTAATTCCCTATAGTTTCTGAAATGCCTGTTGGTTTCCTCCAGTTTTAAAATTTGCTGATTTTTTTCTATTAAAATAAAAAAACCCTGGGGAGTGAAGGGTAGGGCCAGATGGTTTAAATGTTTTAAATTCTGTTTCACTTAAATTTGTTCTATCTGTGCTGATTATGGAACAAGAGAAAAAAGGTGGGAGAATTAGGGGCAAGGCGACTCAGCAGCAGAGTCTTGTGGGTAGCTCAGTAATTTGAAAAACATCAGGAAATAAATACTCTGAACTTCCACTGACTTTATTGAAATAACTGCCAGAAATATGTTGTTTGAATCCTTCTCATAAATTACTCACCTTGCAAAATACTAATGGCAATACGACATAATGAAAGAATAGTGATTTAGCACCTGGGAGGGTGGGAGTTCCTTTGGCTTTTCACAAAGAGATTAAATGACATGCTGAAGTCCCCTAGAAGCGGAAGTTACACATGAGAGGATTGAATCAGACAATTTGTCTTTAAGACTCTCCTCTGAGTTGGTGCTAGAATTCAGATACTACCGGGGAAGAAAATTTTGAGTGAGAGGAGCTTCCTTGCATGCAGAATTATCATTCTTCTTTTAGAGAGCAAACAGTGGATGCAGCAGAATGAGGCAGAGTATCCAGATGTCATGGATTGCACTTGCATGGTGTAGGGAGAAAGGCATCAGATGGCTTTGATTGTTAGAAGGGCTGCGAAACAGGCTGTAAGCCAAGCTTCTAGGAACAACTTCCTAAGGTCCCAGTGCAGAACTTGACATCAGAGGACCTGCTGCTTCTGCCATGACTGGAGGCTGCCTGCCCCGTTGGAAAGCTGCACCCAGTTGTCAGCCCCAGAGATCTCTGCTCTGGTGTGTGTCATCACAGTGAATGCCCTGAGCCCCATCTCTAGGCTGACCCAGGTCTTGCCCAAGTCTAAGAGGTGGAATCTAAATCTCACCTGAAATCCTGCTAAGACATGAGACTCCATCTTTCCAGTCTCAGTATTTACGTGGATTTGAAATATGCCAAGAAGCCAATCCGTTGTATCTGCCATATTTACTAACGTTTGTATTTTTCTTTTACACTTGCAGAGTAGACTCCTATACTTTTTATGTAGAGCTAGTATATGTGTGTGTGTATGTAGTGATATATATACACATGTAGTTTTAAATTGTATATATATAATTTTTTGAGACAGGGTCTCACTCTATAGTCCAGGCTGGCCTGGAACTCATAGCAGTCTTCCTGTCCCAGCCTCCTGAGTGCTGGGATTACAGGCATACATCACCACACCTGGCTTATGTGATGCTGGGGAATTGAACCCAGGGCTTGTGCTTGTTAGGCAAGCACTCTAACCACTGAGATCCCCACCCCTACCCCACCACCACCACCCCCCCACCCCGCTCAGCCCCAATCCAATCACTGTCTAAGAAAACAGCTGTTTTAAAAATTGAGAATAATGCCATCATTATTTCCCAAAGATGACAAAGCTGATGCAGAAAATAGGATCTTACGTGTAGAATTCTCCTTCCATCTTTGTGTATTTTCTCTGTGTCAGTTCGTTTCCATCTGCAGACATTCCTGGAGACATTCTCCACCTTTTCAATCTGATGTGCTCTTTACTATGCAGACCTGTGAGTGAGGAGCCAGAGTCCACAGAGGTCAGCGCTGCTGCCCGATGGCATGGTGTCTATGTTGGCCGAACGTCTTCAGCACCTTCGGAATCTGCAACTACTGTGAAGTCACTGATCAAGTCATTTGACTTGGGGCGCCAAGGTATTCCTTCTTTGTTTTTTCCGTAAGCAAAGCTCCAGATAACTTATCCAGTCTGTCTCAGCTCTGCACTGGCCTCATGCTGCTGTAACCACAGAGCTCTTGTAGGTTATTTCTTGATCAGTTTGTGCAAGAGCCAGGCTGGGGCTGCAGTGAGGCCACAGTGGAAAGTTTGGCTCACAGATAACACAACTGCAGACTCTTCTCTCCACCTCCCCAGTAACTCTGATTTCTGCCTTGCCACCTTCCCTTTCTGCCACCTATAGCCATCACATACAGGTCACTATTGTTTACCTTCTTCCCACCTCCTGATAATTAGCAGCCAGAGCCTTCATTTCCTAGGCAAGGAGGCGGCACACCTGTGTAGTTTGCCTCCTAATGGAGACCCCCAGCCATGCTTGCCTTGCAGCTCGCTGTGTAACTTTCCTGTTTATCCCAGTGTGTGAGTTCCTGTGCTGAACCGTCACTCCTAATCTTTGTGTGCTCTCTGCCTTTCCATGGAATGGTCTTGCTGACTCAGAATTTTTCTTTGAGTCATGCTTATTTTACATATATGAGAAAAATGTATATTCATACTTAATATACACACAGAGTAAATAGAAGAAACAAAAGTTCTATCTCTCTACAGTATCAATATCTTCTTCCCTTGACTACAACTGATATCATTGTACTTGAGAATTTGGAGTAATTGCTGTTTCTAGGATGTACTTCTTTGTCTCTGCTAGTTTGCAGCTAAAAGAGTAAGATTGTCCTATACGTACTGAACAGAGCCTAGTGAGCTAGCTTATGTAAAAAGGAAGTAAGTCAATTGTAATAATTTTTGGGAGAACTTTCCTGTTCCTTCTCTCCAGACAAACCTCACAGCCTTGGTTATCCTACATCTAAGCCCATCCTCCACTTAGCTAACTTGTCCCCTCATTTTCCCAGCCCAGCTCCAGTCCAGAGGAGAAAAGAATACTAGAGTAAATGTTACACTGAACATCATGGGATATTTCAGTCACCAAAAGTAATAACAAATCAAGAACTATTCTTTGCAACTTTAAACTGGAACATATATATATATATATATATATATATATATATATATATATATATATATATATCCAATCTATTTTCCAATAGATTTCCAATCTATTTCTTGGCAGGTGGAGCTGGACAGAATATTTCTATCCATAAGGGCCCCAGAAGCCCCCTAAGTGGAATACCAGTGAGAACCACTCCAGCAGCTGCTGTATCTCCAATGCAGGTAGTAGAAGGGCCCCAGAGACAGCCACTGTTTGTGGTTTGTTGTGTATCCTTCTAAATATTGGTTGGTTATTTATTTATTTATTGTGGTACTGGACATCCAGCCTCAGGCCTTTGCAGTGAGCTATATCCTCGTTCTATTTTTATTTTTGACATAGGTTCTTGCTCACTCAATAGATTACCCAGGGTGGGCTTGAGGTTAACAGTCCTGTAGTTTCAGCCGCCCAGAGCACTGGACTACTAGGTCTCTTTAAGACCCTGATTTCGATTCTTTTGCGTAAATAACCTAAAGTAAAACTCCTGGCTCATGTGATAGTTCAATTTTTAATTTTTTGAGGAGCCTTCACACCATTTTCCATAGCAACTCTACCCCTGTACCTTTCCATCAACAGTGTACTATGATTTTAATTTCTCCATGTCTTTGCCAATACTTGTTATTTTCAGAGGTTTTTTGTTACTATTTTGTAATGGCCTTCCTGATGGAAATGCAATCATAATTCACCCCTGACTAGTGATGTTGAGCATATTTTCATAGAACTTTTTGGCCATTACATCTTTGAATACATACTCCAGAAAGACTATATCACAATGTGATTAATAATACCTCTGAGAAAGAGAAATGGGTGATGGAAGCAGAAAGGAAATTTCTTTTCACTATTTACCTTTTTTTTTTTTTTTTTTCCTCTTTGAGGATTGTCCTAATATTAACCTATTCAGATAATGAAGTTATTTTGAAAGTTCGTTTTGGTGATTCTAGCATGTTTAAGAATTGTGTCCCAGGGCTGGAGGAATGGCTCAGGGGTTAAAGGGCTTGCACACTAAGTCAAGTGCTAAGTACTGAGTTCGACTCCCCAGCACCATATTAACCAGGCATGGTGGTGCAAGCCTGTAATCCCAGCACTTAGTAGGCTGAGGCAGGAGGACTGCCATGAGTCCAAGGTCAGCCTAGGCTCCACAGTGAGTTGAAGACCAGCCTGGGCAGCAGAGCAAGACCCTGTGTCAAAAAAAAAAAAAAAAGAATTATGTCCCATATACACACACAGTGTGCACATGAACATGTACCCATACACACACACATACACAGTGCTGAATTATGCTGTTCTTGAAGTTACAAGCTCACCCCTCTCCTGTGCCCTTTTTTTTTTTTTTTTATAGAGGCATTCAGCTTACAGCAGCCTTCGGCCACCAAGCAAAGGTGTGACCCAGCGCTTGGATCTTCCAGATCTTCCCCTCTCAGGTAAATTACCTTAAACATGAAATACTTTAGATCTTTATTTGTGTGTGTGTGGGCGGGCGGTGAATGGTTCTTCTTCTTCTTTATTTTACATGAAACTGAACTTTGGTGACATCTGTTCCAACTGTTCCCAGCCCCTAAGTGTACATGTGTAATACAGACATTAGGTCAGCCATGTAGCCATTAAAGGAAAACACTATCTCTTCTAGCTGCACTTATCAGTGGGCATGAGTAAGAGAGAAATGCCAGATGTGGCTTTTTTAATAAACTGAATCTCAAGAAAATATCAAATTTTTAACAAAATACTATTTTAAGAAAAAAAAATTTACCTCATTTTAAATTTGTCTGTTGCTTCCACAATTCTTTCTTTTCTTGCATTAATAAGTAGGAAAAAGTTTATTCAAAGCTAGCTTTGGGGGAGATGGAATAATTCTCCAAAATTGCCCATCTCTTCAAGTTGCCCTAATGTAAGAAACTTCTCTAGAAGAATGGGGTGGGGTCGGTGGCAGGCAAGGAACTCACAGATCCAAGTTTACAAAATACTCGTCTGTTACGTGGGCGATTTACAGTCTCCTGCTGGCTCATGAGTCCTCTGGTCACCAGCATTTTCTGATCTTTGCACATGGAATTCTTTTGTTGCCTTCCTGGTGCCCCAGGAACATATGCTGCTCTTTAGGGGATGGGGTCACCAGGAAGTTTTCAGCCCTCCATACCATACACTGCTTTCCACAATTCTTAAAATAAACCACGTTTAAGATATTATTATCTTCAATGCAGTCTATTTCCTGTTGTTGTATGATAATGTTTTAGAACTCAGATCCTGATAATGAAGTAGGGGTTGTAGTTGGCATTCCTCACAGGTCGCGTTTTCATTGTGCTGCGCCTCCTGTGCCAAGGGCTGATGGGAGTAGCCAGTAAAAGAGGGCAGAAGGTGTGGCATTGTCACTACCAGTCCAGCTTTGCTTCACTGGCTTTGGTTTCCTTGTCTCTAAAGTAGAAATTACTGTATACCTCATAGGATTGTTTGAAAGACTGAGTTAACACACTTGAAGCACTTAGAAGCCAACCTCGTATATGGCAGGCATGTTTACAAGTATTTGCTATTATCCTTCCTTACTGTTCTCTGATGAACCAATTCACATGTCCAGAACAAAGAGAACCGTAGTACTTTTGGCTTCCCACAGTGTTAGCCGAGGAAGCACATTTGATTCTAGACCACTGCAGGAGAGCTAATAGCACAACAAAATGAGTCATGGGATTTTTTTTCCCAAGGCATGTAAGTTACACTATGCTGTAGCCCACTAAGCATACACTAGCATTACACCTTAAAATGTGTGTACATAGATCATCTTTAAAATAATCTCTTGCTAAAAATGTTAACGGTCACCTCACTTTAGCAAGGTGGTGGTCTGTTAGCAAAGGTTCTTGCCTTGGTATCGCTGACTGCTGAGGTAACTGCTGGAGGTTGGCTGGCAGTGGCAAAGTCTTAAAACAACAGTGGACTTTGCCTCATCCATTGATGTTTCCCTATATATAAGATTTCTGTGTAACACATGATGCTGTTTGACAGCATTTTACTCAGTAAAACTTGAGTAAAACTGGAATCAACCCTCTCAACTCTTACAGCACTTTATCATGTAAGTGTACAGTAATACACTAAATCTTTTGTTGTCCTTTTAACAGTGCTCACAGAATCTTCACCATGAGCAGATTCCATCTCAAGAAATCGCATTCTTTGCTCATTCTTAGGAAGCAGCTCCTGATCTGGTAGAAGTTTTATCATGAGAGGCAGCAGTTCAGTCTCATCTTTAGCCTAGCTTCTCGTTCTCTTCCTCTTTCTGCCATCGCTGCAGTTATTTCCTCCACTGAAGTCTTGAACCCCTCAAAGTCATCCATGAGATTTGGAATCAATATCTTCCAAACTCCTATTGATGTTGATATTTTTTTTATGTCCTCCCACAAATCACACTGAGCTACAGCCCCATCCTGTGTTTACTTTTGATTTTTTGAGACAGGATATAGCCCAGTCACTAAATTGTACAGGTTGAGCTTGAACTTGCAATCCTCCTGCCTCAGCTTTCCAGAGTGCTGGGATTATAGGCCTGTGCTATTGACCCAGCTATGAAGTGTACTTCATAAATAATAAGACTTGAAGGCCAAAATCAATCCTTGATCCTTGGGCTGTCGAATGAATGTTCTGTTAGCAGGCATGAAAAAAAATAATAATCTTACGGTACCTCTCCATCAGATCTCTTGGGTAACAGAGTAAGTTCACAGTAAGCAGTAATCTTTTGAAAGCCATCTCTTTCTCCCTACCTCCCCCCACTGTCTCAACAGTGAGTTTAAAATACTGAGTAACAATATTTTAAACCAGGCATGTTCAATCTGTGGCTCACTATGGGGGAGGAGGGGAGGGGGTGGGGTGTGTGTGTGTGTGTCTGTGTGTGTGTCTCTGTGTGTGTGTGTGTGTGTGTGTGTGTGTCTGTGTCTGTGTCTGTGTCTGTGTGTGTGTGTGTGTTACTGAGATGAAGCCCAGAGCTTGCATTCTGAGCTATATCCCTAGCCCATTTTTTAGTTTTCTAGTTTAGAGACAGGATCTCACTAAGTTGGCTGATTTCCCAGGCTGGGCTCTAACTTCGGGTACTCCTGCATCGGCCTCCCAAAGTGCTCAGTTTATAGATAGGCCTGTGCCACCAGTCCCAGCTGACCTGATTTTTAAAATGTTATAGTAAAAATTCTTTAGAAAGGAAGTTTTAGTACTTAATTATATGTGTATTTTATATTTGGTCCAAGATGGTTTCTCTTCACTCAAAAGAAAAAAAAAAAACCGACAGGCCACAGGTTGGACGTGCCTATAGCAGAAGTGTGTGACCAGGCTTTGCTGTTTCATTTTCACAGCATTGGCAAAGCTGACTTAGTGTCATTCTTAAGGGCCTCAGGACTTTAGAAAGCTAAATGAGCATATTGCTAGGTGAGTTTTTTTTTAATTGTAATGAAAGCTATGTAACATACAATTTTTCATCTGAATCATTTCTAGGTGTACCCAGTAGGTGAGATTTGAATCATAATATTTATGTCCCATCAGCCTCAAAGTTGTCTGTTATCTAGAGAGTCATTCTTTTGATTGACACAATAAATACTGAAGCTGAGACCGCAGCTGCGGTGGAGCGGGTGGCTCATTGACGTCCCTCTGCTGCCTGCCCCACAAGGCACCTGTCTACCAGAATGATTCTATTTACTATAATGGAGAAAGGATTACGTAGTGAAACGTGTTTGCTTCCAGCCATTTCCAGCATTTGCTTGTCAACATTGAGGTCATCAGAAGCTGAGCAACAGGGATTGATGTGCTGTTTGTATTGTTCTCTTTGCTGATATAAACACTGTTTTTCACTGCTGTGTAAAGCTAATTGGCCTCACTCTCAAATTCACTACCCATAATTGGTGGCTAAGAAGTCTTGTTTTCTTCTGTGAGTGTTTGTGGGTTGATAGGCAACTATGGGCTTGACTTGGCCCTGGCCTGTGCCTGTAGCTTTGAACTAGTCAATTTTCTGAGTTCCACTTTCCTTTATCAGTATAAACCAGACAATCATGAACATTTCCTCTTGTTGTCTACTTTTTTGATCCTCTTAGAATAATAGCTGGAATTCAGGGGTGGTGGTATGGGCCTATAATCCCAACACCTTGGGAGGCTGAGACAGGAGGATCACAGGTTCAAGCCCAATCTTGGCAGATTAGCTACTTAGTAAGACCCTGTCTCAAAAAAAAAAAAAAAAGGAAAAACAAAGAAAAGAGGCTGGGGTTAAATGTTATTGGGTGTTCAGTTTCCACTCCTATAATAAATAAATAAGTAAAGGTAAGTAAATACATTTTAAAGAAAAGATATGTCACATGGGTTCAGCTTATTTCAGTGCCTGTTTTGACGTGGACTAATACAACAGCATAAAGAGCCCTTAAAAAGAGTGACTTTTGCTTCTTCTTCTTTTTTTTTTTATAACTGCGTTGGGCCTTATGACTAGTAAGACTTTTTCTCTTCTAAGTAGTTATTATTTTTGGTTCCAACTTTTTGTTAACTGGGGACTGTGACCTGATAATCACATGAGCCATTTCCTTGCCAACTCACTACTGCCTCTGATGTCCATTGATTAAAACAAAGTATGTTCCTTGGGGACAGAGCCAGCTTCATGGGCATTTGAATTGAGTATGTGCACAAGACTCTCAGAAGGGCCCATATGTGACTTAAAACTCTGATAAAACCTCCTTGAAATTTATAATAATTTCATTTTTTGAATGAAGTGTTGATCTGGCACTAAGTCCCATCAATCACTCATGGTTGGTCTTGGCTGAGGAGTCTTCAGTGATGTCTTAGTTACTTTTTGCTGCTGTGACTCAATATCCAACATCCACAAATTGAGAGGAGGAAAGGTTTGTTTTAGCTCACAGTTTCAGAAGGTCACAGTCCATTCAAGGGTGGCCGGCAGCAGTGGAAGTACATGGCAGAGGTGAAGACAGCTCCTCAAGACATTACAAACAGGAAGCCAAGTCCCATCAAGTGCAGTGTCTCCCAAGAGGAAGGTAGCAGCATATATATACTTCCAGGTCGCATCACAGTGATCACCCCCTCCTGAGTCCAGGTGTGGAAGGTGTGGTAAGCTTCCAATATACAACTGTAATCCAGTTTACATGCCTGTAATCCACATCTCCATACTAGGCCCTAATCTCTCAACAGCATATGATTCCATAGACAATTCGTAACAACCAAATGCATGAGACTTTCAGGGAACATTTGAGATCCAAACCATGATAAGGGAGTACCATTTTCCTATTAGCATTTTTATTGCTTTCCCCTGGAAAACATACACAGACACACACATACACATACAGAGTTTATACTTGAGAATAAAGTAAGATTTATATTTGAGAACAAAGTATTATAGTCAGTCATATTTCTCCTCACACAGATCTTCTGAAGGGAAGGACTGAGGATCTGAAGCCAGCTCCTTACCTCCGAAAGAGTCCCTCTCTGGAGTCACTGAGCAGACCCCCCTCCCTGGGCTTTGGGACCACCAGACTGCTGAGCACCTCCACTGGGGGGTTGAAACCACCGAGCAAACTCAGGTACCATGTTTTAAATAGTGAGAAAGCAGAAAAACATTGGACTGATAACCTTTTAGTTTTCTTTCTGTATTGTCCCCTGTGGTCAGTTGAATATTTTGGGTTTTTTTTCAAATTTCATAAGGAAAAATCTTTTCCCTCATAATTTTCCCATTTTATATTAGTATGTATATGTGATATACTGTGATTATGTTGAACTTGAGAATTTTATGCACATATACATGATGCCAACCTCACATTTTATTCCTCCTGTTCATCTTCCCCCCCATCGTCTCCCCAAGCTTCCAACATCTTACTTGACTTGATTATTTGGTCAACTTATTTTTACAAATATCTCCTGAATGAAAATGATAAAGATGTAATACCTACCTGGGTCACAGGGTACAAGCAGGAGGGTTGCGACCTGGGGGTCAACATGGCAACTAAGTAAGACCCTGTCTCAAGACTAGAAAGGGCAGGGCTGGAGGAATGAGTGTAAAGATGCTATGATGAGGGAGCTGGAGAAACCAGACCCTGGGCCTCCCAAGGGCAGGGGCCCTATGGAAGCATACAGTACGCTGTCAATTTTGGTTGGGTAAATGGATGGATGGACTATGGTGTTTTAGCCAGAAAGACTTCATTGCCACGGAATAGGCTTATACTTATTTTGGTAAAGAGATGGGGGAACCACTAAATCTGTGGGATTTTGTTTTTGTTTTTGAGTGGCAGTTAAAATCAGACCTGCTCTTTAAAAAGGATTAATCAGAACACAGTGGCATATAAGAGGCATTTTTGAGACTATTGTTTAAAGGGACTTTAGCAAAGAAGTGAAGGATGTGGTGGACAAGCAGCAGACACTGAGGCTGACAGGGTAGTCATCAGGAGCCAGTCTGTGCTCCCACTATTCTTTCATATCCCTTATGGTACCTCTGGTCACCCAAGCCCTGGCAAACCTCTTGCCACTCTTTCCTTGTCTCCCTGTGTCCTCGCGTCTCCGTTTTGCTCAGTCTTCTAAAGCCAGAAAGGCACCCTGCTGCAAACCTGTCAGGAGCCTCCCATGCACTCTGGACCACCTCATCCTGACCATCTAGCACAGCACAGTTCTGTGCTGCTCCCCATCTGTCAGAGTGGCCCAGCCCTTCAGCCCATTCACGCCTTAGCGTTATAATGTGAACATTTCTGCTTGCAAGTCTTTGCTTATAAGGTTCCAGCTTGAATTGCCTTCCTGTGTCCTCTTGCATTTCTAAGTACTAAATACCTCTAAAGGCCAAACCTTCCGCACAAAGGTAGCAGTGACGGCCCCTCCTCTGGTGTCCTGTGCTCATTTGAGTGTTTATTGCCTGTGCTGTTTTCTCCCTTGTCCCCAGAAAGGTTAGAATTCAGTGAATAGTAGATGTTTTATATAATATTTTAGTACCTTTCCCAGCCCCTTGCCTCTGTTAGACACAGAGCATTTTACTCACCAAATATTTATGAATGGATGGATAGATGAATATACAAAGTGGCTACATTATAAGTAGGAACTTTGTAATATAATATAATTATGATTATACGTATTTTAAAATGATCTATGAAAGTCTGAGTAAGTTTAGATCTTGTGTCTTTGGGTATATTGTGTATTTGGACCAAAAGAAAGAAAATCACACATTTCAAAGGTTGAATTTGAAATCATGATAGTCTATATTTGTCCTCTTTATTTTTAGGAGACTTAAACAGTAAAAACAGGATTTAAGAAGTAGAATTAATGCTATTATCAAATTTGTGACAGAAATCTATACAGAAGTCTGTGTGTATACTGTTTTTTTTTTTTTGTCATGAAAAGTTGTTAGTGAAATTAATTTTTTGGTTTTCTGTTACGTCATTAAGATTTAACACAGGACAGGATATAAATTACTTAAGAAGTTCCTAACCTGCATTATTTAATTTTGAGGGGAGAAAATAATATTACTTGAATTTACTTTTTTTTTTTTTACAATGAACTTGAGTATTTTGTGCACATATATATCACATCAACTTTATAATCTCTTCTCATTTTTGACCCTCCCACACCCTTTCCATCCCCCCAACTCTGGCTGTCACATCATGTGGTTCTGTAGAATGTCTATATTCTGGGTTTCCCAAGTCAGAGAGACCATACAGTACTTAACTATTTAATCTTCTGCATCTGAATTATTTCACTTAAACCACCACTCTTTAGCTCAGCTTCCTATTCCTCAAATGGGCCACAGTGGTCAAATCTTGATGCCTCTTCACTGAGTCCAGCCAACCCCTTTATTGGGATATTTTCCAAAAGTTTTTTTTTTCCTATATTTTGCTATATCTTTGTTGAGATTCTTAAACCTGGCCTCACCCACCAGTCCACATAAGAAAAGAACTATGACCATGTAATTTAAAAGGCTAGTAAATATGAGAAAGAAGAAGCAAAGTTAAATTTCAAATGCCTTAGCTGAATACTGGAAGGTACATGTCTGTACATTCCAAGGGTTGTCTTTACATCAGTCAGTTTTCTTAGGATAAACTTACATCAAAGACCTAATAAGTGAATTGCTACAATAAACTAACTTAAAACTATATCACATTGCAACATTAAGTGAACGTAAATCTATATCACATAAGTATACTTAAAGTAACAGATATGACAGCAAATTTTGTTATTTCAGAATTTTTTAACTTTCATAACTCATTTACACATATTCCACTGATTACTAACATTCTACTAGATTTGGTTTATAATTTTACCTGCCTATCCATCCATATATTCATGCATATATACTTTTTAAAAGATTTTATGTCAGTTCCCCATGTTGCATGTAATTATTCTGTTTGTACACTACTATACTATTACTAATAATAATGATGTAGGGAGATTTCACAGATTTTATAGTAAAGCTGGTACTGTTTTAGAAGTATATCAATCAAATGATTTAAATACCAGTCTATTTTTTTATCATATTTTCTCTTTAGATGTTACCTTTCCTCCAAGTTATTTTGGTGCTACTTATCTTTCTGCCTCTTTCAAAGAGGATAAACTCACACTCAACATCAAAAAAGTGAATTGCTACATTAAACCAGCTTAAGACTTTATCAGTTTGCTACATTAAATGGATTTAAATCTGTATCACATAAGTATATTATAGTTAAAGCAGTAGATAGGTATGCATAGCTATTTCAGATTTTTTTTAACTTTCATATATTGTTTACTCATATTTCACTAATTATTAACATTTTTCCTGATTTGGTTTATCTTTTTATCTATTTATTCATTCCTAATTTCATGTATGCGTATTTTCAAAGATTTTGTACCAGTTGCCCATTTTGATTAAATGTTTCCTTTCCTTCATGTTTTTTCAGTGCTGCTTGCTTCTCTCAAAGATTCCTCCAAATAATATCTGCAATGCTAGGGTAGTTGTTGCAAATTTCTTAAGGAATTCTTGGTCATGAAAAAAATTTTCCTTCTTCAGTGTTCAGGGATAATTTTGCTGGATATAACAACCTGAGTTGATACTTGCTGTCTTTTAAAGCTTGAAGGATCCTGTTCTAGGCTCTCCTAGCCTTTAAAGTTTGCCTTGAGAAATCTGCAGTAATTCGAATGGGTTTGCCTTGGTAGAATAATGTCTGTTTTTCTCTTGCTGCTTTTAATATTCTCTCTTTATGTTGTGTTTCTGAGGTTTTGATTAATATGTCATGGTGAGTCTCACTGCTGGTTGAGATTATTTGGTGTACTATAACCTTCTTGTGTCTGGAAGTTAATTTCTTTTCCTACGTTAGGGAAATTTTCTTGCACTATTGCCATGAAGAAATTCTTTATACCTTTGGTGCTGTCTTCTGCTCTTTCTGTCACACCCATAATTCTGAGATTGGTTCTCTTTGAATCATCTATCAGCTGGTATATCCAGCTACTTTGCTAATTTCTAATTTTGGAGTCATGCCTAATTAAATCTTTTGTTTATTCAGCCTTGTCTTCAAGGTCTAATGAGACTGTGTCCTCATAATATCTCAGTCATCTTTCTCTGTTGTTACATATAATTTTCATGTTCTCAGTTTCATCTAGATTGTAGATTTTCCACTTCTTTATGAAAATGTTCCTTCACATCTTGTGTTTCTTTATTTACCTCAGCCAAATTTTTATTTATGGCTTCAATATGCTTAGTGAGCTTTGTCTCCACTAGGACCATTATTTGCTTAGTAAGATCTTCTTTAAGCCTGATGATCAATACTTGCATTTCTTTGAGAACATCATGTTTGAGCTCAATGTTTGACTCATTTATTTGCTTTTTTATTTCCTTCCCTATGAGTTCCACTATTTCAGGGTCCATGACATTAGTTTCTGGGGTCTCAGTCATCTCTGTGGGTGCCCTGTGGCCCTGTCTTCTTCCCATGTTTCTAGTGTTGAGGGATTTCACTTTATAGGCTTAGCTGAGAGGTTTTTTTGAATGGCTATGACGGTTTGTGGTGGGGAGCCACAATTCTTAGTTCTGGGCTGGGAGTAGGCAGTGAGGGGGACCTGAGAGTCCGATGACCTTTGAGGTGTCTTGTTCACCCTGGCTCCCTCAGCAAAGCTCTCCTTGCCTGTCCCAGCTTCCCTCTCCTACTGCCGTCTCTCCACCCTCGGAGGTGTGCCCACTACACTGAGCCGTTCAGGGAAATCAGCAGCCTCCCCCTCCCCCCTTTTCTCCTCTCTCTGCCTCTTGTGCCAGTTTCTTCCTAGATAATATTTAAGGGTGACCCCCCAAAGCCCTGATATGTTCTTCTGAGCTTTCTTTTACTCTCATGGGTTCAGTCTTGGGCTTTTTTTTTTTCCGTCTTTTTTAGATGGCTTCTGCTTACACCATTTCCTGCTACCGAGCACTGCTTCCTATCTGGGCTCCTAGGGACCTTTTATAAGGGCAGCACACACTTTGTAGTTTGTATTATACACTACCTGTGGGTTTGTTTTTCATAGTCCGGGGCTGCCAGCTGCCAACAGTTCCCACTTCTCCTTGATTCACACTTAACTCAGACTGTGGTTCTGGCCTCCATGCTTTCCTCTGTGGTCTATGGGTGCCAGCAGCTCAGGACCCCGCCAAGTCGGCTGCTATTTTCCTCCACTTCCAATATGACTTCAGGATTTCTGACCTTCCCACGGTCTCCTGTCAGTTGTTGGGGTGCTCCTTCCTCTCCTAGTCCCATCAGATGTCCTGGGCTTCATGTGGGCTTTCCTCCATGTGCAAATGCCTGTGGCTTCCAGCTGTTGGCAGATAGTCTATGGCAGCTTCCTGGACTGCTGCAGTTTTTTTCCTTTGCTTTCAATGTTCCTTCGGAATTTCTGACCTTCCCCTGGCTTCCTTTCAATTGTTGTGGTGCTCCTTTCTGTCCTGCCTACATTGAACATGCATTTTATGACTAAATTCTTGACTTTTTAAGTGGGTCAGCAAGGAGACATTGTGCAGCTCTTTTACTCAGCTGCCATCTTGACCCAGAAGTCCTCTCGTTAATTTACTTTTTATGAGACTATTTGGTGGATGCCTCTTCCATTGATAATGGAAACTTTTTAAAAACTTTCTCTTCAGTCTTACCTAATTTGTCAGGCGTAGACACTTTGTTCTGAGGGATAACACAAGATCCAGTGTGGTCACCAGGACTCTGTAGTTAACAGCAATTCTGACCAAAGAAATCATGGGGTTGGCTTCACAAATCTGTCAGGTATATGAAAAAGCAGTTACCAAATTATACATAAAAAATTTAATTTATATTTGAGCTGTTTTCTTAAAATCTTTCTACATTAATTCCTATTACTGAAGTGTATAATCATCCTATTTCTCTTTTTTAAATGTTTTAGAAATACTTTTATTAAAAGATGCAAACCTTAGGAAAATTTAAACTTTCTCTGAACATTTGATAATTTTAGTCAATGAAATAAACTGGCAGTAAATTAACAAGAAAAACATACAGAAATCTATTAATGTGCAGAAATATGAGAACAAGACACAAAGTGGGAGACTCAAAGAAAGACCAGCTAGCTGAAATTCGAGCACTCTACTCATAGATGGAGTGTTGGAGTTTTAGAGAGCTAGTGGATTATATTTTTCAGGAGAACAGATAGTGGTTTGAGATCCTCTGAGTGTAGACGTGCAGTTTGCCCTC
The DNA here is from genome assembly GCA_004027205.1 of Ctenodactylus gundi. NCBI lineage: Eukaryota > Metazoa > Chordata > Mammalia > Rodentia > Ctenodactylidae > Ctenodactylus > Ctenodactylus gundi. The sequence goes on along the minus strand of PVKB01000415.1, from coordinate 298,931 downwards.
AGTCCATCCTGCCTGTGATACCAGTTTAGTCTTTTCTGGCTAGTGAAATTTGAGTTAGAAGAATGAAAACAGCTTATTCCTCTCCTGGCAGATCTGGTCAGGTAGACAAGGGTACTTTGGAGAAAGCCTGAGATGATCAACTTACAAAGAGAGAAGGATTCCTGGTTTGAGAGAGTCTAGTCCATGGTTAGTCAGCCCTATTGCTTTGGGCCAGTTGGAACAGAAGCACATCATAGCTAAAATGTGTGGCAGAACAGCTGACCTCAAGGTCAGGAGCAAAAGAAAGAGTGAAGAGTGGACCAACTACCCACAGTCTCCTTCGAAGGCATGTCCCACCCCATGCTAGACTTTTCCACCACACCCCATTTCTGTTAGGTTCTACCAAGTCCCACTTGTGCCACTCTGAGGACCAAACCTTGAGCACATAGGAGCTTGGAGGATGTTCCTGATCACAACTATGGCAAACACTAAATCCAGAGCAACTTCTGAGGCTTCTCAGCAGGTTAAAACAAAAGCCCGTGGATCCCTTTTTCTGAGTCCCAACAATATATAAAAAAAAAATTGAAAGGCATGAAAATAACTATACAATAGAGATCCACCTGGGTGCCTGCCTTCCCAGTTAAAGAATGGAAAACTGTTACTTTTGAAGTTTTCTGTTAGACTCTTTCTGTTTACATTGCCTCATTCCCCTGCCTAGCTAGGGTAAGCACCATTCTTATCTTTTCTTGCTTTTCTTTGCTGTAATTCCATATGTTGATATCCCCAAATAATATAAACAATGTATTATATTATTTAAACTGTGTGTTTAATTTTTATACATGTTAACATATTGTATACTTTTTATTTTTTGTTTCACTTGAAATTGTTCCTGAAATTTATCTACATTTCTAAATATATATGCAGCTTGTTAGTTTTTCTTTCTATAGCGCATTCCATTGTGTGGCTGTATTACAATTTGCTTAAGCATTTGCCTGTTGAAGTATATTGGTTTTTTATAATGTTTTGCTATTGTAGAGAGGTTTGCCATGCATGAACGTTTTTGCATCTATACCCTATTGATCCAGGAGTAAATCTAGTTGCCCTGACACCGCTGCCTGCTTGGGGATACTTCCGAGAGGTGCTTCCCTTGTAGTCTGTTTCCTTTGGACCAGTCAGTTTCTTTTCTTGAACTTGAACATGTGTTGGGGACATAGCATACTGTACAAAAATCCTGTAAGAATATAAATCTGATCTCATGATATCTGTGATAGAAGGAGCTTGGGGGTCTCAAGTCCCTTTTTAATACTTGTGTATTCTGGCTGGCATAAAAATTAATGTCATGTTGATAGAAAATTGAGCATAGGCACCTGCACACTTGTTCTTGGGATGCTAATATATTAATAAAATCACCTAAACTTTGAATAAATCAGTTGCTAAGAAGGTGATTTAATGTCCCACAAACTGAAGAGAAGGAATATCCTAGTGTGTGCCAGGCCTCTTTTTTTGGACCAGTTCATCTTATTTTACTGATTTCTCCTTCTTTGTCACTACCATCACCTCTTGTAAGCAGTTAATCATATACATATGCATATATATATATATATATATATATATATATATATACACACATACACACACACATACACATAAAATTTTTAATTATGTTCCTTTTCCTGTGCAGCTTGGTAGAAAAAATAAATATCAAATAAGATAAAGTGCAGACTTTCTTTAAATACATATAGTGCTCATATGCTTTAAATAAATAAAGTAGAAACTAACACCTTAAGGAATTGCTAAGACTGAAAAAAATAACTTTAAAAGCTATTATTAACAACTTCCCCAGCCTTATTTTCATGTAAAATAATTAGAATACAATTTTAAGGATTCTAAATCATTTTGATATCTTCTCAGAAGGGATACAAACTAAGTAATTTATATATTATGCCAAGTTTAATCTAGTTTTCTGATCTACAATAAATTAAAAGAATTTAAATCTTTACATTGATTTTATGGGAAAATGTACAAAATCCTATAGTGAACAGTTTTTCTGCAATTTCTATTTTACCATCAATATATCAAATGATCCATGTACATAACCAATGTCTAGACTGAATCATGCTATGATTCCCCATGGCTCTCTGTTGCATAAAATCCTTCCTCACTGGCAATGGAAATTAAGCTTTGAACCCTGAATTCTCCCTCTAGAACCAAATATAAATCAATGTTGGCATTTGCAGGTTCACTGTCCCAGGGCTGGTGACAAGTCTGCACCTTAGTGTGGTTTACTTTTCATTTAGTGGGGCAGAATTGGGCCCGGATCAGCTTGGGCTACTCTGCTGCCTTCAGGCCCTCACCCACCCTGTGCCAGACTGTTCCTCCACTGGATAAGCGTTGGGCTCCCTGGAGATTCTCAGTCTCTGGAACTGAATTTTGATGACCTTGTTGGCACTGCCCTGTGTCAGGGTCTGATGGTGACATCATTTTCAGAATATTGCTCTCTTGGGTGAGACTGTGTAGAAACTCAGTGAGGCCTACATGGACTTCCCTGCCCGTAACTACACCCCCTTCAGTCCTGCAGGCTCTCTGCCACAGGCAGCCTGCACTCATCCGAGTCCAGGGCATTACCTCGTTTGGCCTTGCTTGGTCACTTGCTCCTATAGAAGGCCCTTTGGACTTTAAGAGACTTAAATGGTGCTAATTTGTCTGAAATAGGAACTCAATTCTTAGGACACAAGAATTTAGAGAAACAAAGTGATCCTTACAGTTCTTCTCCAGTGATAATTCACATTTTATTTGACACCTAAAGTTTTCCTTCAGATTGGAAAGAATCACTGGCACTGCTGCATAACTGAAGGAGTTCTATTTCATGTGGAAAAGCACCCATACGGAGAAGCACAGATATGGGGAACAGCCAGCAGAATTTAGATGGGTTCAAGTGGTGAGAGATGTACACAAGTTAGGAATTGAAGGGATTTTTCTTTTTCAGTTTGCAGTTTTCTTTATAAACAAATATAACAGGATTTTTTTTTTAAATACTGTAAGCTTAGGGTCCTTTCTATCTTTTCCTGGAAAACAGAAAAATACCACTCAAGAGACTGTAGAGTACATGCTAAGTTCCCCCATGGAATGTTGCTATTGCTTCCTTCTCTACACTGCTCTGCTTTGCTATGTTTGCTGGTCAAACATGGTCACATAATCCTTGTGGATCTTCTGTGTCTTGGTTTAGCTTGCTACATTTTCCATTTCCTTCAGCACTTCTGTCAGGTGGCGGTGCTCCTCACTTTTGTGATCCATGGAGGACATGAGTTCCTTGAGCAGCAGAGGGTACTAGAGTACTTTCCAGACCAGCTTCGTGAGGTGAAACTCTAGGGTAGAAGAATCCTGCTTGGTGGGATTCTAAGTGTTCAGAAAAGCCATAAAGGCCTTATCAGTTTTAGCTTTCTTGAGAACCTTCTGTACCTTAATTGATTACCACAGACTCTACTGTAAAATTTAAATTGGTCTACGTAATAGAGGGAAGAGCCTCCAAGGGAAAACAGCTTTCTAAATTGTAAAGAAATTGCCCTCCAATTGTGAGTTTCCAATATATTAATCATAGAAAGCTGAAATCCAGCCACTGGAAATGTCTTCTGATACTCCTGCGTATGGAAAGTTTCCAAAAAGTGACCCGTCTCATCTTGTGTTAAGTAGTCTCATTCGGAGGTGGTTCCAGGTATAATTCAAAGAGGCAGCCCAGATCCTTCACATAGGACTTCTGTATCCACAATCCCTCTTCTCAGAAAACATGACCACTGTGTGCTTAAGGTCAGAATCAGGTAGAGCTTCCCATTTGGTCTTGGGAACCAGCCTGCATCAGAGAGGTGGTGGGACATAGGCCTTAGAGGTGGATCCTGGCTTTCCTCATATCCATCTGTGCCACTGGTCTGGGTGTTGTTAAATCCCCTACATAGCACTGCAGTCAGTCAACACTCACTCCTGAACATCTGCTCCAATTTCTCCCGATGGAACAGCTGACCGAAAGTGCCATTCTTTTGGTTCCTTTTCATACCAGTTGTAATATCAAGGACATTACTGAAATCATTTTCTGAATTCTTTTTAAAGTTGTTCAGGAATCCCTCCAGCAGTTGAGACTGGTTGTGAGAGGGCTTCAGACCTTTTGGTCTCTGGAGAATAGGTCACATCTTGACCATGAAGTACATGGTATTGCTTTTGTGTCCAGAGACTTGGCAATGAGAGTGAGTCCCTTCTCAGAACACGTGGCCTCCAGCTATGTAAGGTCAAGAGCAAACAGGGCTTCTCCATTTGGTCATGATTTTGTTACCCTTTCTATGCTCACTGGTGCACCAAGCCATATGGGGAGAACATCACTGTAAAATCTGGCTGAGATGCTGGTGCTTGTCCACCTTGACTGTAAAACCAGCATCAGAGTCTTTGTAAGCTGCACATCATAAATATTTAGTGGAAAGATTTCTATTTCATCATAAACTTGTTCGGGTGTGTATTTTTACAGTGCAACAATACAGCACTCAGTGCTTCAAGTTAGTCACCTTCCGGGGCTGGAGGCTATAATGACAGTTCTAGCTGCCTCATCTTACCTGCCAAGGTCAAAACATCTTCCACTTTGTGCTCTGACTTGACCGTGACTCCTAGACTGTCTTGAAGGTGAATGCTTATCTATCTAGGTTGCCTGTGTGCTGTCTTGGGAACTTCTGACTACTGCTGACTTAAACAGATGCAGGAGCTGTGGAGTTCATCAACCTCCCTGGAGTTTGTGGGACTTTGACGGTAGCTGATTTCCAGCTGCCCCCACAATCATGTATCTGGATTATGGAAACCCTCTTTTCTGTGCCTTTCCTTGATAGGGTATCCACACCTTGTAAGGGAGAAAATATGCCTTTCTTGCTCCTCCCTTGCAGGGTCAGTGAACAGAGTCATCTCTAGAATATACCAGAGCATGGAAAGAAAAAAGGGATAGCTCGCCCAGCTGGCCAGAGAGACACGGTTCCAGAAGCGGCTCCTGGGAGGTGGTTACTCCCCAACTCCTAAGCTGCCCAGGTAGAAGCACATTCTGAATAGATCCAAGTGAAATTTCTCCACATTCTGCTCCTACTGCCAGATCTGGTTCTCTGTGGCTTTCGTGTTCTTGAGATATCTCACCATGGACATCTGCAACTCTGCCATCTTCATCTTGCTGTCCATGTCAGTCTTCTAAAGCAGACTTTTCATCTGAGTCTTCAGCAGCCACAGCTTATTCCCTTTGTCATAGTTCTTTGCAAGAAGGGATGTGTATGTAGCATGTATGGCAGTAACCTAGCTCTCCAAGTCTGTGTGGATTGTGGCCATTCCCAGAGGAATTACTGAGGAGAACACACTTTCCTTCTTGGGGTACTCTGGGACAGACTGTACTATGCAGTCCTCTGCAAAGAGGGTGCACCATGGGATACTACTTTAGCCCATAAAATTGTTCCCACAGCTAAATAGCAGGATACTATTTTATGAGATGCCATATTCCTGATAGCTGTTTCTACTTCCTCTGAGCCACCACCTCCGACTTTGTCTGTCAGGTGATAAGAGGTTTGAAGAAGAGCTACCTGGCTTTCTGGATCACTCCCTGCCCTTTTTCAAAGAGCAGACCATAAGTAACTCACTGCTGGCTTTGACAGTTTCTGTGGTTATGTCTTTGTGCTCAGCATTGGTCCTGCTCATTTCTCATTTACACGTGAAACTCCCGTAGATGCACTGTGTAAAGACTTGTATTGCTGCAGATCACCACATGCATGGATTTGCTTCTCTCAGACAAGCTCAGAGCTGAGCCCCGTGGCCACAGTAGGGCAGGCACCTGAGAAGGAACTGGCACGTCTGCATCCTGTCCATCAGAGCAGCTATCTAAGTAGTCTCTGCCCTCCTTGGACCTCAGCTCCTAGAGTCTCTACTTCTCCGAGGGGCTTCTGGTCCCATCATGCTGACGTGCATTCTGTCTTTAAGAGTGTTCTTTGCAATATCCTTGGTTAAGGCTTTGTAGTTCCTACAGGGGAGGGTGAAGGAACTATAGTGGATGGGGTCCCTGTGCTCCACCTTGAAGGACACACTGATGTCACACACTGATGTCAGAATCATGGCTGAGGCTGCTGTGTGAACCCATGTAATTATCAGGAGGGCAGATGCCAAAGAGGGAGTGGCTTCCCAGGACAGCATCTTTGTGTAGTCCTGAGAAGGAAGACTGGGAGGAGCTTTGCTTGAAAGGCTCTTTGGGAATCTGGTGGGGAAGCTGGGATCAGGTGTGCTGGGGCCCAGGAAGAAGCCCTTCCTTTCACTCAGTTCCCCAGCATTGCCCAGAGGAAGTTGTATGAGGACAATTCAGAGTTCAGGGAGCTGCCTTTGCTGGAGCACAGGTTAAAAATTGTGGGAGAAAGTTACTGGCTGGCCAGGGAGTTGGTACTGGAGTCCCTCCCAGCTTTGGGCACAAGGAAGGTTTCCGTTGCCGACATAGGTGAGTACCTCAGCAGGTGCACCAGACTTCAGAGGTCCTTTGCAGGCCCTTTGCTGTGGTTGGCACCACTGTGAAACTTGACCCTTAAGCCCCCATCCCACTTCTCCAAGGTCTTGACAAGCACTCTGGGCTGCCGCAGTCTTTGCCTAGCTGGGTAGGTACAGCGTCCTCATTACTGCCATTGCAGTTGAGAATGGGTTTGTTGCAGTCTCTAGAGGGGATGTGGCTGTCCTGGCATGTGTCCAAACTAGTGAAAGGTATTCTCATGTAGAAGGTACCACTGCTGCCCTGAGATGTTCACCCTGTATGGGGTGTAGGTGGTACCTTTAGAGACTGCTCACCAGGGCACCATGTACACAGCACGGATGCAACATAAGATTAATGACTCTCAAAGTTAGGCCAGGCCCAGTGGTCCAGGCTTGTAGTTGCAGCACTCTGGGAAGCCAAACCAGGAGGATTGAAAATTCCTATCAAGCCTGGGCAACTTAGTGACTCAGCAAAACCCTATCTCAAAATCAGAAATAAACATGGGCTAGAATATAGCTGAGTGCAATGGTCCTGAGCTCAATCCCCAGTATCACAAAAAAAGAAGCAGCTTTCAGCCAAGAGTCTGGATGTGTGACCTGTTCCGCTGTTTCTATGGGTCCAACCAGGCAATGATTTCTCGTCTTTTGCAAGAACGCTATGTATTCAGGGAGCAAGGCTTAAGCTTAGCACCAATGATAGTATTGCTCAGACTTTTGATCCTTGAAAGTTATACTGACTCTCAGAGTTCCCCACTTTAACCTGCAGCCTGGCTTTTGCTCCAAGAGAGGTTAACAGTCAGCAGCAGCAGTGTAGCACATTTAATGAGCGTAGGAAGTGTGTCCATGAAGTGGTCCTGTAGAAGAACGGAAGAAGGACACTGTAATCATTCACTCATTCATTCATTCATTCATTCATTCGTCCAGAGTGACCTGGCAGAGGAGGTCCTCTTATCATTCACCACACAGTCCAGGGTCATGAGAATTTTGCCTTCCAGACAAATGCCATACTTAGCCTTAAGTAATCACTTCTGTCTCAGGTTTAAAGGCCAGTGGAGCAAGGGTGGGGTAGGCTTGATTGCTCCCAGAGTCTGTTCCCACTCTGTGCCTCTAGGAGTGAGTCTCTGCCAGGATGCTGGGTGGAGCCAAAGTCCCTGGGGCCACTTTGTTTTCCACATGGACATACACCTTGGGCCTGTGGCATCTTGGCTGCCTCTCCACAGCTGTGCTCCTGCAGACCAGGACACCTTTCTCTACCATCACTGCGCCCACACAGCAACTGGGTCGCAGTTTCTTTAATTTTTAATGTGACCTTCCTGTCTACCTTTTACATGTTACCTGGAAATAACTGTAGCCTCAAGACATGAACGTGGTTTTTGTATTGCTGTCTTTAATTCAAGTGATACTGTACTTTGCTAAACAAAAGACTGGCTGGCTGGATTTTAAAATAAAACAAAATTCTGTCCAGACATTGGTTGCTAAGTATAATTTGGGTTTTCATTCATCACATGAGACATAATGCAATGTATTATTAATGTGACTAATTTGGTTGTCTCTTTAGAGTTTTTCTGGGTACACCTACGTCTCTGCTCCTTCTCATCTAGTTAATTATTTCTTTTATATTTGAGGGTTCTAGAAGCCAGCATTTTCTCCTCACTATTTGCTCTTCTTTTTAACAGTGTGGAAAGAAGAGACCCCCTGGCAGCCCTTGCCCGGGAATATGGTGGCTCTAAGCGCAACGCACTACTGAAATGGTGCCAGAAGAAGACAGAAGGCTATGCGGTAAGGGACAGTGCAGCCAGTGTGGCTGTAGTGGTTCTGTGCCATGACGTGTTCCAGGTGTGCCTGTGCGTGGTGGTCCCATCCACATGTAATAAGTTCATTTTTCTCTTCTCCCAGGGAGGGCTGCCAGAGAAGGTCTCAGATCTCTGCACTACACAAAGGCCCCCAGATTAGGAGGCAAGTGGGACTTAAAGCCGTTTCACATTGTGCCTCATACACCCTGTCCCTAAATGCAGAGCCATGTCTCCTACAGGAAACTGATCCTTTTCTTTGCTCACAGGAGGCATAAGCTGTCCTAGCAATCCACTCAACAGGCTGCTTCAACTTGAAGGTAGATAGTGTGGCTAAGTCATTTTCCCAAATAGGGTACTTTTCCTAATTATATAAAGGCCCCAAGTGGGTATTTTTTTTTCAATTATTTTTTATTTTTTAATTTTTTTTTATTTTTTTTAGTTTGTGGGAGAGTGGGTATAGGGGATCAAGCCTTCATATTGAACTAGATCCTCAAACCATTCTTATTTTTTATTTTGAGACAGGGTCTCACTAAGTTACCCAGCCTAGATGCAAACCTGTGATCCTCCTGTTTCTGCCTGTCAGAATGTTGGGATTACAGGCCTGCCTGCATATCCAGGCCTAGCTTTTAACCCCGGGCTTCAGACATGCTAGGAAGATGCTTTACCACTGAGCTATACTCCCATCCCTCAAAGTTTTTTTTAATTATGAAAGAATTATTTGCATTTTAATAATTTTGGTTTACTAGAATGTTGTTTGTTTTCTGTGAATTAGATAAGGAAGTAATATCTGGTATAGATTTAAACCTTTTTATTACAAAATACTGTATACAAAGATTAAAATACCCAAAATAAAATTAGAAGTTTATGAATTATTATGAGGCAAAGATTCAACAGTCACAGATCCCATCTAGAAACAGCATTGCCAGAGCCTACAAAAACTATCATACTGCTTTCCAGATATTAACTCTTCACTACTAACTGAAATGCCTTTTGACCGCATTGCTTTTAAGTGTTTCACAAAAGTATGTGTTCCTAAATACACTGTCAGTAATGTCCAGCTGACCTGGTGAGGAAAAATGAAAGCACAGACATAAGTAGATGTCATGGCAGAGGAAGGCCCAAGATAGAGCCCAAGCTGGTTCTCTACACCACATTTATGAGAGGGCTATAAAGAAGTGTGTTTAAGGTCAGAAGGAGAGAAGTTAACAGGTACAAGGAAGTAATTGGGCTGGGCTTAGAAAATTCTCTGTAATTATTTGTTGCTTTAGGAAAATCTGATTTAGATGTTTTGTTTAAGTAACAGGAAATATTTGCATGGCCTTGATGAAGCCGTGCATTCAGAATTTAGTCTGCCAAAGTTCACAGTATGGCCCATGCAAAGATTAACCTGTTGTGTTCTAGTCTGATATCCACAATATACTATGTTAGTTTTTTCCGCATTTGAGTTTTACATGAATGGGACAAAAAGATATATAATATTTGTGTCTGACTTTTTCCACAGTACTAAGTAAGATGTTTTATTGTACAGAGTTATAATTTGTTTCTTTATTACCTGGTAACCTGTTATATGGTGATACCATTATTTATTTATCTACTCTGTTGTTGATGGACAGCTGAATCATTTCTAGTTTGAGGCTCTTACAGTGTTGCTGGTATGCCCTTTTACTGGTGTCTTGGAGTATGTGTTTCATCCCAGTTGGATATATAACTAGAAATGGAATCAGTGCTAAAAAGATTTCTGAAGTAGTTGTATAATGAATATTTCACCAGCACATTATGAGATCTGCTTCTCTATATTCTGACCAACACTTTATAATTTTGGCCTTCTTCTTGGTCACTTGGGTAAATGTGTCGTGATAGCTCATTGTGGCTTGCATTTGCATTTTCCTGTTGGCTTATGATACGGAGCATATGCTAGTTAGCCATGGCATGTTAGCCATGCTCAAGTCATTTGTCTTTATTTTTGTTACATTTTATTTATGGTGCTAGGGACTGAACTCAGGATCTTATGCATGCTGAGCACACACTCTACAGCTACATGTTCTGCCCCTGCTCACTTAAAAAAATTACCTTGTCTTTTTTTTTTTTTTTTCTATTGCTTTTACGAGTTCTTTGTATATTATGCATCTAAGTTCTTCGTCAAATGGATGCATGGCAAGTATATTCTCCCAGTGTGGCTTGAATTTTCACTCTTTTAATGAACCCTCTTAATTTTAATTAATCCTATTTGATCAGTCTTTTCTGTAATAATTAGTGCTTTTTGAAAGTCACTTATTCCAAATTAAGAATGATGCTATTTTTTTTGTAGAAGTCTTATAGTTCTATACTTCACATTGGATAGAAAACCATTTGAAGTTGACAGCTCATACTGTGTCCTTCTACTCAGGCTCAGCTTTCCCTCACTTTACCCCAATTTACTAAAGCTTGGGGAAATGCTACCAGCACAGTGTACCCTTCCCAACCTATAACTTTTGAGGGTGGCAGAGAGAGAGACAGATAGACAAATAAACTTGGGCTTCTGTCAGTCTAGATAGCTGAGAAACAGAGCTAAGTTGTTCTTTTTTAACATCACAATCTCCCCCAGGAATACAAGTACCTGACATCTTGGTATCTTGAGCATTGCTTTCTTCTCATTTTATGTCAAAATAAAAGAAGGAAAAGAAAAGAAAAAACTAGTCATGCTATGGCCAGTAACAGAGGACCCCTGTCTTAGTCACTTCCTCCACACTGGGACACCATCCTCCGTACAACTTAAGGGAGAGGTTCATTTTAGTCCATAAGTCAGAGGTGTCAGATAGCTCATGTTTGCTGGAAATGGCAGAATGGCATGGTAGAGTGCCCAGGAGCAGGAAAATTGTTCATGGCATTACAACAAAAAGTAGAGCAACTGGGGAGAAGCCTGGGCAAGATTATCCCTTCAGGCCATACCTGCAGGGACCCGCCACTCTCAGCAAGGGCCCGCCTCTTAACAGCAGATTAGTCCACATGGCCTGGTTAACCCCACAGTCCAGTCACTTTCCATGTATGTGAGGTTCTGGGGGAACATTCCAGATCTAACCATAGCACTCCCTGGATGCACACTTTCTCTGGCCTGCTGTTTATTCTGTGAATGACTGTATGTACCTTGTGTGAGCTCTGAGTCTAAGGCTCAAACTATCCTGGAAATGGAGGCCACTCATTATCATCTGTGTCCCTCAGCCTGTTAGCCACATGGCTGAGGAAATAGAAAAGAAAAGCCAGAGAGAGAAAGCTGGTTGTGGGCAATTTTAGCATGAAGAGAATGAAAATGGTCAATGGGAAATTGAGAAAAACAATTAGAACCAGTCAGCCAGGAAGCTGTTGGCTGTGTCTGGGCCACACCGTGATTGCTGTTGGTGCTGTCATCTCCCTCTGCAGAGATGAATTAAGGGAACTGCCAGACGTGACAGAAAAAGACAAGAATTTCTGAAATGTCGGGCCTGGTTGTCGGGCCTGTAGTTCAACCCCTCTGGGAGACTAAGGCAAAAGGTTTAAAACTTGTTAAAGTTCAAGGCCAGCTTAAGCAATTTAGCAACTTGTGAGACCTGACTCAAACTATGGGGCTGGAGGAATGGCTTAGTGGTTAAAGCACTTGCCTAGCGAGTGCTAAGTCAGGCACTAAGTACCCGAGTTCAATTCCCCAGCACCATATAAGCTGGGTGTGGTGGGACATGCCTATAATCCCAGCACTTGGGAAGCTGAGACAGGAGGAGTGCTGCAAGTCCAAGGCCAGCCTGGGCTCATAGTGAGTTCAGGACCAGACTTGGGGGTGAGACCCTATCTCAAAAAAAAAAAAAAAAAGTATTAAACCTTACACAGTGGACTGGAGATAATAGCTCAGTGCCAAGGTCTTGGGTTAGATCCCCAGTTCCACTTAAATACATAAATAAATAAAACTGGAAGAAGACATTTGGTCCTTTGTGATACAGCCTTGATACAGTTGGACAGCAGAGGGGGAGACGGTGGCTATTCCTGGCATGGTTCTGAGAATAGCATATTCTGCTTTAGCAAGATTTTGTGGCTTTTATGAACATCTTGAATTAGTTTATAGAACATTTATATTTGATAAGACCTACTCATTTTGCCTGGAATATTTTTTACTCATTGTTAAATGTTTGTAAATTTAGAAAGAAATATAAAGCATGTGTCTACTTTATTTATTTTTCACAAAATATTCTTTATCTGGACCTGTCTGTGTCCAGTACCTTATAACTATGGCCTTATTAAAATGGGGGAGAAAGGAATCCAGAGTAAATACTGAAAACCCAACATTTGTAGTCTTTTTGAAGACCAGTAACCATGTATATTTTGACTTAAAACAGCTGTCTTTGTGCCTTACCAGAGTATTGCATGAAAGGTCATGCCAAGTTCCTCCATGTATCAATTCAACAGCGAGTTGTCCTGGAAGGGCCTGCTTAGGGCCTTGCAGTGCCTAGGAGCTGGGCAGTTGGCATTGAATGAGTAGGCTTTCTTGGAGCTTAAGTTCTCGTGGTACTGCCAGTTGATTTAAAAAGTAAAATATGTTGGATGTTAGAAGAAGGTGCCTGCTGTGGAGAAAAATAGAGCAGGGAAGGAAGTTTGGGAATGCTGGGTGTATAGATACAATTTTAATGCATTGATCTAGAAGGTAATATGTGAGCAATGACTCACCTATTGTTTCCTCCTTGAAGATTTATTCTACAACAAATACAATAGTTTTTCATTATCTACAGTAGGTACAGTAGGAAGCCTAGAACCTTTGACTGTACCAAATCCTGTATGTGCTGGGGTTTTCTTCTACATACACACATAGCTCTGGTAAAGCTTTTCATAGGAAGAGATCAGCAATAATGACTGGAATCATGAACATGGACAACTACTCAGCTTGCAAGGTCAGGGTCAGGAGGCCATTGCTGTAGTTGCAATGTCAATGGGGGTGTGTGTTTGTTTTGAAGTACTGGAGATTGAACCGAGGGGTTCACTAGTACTGAGCTACATCCAGCTCTTTTTATTTTTATCTTGAAACAGGCTTTCACTAAGCTGCTAAGGCTAAGCTCAGATTTGGGATCTTTTTTGACTCAGCCTCCCAAGTAGTTGGGATTACAGGTATATACCACTATGCCTGGCCTCAGTTAGACTTTCAGCACAAACTCAGCAGCTCTGGAGACAATAGTGACCAGACTCATGTCCAACCTACAGACTGACCTTCTGGTGCCTGTACGTGTCCCCGGAATCGACATGGAAGCTGCCTAGAGTGACATCCTCACTGAGCTTGAATAGTATTCACTGCAAAAGAGACCCTTCTAGACAATCTTAACTCAGA